>CM042140.1:20973379-21575412 GCA_023376005.1 Doryteuthis pealeii | reverse complement strand
GAGAGATCACTGGGATACTTGCAAACAATTTGAACTCCCATTTACACAGCTCTATTTAACTATATGATAAATAACAACCTCAAATTAAAAAAAAATCAAAACTGGGAATGGCTATCATCAATTCTGAAATCAAACTTCACATGCACAATGTTGTCTCTGAACATGGCAATTTTTACATTCCTCTCTGAATGCATCACACAGACTGATAGTTGCTTCATTACATGTTTGCCATAGACAGCAAATAGTTTTCATGGTAAATTGGATTTTGCCCTTGGCAATGCAAATATTTTTATACATCTGACACCTCTATGTTTTTGTCATTATTTTTAAAAGATGCCAGTCCATCTGTTTCGATATCAATATGCCTACAATCATAATAAGACTGCTCGGCTATTAACACAAAGTATTGTATATCCCTGGTCCACTGTTTAATGCACCCAATGTTTTTAATTCCTATTGATTTATGTACTTATCTGTACTTACTTTTCAGACAGAGCCCTGTCTATGTAACCTTCCAGAGATGAATATTTAGTATTATTATTCACAGGAGAGAGACAAACAACGTCATTACATACAGAAAACAGTATTATTCTCTACTAGTTATATTATTTTACCAACCCCTCTGCACGAGCAGGATATGACACAGGGTCAATTCTTAAGTGGGAGTTTAATCAGGTTTTGATTTCAGAGTTTTCTCTCCTAACTGTTACGCTAGCATGGTTAAAGAGCCTGTGTGCCCTGCTATTTCCTATACTGAAGGTAAGATCGTTGGATTTGGGGGCCAAATAAACCCTTTTTCCCCCCCTTAGGGGTTTAAATCCAAGAGCCCCCCCCCCCCCCCCGCTACTGTGAAATGGCAAACAGCATCATTCAGGATTGAGTTTTTGGTGACAAGTCCATTTCTAGCTAACCATTACATCACATCCTCCAGTTATAGATTAAACAAGTAAAAATGATTTAACTGAATGAAATATAGTAATACAGCTAAAAAATTTCAATCTAAAAGACAAAAAACTACAGTAAATCTCATTGTAATGCCTTATTCTAATTCAGTTAGTTATTTAATGGCGTCTTTGTTTTTTATGTCTCTAAAAGTTGCAGGTCATATTAGCATATGAAATTTCAGCAAATATTTTCAAAACTAGATTGTAAAACGCTTTAAACAATGTTGCCTAAAGTAACATAAAAGTCTCCTCAATTATAACTTGAAATAATTAATGCACTTTGTATAAAAAACCTATACGCCATCTATAATGGTACTGATATCCTCAAGGGGTCATAATAATGGAGTCCTACAGTATAGACCATTTCAATGTTGTTGAGTCAAGATTGTAGTAAAATTACTTTATAAGATAACAATAGCAGAGAAACTGCAATTAAAATAAACAAGCAACATACACAGCAGAAAAGAAAAGAAAAAAGAAAGAAAAAAAAAGATCACAAAAATATGCCCTACTTTTCTTTTATGTGAGTGTGCCTTTTGTATGTGATTCAAATATAGGGAACACATTTCATCACTGAATTTAAAAATTATGGTTTTAGAAACTGATATTGTTAAAAAATCTCAAAGTTAAATCATTTTAAAGAAGACACCCTATATAGAAGTATCTTTTTTGTGATAAAGTATCATCCAGCTGCTTAACTAGAACTACAGATATGATGCTTAAAAGTTTTCCTCAATTTAATTGCACAAAACACTTGTTAACGGCATTTTAAAACCAACTTTCAAATATCCTTTCAATGGCAAAAAATCTAAATTGTTAAAATTTGATTTTTGTAGTTAAGAAAATTATTTTCTGTTTGGAGAGAAAAAAAAAAAAAAGATTCAAAATCACAATGACAAATGCAAAAGCAATATGTGACATAAAAGACATAATAATTGGATTTTTTTTTCTTGCTATGTAAACAGCGAAAAGATGAAGAAATGCGGTTAAATGTCGACAGCCAGTTGATATGTTTTATGTAGACGGAATTTTTTATAAATGTAGTGCAGACAATATAATTTAAATTATACATTATTTCTTTTGTTGTGTGACAGGAGGAAGATTGGGGGGATTTTTAGAAAAATTAATTGCTTGGTTTTAAAAAGAGAAAAAAAAGGGGGTGGTGAAAAATTCTACATCATATAGAGTGTAAATAGTTTTTAAGCAAATAGATAAAACAAGCATAAGATTTTTCATGCCGTTTGGATCACAGGTTTTTCAACCACGCTTCATAGTTTCACTTTAACATGCGTACACGTGCAACACATACATACATAGATTGATGCCACGTGTGAAACTATGAGCGTAGCGTATTTGTGTACCTACGGACCTTTTACCAACACCGGATTAGCTTAACATCTGACCGTGAAGCCTTCCGACAACGCATACCCCAACCCACCCACAGTATTACATAATATTTGAAATCTTAATATAGAGATTATTTTAACGATCTGATTGTTCTGGCCCAGGATACACCCCCAAGCCCAATACCATTGCCAGTAATCCATTTTTCCTAATGCAAATCCGTCCACAAAAACACACACCGTGCAACCACACAATTGGCAAACGCAACAGGACTTGCAGTGTGTGTTCTAAACGCGTGCGACACTAGTCAAGAATGACAATGTGACGATGGTCACCCACCGGATTGGTTATAAATCAGACCTTTGGCACTGTTCATAAACAACACATACAACCATGCCACAATACACTGAATAATTGCATATCACTTCATTCCACTCATAAACATCTTATGGGCCCCCGATAAAACAACAGAATGCAACGTCGACTCTGATGTAAGTGCTATGGCAATTTTGCGTGTATGAAACCTAAAGGTTGTGACTGGTTCTATTGCCATCAATAAATAGATCAATGAAATACCTTTATATATTTTATATTATTATATGATTAGCGCTATGCTTTATATCGAGCACTCTCAATACTACTACAAATTTGGCGGGCACATTCTCAGTGAGAAACTGAAGCGGTTGACTATCCAAGGCTATAGTTTTTTTCAAACATTTAAAAGTTAGGATGCACAATAATAACCTAAGGGAGGTAATAATGTCTTTTCTTTTAAATTTCTTAATTTAAAAACCAATTACCAAAAATCAGACAATTGTTTAGATTTAATTTTAAAATTTTCACCAAATTATTAAATCAACAACTAATTTTATAATGAATAGCTTATTTTATTTTTTTTTTAAATTGAATTTTTTTTTTCAATCAATTCGAAAATAAGATATGAAATTATCATTTTATTATATAACCCTTCTTATTTCCAAAGAACTTATTTTTAGTGATTTGTTCATTTTAAGAAAAACATTGTCCAGTCCCTAAAATTGTTACAGAGAAATGATCAAGATCCTGAAGACATGAAAAAAATCAAAAGGTATTTTCTTAAAACTCAAAAATAATTTATGTAAGCATATTTTTGTTTTTTCGCTGGTATGTATTTTAAAATATATTTTCTTTGAGATTGATGCAAAAAAAATTTTAACGATAGTTCATTTCTTCACGAGAAGACTAAAGAGTACATAAGTTTTATTCCCCTTTTTTTTTCTTCAAAATATTCCGTTTATCTAAGGCTTGAAATCGACTGTTAAGTGCGCATAATCTTTGTTGTGTTGTTATTTTTTCTTACATGTTTTGGCTAAGCACTGTAACCTTTTTTGTATGAAATTTTTACATTCGTCTACGGGCTTCCATAAATTTGCCTAAAGTAATAGGTAAATGTCTACACAGAAAAAGTTAAAAATTATGTTGATTATTTCTTTTAATTTAGTTTTTATAGTAAAAAAGGTAGATCTTTGGGATTAATTTTATAGCTGTCCATTTACAAATGCTAGATTACTGGAGACTGTGTATTTTTCTTTCCCGCTTCCTGTGTAGAGAAGACTTGAAAAATTAAGCAAAAAGGTTAAATGCCTCTTATTGAAAGTTTTATTGCTATTTTGAAATATACTCTTAAAATAAATAAAATAAAAAATTTAAAAGAATGTTTTTTCTCGCAAATTCCAAAGTATAATTTTAAAATATGAATTTTTTATATATATTATTATAAATAGAGTATTTTAATTTTATACACAATAATTAAAATGACATCCATGGAGACAAAAAATTACTTATCAATCAAAATCTTTTATAGCATATATTTTTGTACAAACGAATATACTGATAGAATAGAATGCGATCCATTGAAAAAAAAAAACCTTTTATGAATGGATGTAAGGTTGCAAATTGAGATCCAAACTTAATGCATAAAATTATTTTCCTACTTGTTAAAATTCATTGGTACAATATGTAATTGCTTTCTTGAAAAATGTAAACAAATTTTTAAACATGGGTAATTCCTTGCAGAAAATTGAATAAATAAATAAAAGGAAAAAAGTCGTCTTAAACCTCACAAGCCAGAAAATGCGTAATGAAACAATTTTCATTGACAGCTAGGTAAACAATTAAAAGAAAAGAGCAAAGAAAAATCGAACATTTTCCCAAACAGAAAATGAATTACAAGTTGCACTACAGAATACGCATGAGCAATCATTTGAAATAAATACGTAAGGACATGTGTGTTGGTTAGTAGGAAAATAGGATTTGTAGCTTTTTAGTTATATTTAAGAATTTGCTTATTTTATTACTGTACAAAACATATTCAAAATAAAGCATATTAACAAATCAACCAATGGCGACATCACAACAGGCAATCCCTTTTCAATTACATTTTATTTTTCGTTTTTTTTTTTTAGAGAAATTTTCCGATTAAAAACAAATTACCCAGCATGTTCCGATCAATAAGAACGGTTTTTAACACGCATTAATTGAGATATATTTATGTTATCAATCGTAATCTCTAAATGTCAATCTTCTATAATTTCACGCAGTTAAAATTTGCCATTAAAATTAACGTGGTATATTTACTTTTTTCTTAAATTCACCAAGCCTTTGTTATTTTTTTTTTTTTTTCTAAAAAGCTTGAAGTTTTCAAGGATGAAATGTAAGGTTTCTTTTGAACTGGTGGTGGATTCTTTCAGTGTCCATTAGTTAGAAGACATCTAAATTATTTAGTCTAAAAAACAAATACATTAAATTCTCAATGTTTTATTTCAATATCCCCATAATAAAAGTTATACAAGTATGACTGGTTTTGTGTAGTGACCCGTCCATGCTGTAAACAACGACGTTTACAGTGTACTTTCCCATCAGATTAAATCATACAAACAACGGAGGAATTTTATTTACTAGAATCACCCTTTTACGAAATATAATGGCTGCAGTTGGATTGATTTAGTTTGTTTTTTTTAAAAGGGACCCAAAAATTGGCTATTGGTTCTTTATATGGGTCTTTAGTAAATGCAAAGAAATAGATCGATCCAAGTAGTTTGCACCAACAACAGCGTGGACAAAAATAGATGCTAACTTTTATAAACAGAAACATTAAAACAATCCATTCCGGCTAAAAAAAATTTTAAAAAAACCTTTAAAATAATGTTCACCATGTCACCCACGACTATGTAAAACGAGAATGAAATTTTGAAGAGCAAGCTTTAAATCATTATATCCACAAAATGATTTAGACGATTGTTGTTTTTTTGTTTGTTCTTTTCTACAGATTTTGCAAAAATAAGATTGAAGTTAATATTATAAAGTAAGCACTTATTTTGGGAAAGCTTTAAACAAAAATGAAACTTAATAAATTAATTAGCAATAAGTTTTTATTAACTTATACGGAGACGATAAATAACGACACAAACCAACTAAATTGACAAGGGAACTTTTAAATTTACAGAGAGAGGAGGAAAAAGAAAAAGAAAAAAAAAGCTATCCTTCACGACTATATTCCGTGATTCACCGGAAAGTTTTTCAAGATAATTTTTTTTTAATTTAGTCTTATCAGAATCACTGACATTGTAAAGGAGGAGAAAATGCAGTTATTTCAAAACTCTCCCGAGTTCGTTTTTTTACGTCTATCATGAAAGTAGCAAGGGTTTTTCAAGTTCTTTTAGGTACTTTTCTTAGAAGCATGGGAAACCAAGTCTCTCTTGGTCAAAAAAGGTTTATTAGTGTTCGAAATTCAGGGAACGATTTTTGAATATCGACAGACACTGAAGAAGGCCCGGAAGGGGTATATACGGCTGAAACTGTAACTATAGCAACAAACCAGTAATGGAAGAATCATTCAAATAAAATTCATGCGTCTCATTACATTTTTCATAAAATAAAAACAAACTGATTTTTTTTTGGTGACCAATAAATTTTTCTAACGTTTTCAAAACTCAAAGACAATAATTTATCTCGATGTGATTTGATGTCAATGCCCATCAAGGAGATTCCCGCACGCCCAGGGAGAGGGGCGAGCTCAGGTAAAACAACTTAACAAATCAGTTTAATACATCACATTATATCCCCTGGTGTTCATTTAAATAAAGTTAATTTAAAAATTTTATACTAAACAAAATCGCACTGAAAATAAACAATAGTCGGAGAAATATTTATGGCTGGTAGTTTTATTATAAAATAGTAAAACTCAGTTATACTATTTTATAGTAACTGTACAACAAATATTCTTCACTTGAATTTAAAGAGCAATTGGCATTTGAGAGAGAGAACTTTTAATAAATAGAGCAAGTTTATTTGTGAAAATATCATATTCGAATTTAGAAATGTTATAATTAATGAACAATTGATCCACACGCTTTGCTAAAACTGGAAGAGACGAGGTTTTTCAGTATGATTGATATTATTACTTGGAATCATGTAATTAAGAGATAGACGCAAAGCATGAAACAAAAATGTAAAATGGACAATCCGAAACTTAGCTGTATACCTAAACTTTACATTGAAAACCATTCTTGTAAAAAGTAATTTATAAAGAAGAGAGAGAGAGTAATATTCAAAGCCCATCATTGGTTGTATTGAGGATCTTTATCATCCAATCAGACATAAAAAAAATAAAAAAATAAGATCCTAATTTGGACTTTTTTAATCAAACATGATTTGTTAGGGTAGGATGAATTATATTAGTTTCATTTAAATAATCATTAATTCACGTCGGATCCATAGCTACTAAAAAGGTCAGATAGTTCCATTATTTTTTATTATAACATTTATTTGCAGGTTAAAAAAATGTGACCAGAGCAAAATTTCCATTTCTCTATTACCTCAAAATTTACCAGAACTGTTATGTTTCATAAAACATACCAAAACTATCAAATAAAAGATATTACTTATAGAGGTTAAACAATAGTAAAAAAGTATAATATTTAATAATTATCAAAGAATATTGATAAAACAATGTTTTTGTTCAGGGGGACAAATAACACAGCCAAAAAAGAAGCATTTTTACAACACTGGAAATCCAAGAGGAGATAATGATTATTTTAGGCAGAACTACAACACACTAGAGTAAATGCTTTTATACATTTGTCACAAAAAGATAGAGATTTATTTGTCTCTACAATAATTAAAAAGCTGTCCTAATGATATGTTTTAACCACCCATCATAAATACGTTGAAGTAAACCATCCAAATTGTATCTAAGAAAAACACAAAATAAAAGAATGTCTTAAAGAAATGTTATCAAAGAATTTAAGAAAATGACAAAACCACTGGTTGTAAATTTTGCTAATGATACATATGAATAGATGTTAAATCAATTTAGCATATTTTCCTATTTCTTCAGAACATCTTTAACTATTAAAATGGGATAAATCTATATTTTGCAGCAATATTGAGGAAGATGATATAATTATGATTACAAGGTGGTTCATAAATGGGAGGGGGTCAGCTAAATGTATATAATGTATTTGTATGTGTCATGGCAATCATTAAAAAAGAATGCGTTTTTCAAATAAAATACCAACTACAAAGTATTTTAAGAGAGAAAATGTCCCCATTTTTTAAACACCATGTACGAAATTTAGAATTAAAATAAACTGCTTGTATTATAATTATTAAAAAAAATAAAATTAAAAAAGGATCTAATGATTGACACAGATGGGCTATACATCCAAACAAAAACAAGTGTTTTGTTGAAAGAAGAAAGCTAAGCTCAATGATTGACCAAAACACACCTATTGTTTTAGTTCAATAGTTTTTTCAGAAATAGTCTGTTTTATTGTTGGGTTTTTTTCTTTCTTTTTTTTATGTAACTCAAATGAGTATTTTTTTTTATGAGTAAAACAAACAAGAAACAAGAGATGGAAGAAATGAAAAAATGTCACAGGAGAAAGAATCAAATTAAATAATGAGACGTCAAACGCTTGAAAGATATTCCCCTTCTCAGTATACAAAGTAGCTAGGAGGGCCGATAAAATCGCCCAGCTTCGCAGACAAACAAATTATCATGCGTTTGTGAGATGACTCGAATGATCCTTCCACACTGGTTCTTCTTGGATTTTCTAAGTTTTCCAATTGTTAAAAGGCCTTCGACGGCACCGCCCGTGGCGTTCTGCGACGACTGCTTCCTTGCCAGGAAAAACCGTTGCACGAACGAGTTGTGTGCTTTGACGAGAGAGCTTTTTTTTGCGTCCTTGGCTGATTCTTGCTGTTCTTGATTTGGTGCTGCGTTCACTTGGTTGTATGGGATTTGTGTTTTAACCTCACTCCGCCGTGATTGCTAAATTTTATCTGGTCAGAAGTAAAGGCATGGTATTGTAGTTAGTGATACACAACTGTTGGTGTTTTGTGAATTGTACCTTGCTCTGTCTGTATGTAAATGCAGTGGAAGTGCAGTAAGACTTGGTAGTATTAGTGCAAGTAGAGGTTGGATTAGCACGCGTTATTGGATGCTTGGCCTAAGCTACTTTTTTCTT
Source organism: Doryteuthis pealeii (assembly GCA_023376005.1). Taxonomy (NCBI): domain Eukaryota; kingdom Metazoa; phylum Mollusca; class Cephalopoda; order Myopsida; family Loliginidae; genus Doryteuthis; species Doryteuthis pealeii. The sequence goes on along the minus strand of CM042140.1, from coordinate 21,566,615 downwards.
TGATGTTAGATGGCGTAAGGTCTAAAAGTTGTTAAAATCTAGACTACTATTTTACTATACTCATTGTATATTAAATGAGAAGGGATGAGCGATTGAATTTGTTTACTTACACAACAACAAATCAGCGAAGAGGAACCGGAGGCCGCTTTGTGTTGAACGGAAAAGTGGCGATTCTTTATGACGTCACAGTCAACTGAGAAAAGAAAGAAAGAAATGAAAAGAGGCTGACAGGGAAAAAGGGGTTGTGTCAAAAACGACAAACAAACACAAGACAGTATATACTTCACCGAATAGAAAACTAAAATTGAAAAAAAAATTTCAAAATAGAAATTTATAAGGAAGAGGAAAGCGATTTAAAATCCTAGCAAGTAATATCATGTGTGATGGTTAACACGCAACGACAAGCTCTAGTGGCGGGAGGAAAGTGCATTGGAAATGTCATAATGGTTGGCGGAGGGGTATTATTTATTTGAGATATGTACGAGCATAAATCAAGACAAAAACAAAATGAATTGAGAATTTCAAAGCCGATATCAAGGATTAATTAAAACTAATTATAAGCTCAGCATATGAAGCTATGACGGGCATATTTTTTTTATTACAGTATTTACCATTTAAATTAGCAACTACGACTAAAAATATCGGATTCGAATATAATGTTCTGCCGTTGTTAAAAAAAAAATAAATGCAGTAATATTCAATTTGAATATCGAAACTTAGTCGATTAAACTATGTTTGTTTTGTAACCAATTTTACTTTTTATTACATTATACATTTACAAAATTAAGTCCATTTTACGGTCATTTTTTTTTTTTTTCATAAACTTTCTTTTCGAATGAAAGTTCTGAAGTTTAATTTTTAAGCAAAAAGTAATTAAATAGTATAATAATTGAAAGATACCTTTAAAAAATTACAACTTGATAATAATTCAACCCAAGATTAATTGAAAGTAGAACAAAGTTCAGCTGGAATTATGGAACTTCCATTGACATTTTAATTAAGATTTATTATTACTGGTTGTAATCTCACAGTGAAGAAGAATGGAAGAAGTTAGATAACTATGGTAGGCTAGATGCGCAATAAAATCTAGAACACTATTAAAGAATAAAATCCCCAAATCTATTCCGTGTTATTTCTGACAATATCATGATTGTCCCGACAATTTCTCAAATGTTCGATTATGTTATGTGAGTTACTATTTTTCTTTAAGTTCATGGACTTAAATATGAAAAAAAAAAATAAACTCAGCCATATAATTTGATATTAAATATGCACTAAACATTCACAAAATTTTCTTCAGGAATGATATAATTTAAATTTTATTATATAATATATATATATATATATATATATATATATCATATATATATATACACACACAAATCTAATCCTAATTTATGCTTTCTATTCATCAGCTATTTTGTTGGCAGGGACCGGATCGAACTCAGGAACTTTGTGATTCATGCCGGGTGCTCTTTTTCATTTTCATAAAAGTTATAATAGCAGCAATTTAATTTTAGTCTTTATCTAATTTTTTTTTTTTTTTTTCAGTTGAAATGGATAATGACGCAGTTAAATTTCTGTAGATTTTCTTACTTACCAGAGCAAAAGTCAGTTTTGTACAAGGAGAAAATTTACACAGCCAATATAATAAATGCAGAGGTATATCTATATATTAATACTCGTGTTCCTTAATTGTAATGACCGTTATCATCTTGCTACACGCCTCTGGTAAAAAATGAGACGTCCAAATCATCCAAGAGTGAAATGCAAAAATGTAAGCCTAATTAACTGGTGTTGCTTATCCGCCGAATTCTTATTTCTTATGAGTGTCGTCACTGCAGCTAAATAATGGAACCATTCCGTTTTTATTATAAAGAAAAGAAAAGGAAGAAAAAGGACAGGCTATACAGAAAAAATTACAATAAGAAAGAGAGTAGGGGAAAGAGAGAGAGAGTGCGCAGAAGCCATAACACTAAATCTGTTTCAATTGAACATGATGAAAGAAAGGAAAGATAGAAAAAAAAGAGTGAGAGAGAGTAAATCAAGATTATATTACTTTTTACATATTGAACTATTTAGCAATACCTCTTAAGTAAACATATCAAACATTGTAATAATTAAATCATCATACTGTGGTACATCCACAGGCTTGCTAGTTTCCACCATTTTCAGACTTTTGACTACTGTAGTCAATGTACATAAGTTAAATATAAAGAAATAAACAGATTCTGAACTATTGACCCAAAGTATGTCAGCTAGATTACATGACAGCAATTTTGTATGCATGTTGGGTATGTAGACAGTAATGTACCCAGTCACATGCCCCCTTTTGCCATTCAGTGAGTGAGCCACTGGCTTTTAAATCCACACAATTTCCTACGTACATAGCAGGGCGTTTTAATTCTTTTTTCTTTTTTCTTTTTTCTTACTAGCAAGAATATGCATAAGTATTTAAGTTTTTAAGTTAATGAAATATATTGAATTAGAAAGACTAACGAAATTAGATAAGAACACATATAAAAAGATTACAATTATCTTAGTTTATATTTAATTGGTCTCTATATAAATTTATTCATAGGATTGATTTTAATACATTGAGAAATAAAACAATAATATTAAGAGATCAATAACACCAAGTAATTATTATCAAACCCAGCTTGTTAAAACTAGTATGGAAATTTAATCCCACCATATATTATGTAAACCAGCAGGCAATGATGAGCCTGTTTCACTACTTAAATGGGTCTCAATTTCACCTAAAATTAAAATTTCAAAGAAATCAATTTTTGATTTCATTTTTAAAATGTGTCCTCAAAATTCAAATCATTTGTAAAATGAAACCTCCTCCTCACACTTGCCCTTGAGAAAATCTGTCCTGTATTGAATTGTAAAAATGAAAAGTTAATTGAAACCAAAAATTTCACTGTATTTTTGTGTATTAATGAAATTAATGGTATGATGAAAAGAGACTATATTATGTGCTACAAAAGTATAAGCTGAAAAAATAATTAAAGTTTCATTTCAATTTTCTAATTTTAAATTTTATGAGTTGGTTTTTAAATTCTTTACTGAATTTTCCCCGGCCTGAGGCTTTCAAAATATTTCTAGAAAGTTGAAAAAATGTTTTAAAAAATAATTTCATTTAACAAATGACTTCTGAAAATGTAATTAAAATATTAATATAATGAAATTTATTGTGTGCAGTGCTCAGGTGCACCGCACAACTCATCAAAGTCTCATGTCAAGTACACAGAATAATGTATTAGTGTCAGGAACATGAATAGTTTACAGTAGTAATATGCATGTATCTGTGCGCGTGTGTGCATATGTATGTGGAGAGTGGCGTCAGGTATAGTGTCGGCGGATTACAGGAAGCATGGAGGCTTTGAAAGATTCAGTGCTTCGGCAGCCTACAACAGACACGGGCAGTTTTATCCATGTCTCCGCAATTCTGAGCTTGAAAAATGTTTCCGAAAGTCACATGAGCAGTGCTGTTTTCTTGACTTTGTAGGCATGCCCACATGTGTTAGAAAGATGGAGATCAAAAAGATGCTCAATAATGCGGTAATTTGTCAGATTTTAAAGGTTTCCAAAATCAAGTATTTTTGCTGCAACTGATAACCTCTAGAAACTGTACAGAGACGTGCAACCAAACAAATACCCTCCATCAGGAATCTGCCATATTCTGAAAGTCTCGCTGCCTGGGAATGGATTCGTTGAAACTCAGTGTCTGGCAACTGACCTGGTAAACACTCATAAGGTCATTAATCATCTTAACACAGCAACCTTGAGCACCTTTTGATCTCCATGTTTCTAACACAAGTGGGCATGCCTACAAAGTCAGAAAACAGCACTGCTCACGTGACTTTCGGAAAACACTTTTTCATGCTCAGTGGAATAAGCTGCTTGCATCCATTGTGGGCTGCCAAAATACTGCATCTTTTAAAGCCTCCATGCTTCTGTAGTCTGCCAACACTATACCTGAAACCCACATCCACACACATATGCACGCACTGCATACATACATGTATATTATTACTGTATGCTATTCATGTTCCTGACACTACATTATTCTGTGTACTTGACATGAGACTTTGATGAGTTGTGGTGCACCTGAGCACTGTACACAATAAATTTCATTATATTATTATATACCTCTTTACATTAGGTATATAAATGGTGAGAGAGAGGAGATGGGTGCTTACTGGCTTCTGTTTTATTGCTGGCTATCTTCCTTCTGGCGGGTTGTCTGTGCTCCTTTCGTTGTTTGTAATAATGAAGCAAGACTTGATTATTTTAGAAAATTGTCGTTATCAGCCCAAAAAGGTTTTATAACTACGTGGTGGGGAAGATGGCATCTGAGAGCAAACGACCCTTGAGTTTGCTTCCTTCAGCTAACAGCCAAAATCTAACTAAACTTTACTCTCAGTCAGTTCCTTCTCATGCTTTTCCTTTAGCCAATCAGAACTCGGTGTCCCAGGTCAGCGAAAGGTGAACTGCCTGTCAATCACTTCTACAATGGTTAATGGTAACTTTTCCATTTACCATACCATTATTCAAATCTTATTACATTTACAGTCATAATTCATAGGCTACCACGAATAATGTAGCACAACATTTTTACGTATTCTACTTGAGCTAATTTTTTCATACATCAAAAGACGAAACCTTTTTCAGCAGGGGGCAAAATATCTAATAACACTTTTGTTGATTTTGGGATAAAATTATTCTACAAAAGAAGTCCTCAATTTTGCATTACTTTGATCCGTTGTCTTTGGGGTGGGGGTGAAAAGTGTGTCCTATACACAGTCAAATACTCTACTGAACTTAAATTGTATTTTTTTTTAAAATTATGAATTTAAATTAAAGACAAAATTACTTGTTTTTATAATTTTTATTCTTTCCCATAGACTTCAAAAAAACTCCATGAATTTTTTCTTATAGATTTAATTAGTTACTGCTAAAACAGACACAGGCACATGAAAAATAACTAAAAATGCAATATAGGATTTTGATTACATATAAATATTTTTCAAAAAAAATCTATGATGAGGAATAATGTGAATCCATTTCTGCTTTCTTGGAATAATGTTAATTGTAATTAAAGATAAAATTTGTATTGAATTGTGTTTTGTTATAATGTAGTTAATGTATAAAGAAAGAGAAAATGACAGGAATTAGAATACACTTATTGTATCCCTGACAGAGTATGACACTTAACTACATCTGATGGCGAGACTCCCAGTTCTGGAGATCTAGGAAGTGTGGAGAAGCCTCCATTGCCATTACTCCCAGGTCCACTCTGACCTGGAGTGGGAGTACCTGTTAGGGTCCCATCTATGGATCAAATAGTTCTGTTTAAAAATGATTAGTATTCCAATAGTGTTACATAAGTTGTGGTTGCCTACGAATTATGACTGTAGTGTAGTTAGATTTTGAATTAACATTCTTTGAAATTCAAAATCAGAGGGAGTTAAATGATTGACACTTGGTAACATCAAGTTTGACCCCCCCCCGGATTCTGACAATGAGAAGTGTAAGAGTGGAAGTAAGTTTAGCTTTAGTTAGTAAGCAGTTTTAGTGGAAGATACCATTGTCTTTTGCTTCACTCTGGCCACGGTTGAGAAAGTCTGGTTGAAAATTAAAAAAAGATGTGATCACTCAAAAAAAAAATAATCCCTATGTTGTCTTTGTGAATAATGGCGAACCAGCTTCTACAGAACCAGAACTAAGAAGAAGAAATAAAGTCAGCCCAGCATCTTAGAAATTACCCAGCTATGCAAGAGACAGACCAAAGTACCAGCATGCTACTTGACTACACAAAGCAAGTAAGAGATAAAGCCATTGAAAATGTGGGGTTCTTACATGAGTGCATTCTCCCCATCTCTCATCTCTCATCGTCCATTTAGAACTCTCTCTTCCCATATATATATATATGTATACCCAGTAAAAGGGTTATATAACAATAGGACTATGAACCCCCCCCCCAAAAAAAAAGAAACTCTTAAAAATAACAAAAAAAAACTGTAAATATGAACATACAATGAACACAGTTTCCTAAACTCTAGCATAAAATAACCTAAACAGGTTGACATGCCATTAAAATTAATCAATCAATTGCAGAGTTCAGAAACTACTGATCTACACTTATCAGGAAAATGTAAAATCCCAATTTTATCCCAACTTTTATGTATGAAATTAATGTTATATATTGATGGGTTACCGTCATTTTTTAGACGGTTAGTGTAGAAACAGATTTGAATTAAAATCCAGACCATTTGGTAATTGATTGTCCTGTGACACAAGTTGAACCCTGACTTCTTGTCACTGGGAAATGGTGGAAAAGAAATTAGAGTTAGTAGTCATTTGCGGGACTTCATGGTGTGAAGATGGCTTAGCAAGTGGCTCTCTGCATGCAGTCGAAAAGGTCTGGTCCTGAAGTAAATAAAAATGGCATCACCAAAAACTATATGCCTTAGTTTGTCTCTAAAAAAACTATGACAAAACCTTGGCATAACAAAAGAACCTCACCAGACCAGTCAACAAGAAGAACCAGAAAAAAAGTTAAGAGAAGACTAAGAAATACAGTAAGTAGAATACCAGTCCGGCTATACACAGGAAACAGAAGATAGAAGAAATCCAGCCATGAAGACAGCTACTCCAAAAGATAAGTAAAATAGAAGATTAAATATGAGGGCACAACCACGGTCCTCTCATAAGAAGAATAGAGAACCAGGAATGGATTCATCCCTCAGAATATATATACCAGCAGAGAAGGGTATACAACATTAACTTTTATAATTGCTTTATAAAAATACAATAATTGAAGCAATAACAGAATAGAAGAATTAAAAAAGAAATATTTTTTATGATACAAATTTTATTATGATCTTCATTAACAAACTTAATATTGTTGAATATTTTGATGACAGGAATAAAAATCCAATGGTAATAAGAACATGGCAATCCATAGAAAATTTATTTGAAAGAATGGTTATTTAAAGAGACTGTATGAATATTTCAAGTTCACTCATCATTTATACAATCATTGAAAGGTCTTCTTTTTTTAATGTATTAAAAATCGTTGTCAGCCAGACAGCAGGGAGTCTATCTCCTTTTCACTAGTGCTAGACCAGGAGATTGTTTCTTGGCATCTGAGGTGGAGTGCCACACTTACCATCAGCTCCTCATTTTACCGCACAGATCCTTGTGCTACTCATATGCTGAGTTGGCAAGGGCCTGTATCGAACCAGAACTTTGTGGGTCCCAGGCGCGTCGTTCTACCAACTGAGCTAAACCAGCCCTAAAACAACTTAAAATCAAATAGGACATCATTTTTATGTAAACTTTCTCAATGGAGAAATCTAATTTCATCTATCAAATATTTTATTGTTGTTTGTATAGTGGAGGTAAAGGGGATTGCTCGCAGTTCTACAGATTGAACTCACAATCTGGAGGTTGTAAGTAGTGACTCTTGGTAAGCCTCCTGTCACCCTACTGTTGGTTGGAGTGGTTCACCTACTGAGGAGGCATGAAAGCTAAAGCACTTTCTCTCGGAGGCAAATTACTGTCTTAGCTGGGAGAACTGGTTGTCCATGGCAGTCTTATCAACAACACTTGTGTGAGAACAGAAAACCAGATGAATTTTTTTTTTAAATTTCTTGGATCAGTTTGCTTAGATGAAACGCCACACCTACCATCAGGTTTCAGATGCTTTACCACACAGATCAGATTACCCTAGCTGTACTACTCATGCACTGAATTGGCAGGGACCAGTATGTGAGGTGACATTAAACTTAATGGCTGCAAAAAGCAGCTTTTAAGTGAGTAGTTTATATTTTACCAAAATTATTTTATCTTTACTATAATACCAGCTTTTTAGCCAAATAAAAATTTTCTAATTTTCCTAAAGGAACAGTTTGAAGCCATTTGAAGCAGTCCATTGAGCAAGTAATTTAAGGGCAATTTATCATTAGATAGTAAATTAAATACATGTTTGGGCATTTTCAATTGGTTAATTCAGCTCCTGCTGTTTGGAACAGTCTATAAATATAAGTTGTGATCTTTTGCACACCTTATACTCAAAGAATAATCCAACAGTCTTTAGTAGATTAAGTCTTAGAATAGCCTTTCTTAAAATAGTCTAGAAGTCTCTAGTAGATTAAGAATCTTTCTTAGAATAGCCTTTCTTAAAATAGTCTAGAAGTATTTAGTAGATTAAGAATCTTTCTTAGAATAGCCTTTCTTAAAATAGTCTAGAAGTATTTAGTAGATTAAGAATCTTTCTTAGAATAGCCTTTCTTAAAATAGTCTAGAAGTCTCTAGTAGATTAAGAATCTTTCTTAGAATAGCCTTTCTTAAAATAGTCTAGAAGTATTAGTAGATTAAATCTTTCTTAGAATAGCCTTTCTTAAAATAGTCTAGAAGTCTCTAGTAGATTAAGAATCTTCTTAGAATAGCCTTTCTTAAAATAGTCTAGAAGTCTCTTGTAGATTAAGAATCTTTCTTTAGAATAGCCTTCTTAAAATAGTCTAGAAGTCTCTAGTAGATTAAGAATCTTTCTTAGAATAGCCTTTCTTAAAATAGTCTAGAAGTCTCTTGTAGATTAAGAATCTTTCTTAGAATAGCCTTTCTTAAAAATAGTCTAGAAGTCTCTAGTAGAGATTAAGAATCTCTTTTTTAGAATAGCCTTTCTTAAAATAGTCTAGAAGTCTCTTGTAGATTAAGAATCTTTCTTAGAATAGCCTTTCTTAAAATAGTCTAGAAGTCTCTAGTAGATTAAAGAATCTCTTTTTAGAATAGCCTTTCTTAAAATAGTTCTAGTAGATTAAGATCTAGAATAGCCTTTCTCTAGTCTAGATCTAGTAGATTAAGATCTCTTTTTAGAATAGCCTTTTCTTAAAATAGTCTAGAAGTCTCTTGTAGATTAAGAATCTTTCTTAGAATAGCCTTTCTTAAAATAGTCTAGAAGTCTCTAGTAGATTAAGAATTCTTTTTAGAATAGCCTTTTCTTAAAATAGTCTAGAAGTCTCTTTGTAGATTAAGATCTTTCTTAGAATAGCCTTTCTTAAATAGTCTAGAAGTCTCTGTAGATTAAGAATCTTTCTTAGAATAGCCTTTCTTAAATAGTCTAGAAGTCTCTAGTAGATTAAGAATCTCTTTTTAGAATAGCCTTTCTTAAAATAGTCTAGAAGTCTCTTGTAGAGAATCTTTCTTAGAATAGCCTTTCTTGTCTAGAGTTTAGATTAAGAATCTTTCTTAGAATAGCCTTTCTTAAAATAGTCTAGAAGTCTCTAGTAGATTAAGCTTCTTAGGATAGTCTACATATGTTTCTTTCAGGTTATCTGCCATTTTAAAGATGTTCTTCAATAATGTGTAAAGAATTCATTGTAATAAACACATATACTAGACACTGTAATAATCATATATAAAATAGAAAAGATACTGATTAATGAGTACACAAAACAGTATAGGCATCTCTAACAGCGTATAGGCACTAAATATATAAGTCATGAGGTTTTAAGTTAAGATTATATGTCATGATAGAAAATGTCCATTATTGACTCATGTGTAATGCCTTGAAGCAACCTACTGGGAAAGTGTCAAGGATTTTAGATAAAAAGAAGTGTATGTATGTGTGTGTGTGTGTGTAGGGGGGTAATTGTGGCTAGAATTCAGTAGCTAGGTGACAGCTTGTGTCACTAGAGTTTGTATGTATGTACAAGGAGGGGGGGGTTAAAAGGTGTTGATGACTTGTAACAGAATTTGTATTATTATTTTGGATTATTGTTCTCATCTTTATTGTTATCTACATGTTTTGGCCGATGTTCTCTGGCTTTCATGTTGGACTTGAGAACCTCCTCGAATTCCGGAACCTCTCTTCAAACTTGAGAACCTCTCGTTGACTCGGAACCTTTCATGTCCTAATTGGGAGCCTTCAGCGGACCGAAACCGAACCCTTTTATTCAATCCCACAGGGGTAGACTGTTCTCATTTCATTAAACATGACTGGGTACTTGTGTTGTAACGCTATGTTAAGTATCTATGGCTACTGTCCCACTTTGGCCAGGATTGAACTGCAGCCCAGAGGTAACTGTCTCTTAGAACTGTATTAACTCAATGCCTACATCCATTTGCACCATGTGTCCAAACCTTCATGTCATAATTGGATTAACTCTAGTGCTACATCCATTCACTATGTACCCAGTCATGTTAATGAAATGAGAACAGTCTACCCCTGTGGATTAAATAAAGGTTCGGTTCGAAGTTCCGTGAAGGCTCCCAATTATGACATGAGTTTGGACACATGGTCAAGGGATGTAGGCATTGAGTTTAATCCAATTATGACATGAAGGTTTGGACACATGGTGCAATGGATGTAGGCATTGAGTTAATACAGTTCTAAGAGACAGTTACCTCTGGGCTGCAGTTCAATCCTGGCCAAGGGGGACAGTAGCATAGAATACTTAACATAGTTTACCACATGTACCCAGTCATGTTTAATGAAATGAGAACAGTCTACCCCTGTGGATTGAATAAAGGGTTCGGTTTCGAAGTTCCGTGAAGGCTCCCAATTAGGACATGAAGGTTCCCGAGTTCAACGAGAGGTTCTCAAGTTTGAAGAGAAGGTTCCGGAATTCGAGGAGGTTCTCAAGTCCACATGAAAGCCAGAGGGCAACATCGGCCAAAACATGTAGATAACAATAAAGATGAGAACAATAATCCAAATAATATACAAATTCTGTTACAAGTCATCAACACCCTTTTTAACCCCCCCTCCTTGTACATACATACAAACTCTAGTGACACAAGCCTGTCACCTAGCTACTGAATTCTAGCCACAATTACCCCCCTACACACACACACACACATACATACACTTCTTTTTATCTAAAATCCTTGACACTTTCCCAGTAGGTTGCTTCAAGGCATTACACATGAGTCAATAATGGACATTTTCTATCATGACATATAATCTTAACTAAAAAACCTCATGAACTTTATATATTTAGTGGCCTATACGCTGTTAGAGATGCCTATACTGTTTTGTGTACTCATTAATCAGTATCTTTTCTATTTTATATATGATTATTACAGTGTCTAGTATATGTGTTTATTACAATGAATTCTTTACACATTATGAAGAACATCTTTAAAAATGGCAGATAACCTGAAAGAACATATGTAGACTATCTAAGAAAGATTCTTAATCTACTAGAGACTTCTAGACTATTTTAAGAAAGGCTATTCTAAGAAAGATTCTTAATCTACAAGAGACTTCTAGACTATTTTAAGAAAGGCTATTCTAAGAAAGATTCTTAATCTAATTCTAGATATTTAAGAAAGGCTATTCTAAAAAGAGAATCTACTAGAGACTTCTAGACTATTCTATTCTAAGAAAGATTCTTAATCTACAAGAGACTTCTAGACTATTTTAGAAAGGCTATTCTAAGAAAGATTCTTAATCTACAAGAGACTTCTAGAAAGGCTATTCTAAAAAGATTCTTAATCTACTAAGACTTCTAGACTATTTAAGAAAGGCTATTCTAAGAAAGATTCTTAATCTACAAGAGACTTCTAGACTATTTTAAGAAAGGCTATTCTAAAAAGAGATTCTTAATCTACTAGAGACTTCTAGACTATTTTAAGAAAGGCTATTCTAAGAAAGATTCTTAATCTACTAGAGAGACTTCTAGACTATTTTAAGAAAGGCTATTCTAAAGAAGAGATTCTTAATCTACTAGAGACTTCTAGACTATTTTAAGAAAGGCTATTCTAAGAAAGATTCTTAATCTACAAGAGACTTCTAGACTATTTTAAGAAAGGCTATTCTAAAAAGATTCTTAATCTACTAGAGACTTCTAGACTTTTTAGAAAGGCTATTCTAAGAAAGATTCTTAATCTACAAGAGACTTCTAGACTATTTTAAGAAAGGCTATTCTAAGAAAGATTCTTAATCTACTAAGACTTCTAGACTATTTTAAGAAAGGCTATTCTAAGAAAGATTCTTATCTAGACTTCTAGACTATTTTAAGAAAGGCTATTCTAAGAAAGATTCTTAATCTACTAGAGACTTCTAGACTATTTTAAGAAAGGCTATTCTAAGAAAGATTCTTAATCTACTAAACTTCTAGACTATTTTAAGAAAGGTATTCTAAGAAAGATTCTTAATCTACTAGCTCTAGACTATTTTAAGAAAGGCTATTCTAAGACTTAATCTACTAGAGACTGATATTCTAAGAAGTATAAGCAAAAGATCACAACTTATATTTATAGACTGTTCCAAACAGCAGGAGCTGAATTAACCAATTGAAAATGCCCAAACATGTATTTTAATTTACTATCTAATGATAAATTGCCCTTAAATTACTTGCTCAATGGACTGCTTCAAATGGCTTCAAACTGTTCCTTTAGGAAAATTAGAAAAATTTTTATTTGGCTAAAAAGCTGGTATTATAGTAAAGATAAAATAATTTTGGTAAAATATAAACTACTCACTTAAAAGCTGCTTTTTGCAGCCATTAAGTTTAATGTCACCTCACATACTGGTCCCTGCCAATTCAGTGCATGAGTAGTACAGCTAGGGTAATCTGATCTGTGTGGTAAAGCATCTGAAACCTGATGGTAGGTGTGGCGTTTCATCTAAGCAAACTGATCCAAGAAATTTAAAAAAAAATTCATCTGGTTTTCTGTTCTCACACAAGTGTTGTTGATAAGACTGCCATGGACAACCAGTTCTCCCAGCTAAGAACAGTAATTTGCCTCCGAGAGAAAGTGCTTTAGCTTTCATGCCTCCTCAGTAGGTGAACCACTCCAACCAACAGTAGGGTGACAGGAGGCTTACCAAGAGTCACTACTTACAACCTCCAGATTGTGAGTTCAATCTGTAGACCTGCGAGGCAATCCCCTTTACCTCCCACTATACAAACAACAATAAAATATTTGATAGATGAAATTAGATTTCTCCATTGAGAAAGTTTACATAAAAATGATGTCCTATTTGATTTTAAGTTGTTTTAGGGCTGGTTTAGCTCAGTTGGTAGAACGACCGCCTGGGACCCACAAAGTTCCTGGTTCGATACAGGCCCTTGCCAACTCAGCATATGAGTAGCACAAGGATCTGTGCGGTAAAATGAGGAGCTGATGGTAAGTGTGGCACTCCACCTCAGATGCCAAGAAACAATCTCCTTGGTCTAGCACTAGTGAAAAGGAGATAGACTCCCTCGCTGTCTGGCTGACAACGATTTTTAATACATTAAAAAAAGAAGACCTTTCAATGATTGTATAAATGATGAGTGAACTTGAAATATTCATACAGTCTCTTTAAATAACCATTTCTTTCAAATAAATTTTCTATGGATTGCCATGTTCTTATTACCATTGGATTTTATTCCTGTCATCAAAAATATTCAACAATATTAAGTTTGTTAATGAAGATCATATAAAAATTTGTATCATAAAAATATTCTTTTTTAATTCTTCTATTCTGTTATTGCTTCAATTATTGTATTTTTATAAAGCAATTATAAAAGTTAATGTTGTATACCCCTTCTCTGCTGGGTATATATATTCTGAGGGATGAATCCATTCCTGGTTCTCTATTCTTCTTATGAGAGGGACCCGTGGTTGTGCCCTCATATTTAATCTTCTATTTTACTTATCTTTTGGAGTAGCTGTCTTCATGGCTGGATTTCTTCTATCTTCTGTTTCCTGTGTATAGCCGGACTGGTATTCTACTTACTGTATTTCTTAGTCTTCTCTTAACTTTTTTTTCTGGTTCTTCTTGTTGACTGGTCTGGTGAGGTTCTTTGGTTATGCCAAGGTTGTCATAGTTTTTTAGAGACAAACTCAAGGCATATAGTTTTTGGTGATGCCATTTTTATTTACTTCAGGACCAGACCTTTTCGACTGCATGCAGAGAGCCACTTGCTAAGCCATCTTCACACCATGAAGTCCCGCAAATGACTACCTAACTCTAAATTTTTTTCCACCATTTCCCAGTGACAAGAAGTCAGGGTTCAACTTGTTGTCACAGGACAATCAATTACCAAATGGTCTGGATTTTAATTCAAATCTGTTTCTACACTAACCGTCTAAAAAATGACGGTAACCCATCAATATATAACATTAATTTCATACATAAAAGTTGGGATAAATTGGGATTTTACATTTTCCTGATAAGTGTAGATCAGTAGTTTCTGAACTCTGCAATTGATTGATTAATTTTAATGGCATGTCAACCTGTTTAGGGTTATTTTATGCCTAGAGTTTAGGAAACTGTGTTCATTGTATGTTCATATTTACAGTTTTTGTTTTGTTATTTTTAAGAGTTTCTTTTTTTTGGGGGGGGGTTCATAGTCCTATTGTTATATAACCCTTTTACTGGGTATACATATATATATATATGGGAAGAGAGAGTTCTAATGGACGATGAGAGATGAGAGATGGGAGAGATGCACTCATGTAAGAACCCCACATTTTCAATGGCTTTATCTCTTACTTGCTTGTGTAGTCAAGTAGCATGCTGGTACTTTGGTCTGTCTCTTGCATAGCTGGGTAATTTCTAAAGATGCTGGGCTGACTTTATTTCTTCTTCTTAGTTCTGGTTCTGTAGAAGCTGGTTCGCCATTATTCACAAAGACAACATAGGGATTATTTTTTTTGAGTGATCACATCTTTTTAATTTTCAACCAGACTTTCTCAACCGTGGCCAGAGTGAAGCAAAAGACAATGGTATCTTCCACTAAAACTGCTTACTAACTAAAGCTAAACTTACCTTCCACTCTTACACTTCTCATTGTCAGAATCCGGGGGGGGGGTCAACTTGATGTTACCAAGTGTCAATCATTTAACTCCCTCTGATTTTGAATTTCAAAGAATGTTAATTCAAAATCTAACTACACTACAGTCATAATTCGTAGGCAACCCACAACTTATGTAACACTATTGAATACTAATCATTTTTAAACAGAACTATTTGATCCATAGATGGGACCCTAACAGGTACTCCCACTCCAGGTCAGAGTGGACCTGGGAGTAATGGCAATGGAGGGTTACTCCACACTTCCTAGATCTCCAGAACTGGAGTCTCGCCATCAGATGTAGTTAAGTGTCATACTCTGTCAGGGATACAATAAGTGTATTCTAATTCCTGTCATTTCTTCTTTCTTTATACATTACTACATTATACAAAAACAAATTCAATACAAATTTTATCTTTAATTACAATTAACATTATTCCAAGAAAGCAGAAATGGATTCACATTTATTCCTCATCATAGATTTTTTTGAAAAATATTTATATGTAAATCAAAATCCTATATTGCATTTTTAGTTATTTTCATGTGCCTGTGTCTGTTTTAGCAGTAACTAATTAAATCTATAAGAAAAAATTCATGGAGTTTTTTTGAAGTCTATGGGAAAGAATAAAAATTATAAAAACAAGTAATTTTGTCTTTAATTTAAATTCATAATTTAAAAAAAATACAATTTAAGTTAGTAGAGTATTTGACTGTGTATAGGACACACTTTTCACCCCCACCCCCAAAGACAACGGATCAAAGTAATGCAAAATTGAGGACTTCTTTTGTAGAATAATTTTATCCCAAAATCAACAAAGTGTTATTAGATATTTTGCCCCCTGCTGAAAAAGGGTTTCGTCTTTTGATGTATGAAAAAATTAGCTCAAGTAGAATACGTAAAAATGTTGTGCTACATAATTCGTGGGTAGCCTATGAATTATGACTGTAAATGTAATAAGATTTGAATAATGGTATGGTAAATGGAAAGTTACCATTAACCATTGTAGAAGTGATTGACAGGCAGTTCACCTTTCGCTGACCTGGACACCGAGTTCTGATTGGCTAAAGGAAAAGCATGAGAAGGAACTGACTGAGAGTAAAGTTAGTTAGATTTTGGCTGTTAGCTGAAGGAAGCAAACTCAAGGGTCGTTTGCTCTCAAGATGCCATCTTCCCACCACGTAGTTATAAAACCTTTTTGGGCTGATAACGACATTTTCTAAAATAATCAAGTCTTGCTTCATTATTACAAACAACGAAAGGAGCACAGACAACCCAGCCCAGAAGGAAGATAGCCAGCAATAAAACAGAAGCCAGTAAGCACCCATCTCCTCTCCTCTCACCATTTATATACCTAATGTAAAGAGGTATATAATAATAATAATGAAATTTATTGTGTACAGTGCTCAGGTGCACCACAACTCATCAAAGTCTCATGTCAAGTACACAGAATAATGTAGTGTCAGGAACATGAATAGCATACAGTAATAATATACATGTATGTATGCAGTGCGTGCATATGTGTGTGGATGTGGGTTTCAGGTATAGTGTTGGCAGACTACAGGAAGCATGGAGGCTTTAAAAGATGCAGTATTTTGGCAGCCCACAATGGATGCAAGCAGCTTATTCCACTGAGCATGAAAAAGTGTTTCCGAAAGTCACGTGAGCAGTGCTGTTTTCTGACTTTGTAGGCATGCCCACTTGTGTTAGAAACATGGAGATCAAAAAGGTGCTCAAGGTTGCTGTTGTTAAGATGATTAATGACCTTATGAGTGTTTACCAGGTCAGTTGCCAGACACTGGAGTTTCAACGAATCCATTCCCAGGGCAGCGAGACTTTCAGAATATGGCAGATTCCTGATGGAGGGTATTTGTTTGGTTGCACGTCTCTGTACAGTTTCTAGGAGGTTATCAGTTGCAGCAAAAATACTTTGATTTTGGAAACCTTTAAAATCTGACAATTACCGCATTATTGAGCATCTTTTTGATCTCCATCTTTCTAACACATGTGGGCATGCCTACAAAGTCAGAAAACAGCACTGCTCATGTGACTTTCGGAAACATTTTTTCAAGCTCAGAATTGCGGAGACATGGAATAAACTGCCCGTGTCTGTTGTAGGCTGCCGAAGCACTGAATCTTTCAAAGCCTCCATGCTTCCTGTAATCCGCCGACACTATACCTGACGCCACTCTCCACATACATATGCACACACGCGCACAGATACATGCATATTACTACTGTAAACTATTCATGTTCCTGACACTAATACATTATTCTGTGTACTTGACATGAGACTTTGATGAGTTGTGGTGCACCTGAGCACTGCACACAATAAATTTCATTATTATTAATATTTTAATTACATTTTCAGAAGTCATTTGTTAAATGAAATTATTTTTTAAACATTTTTTCAACTTTCTAGAAATATTTGAAAAGCCTCAGCCTGGGAAAATTCAGTAAAGAATTTAAAAACCAACTCATAAAATTTAAAATTAGAAATTGAAATGAAAACTTAATTATTTTTTCAGCTTATACTTTTGGTAGCACAATAATATAGTCTCTTTTCATCATACCATAATTTCATTAATACACAAAAATACAGTGAAATTTTTGGTTTCAATTAACTTTTCATTTTACAATTCAATACAGGACAGATTTTCTCAAGGGCAAGTGTGAGGAGGAGGTTTCATTTTACAAATGATTTGAATTTTGAGGACACATTTTAAAAATGAAATCAAAAATTGATTTCTTTGAAAATTTAATTTTAGGTGAAATTGAGACCCATTTAAGTAGTGAACAGGCTCATCATTGCTGGTTTACATAATATATGGTGGGTTTAATTTCCATACTAGTTTTAACAAAGCTGGGTTTGATAAATAATTACTTGGTGTTATTGATCTCTAATATTATTGTTTTATTCTCCAATGTATTAAAATCAATCCTATGAATAATTTTATATAGAGACCAATTAAAATATAACTAAGATAATTGTAATCTTTTTATATGTGTTCTTATCTAATTTCGTTAGTCTTTCTAATTCAATATATTTCATTACATTAAAACTTAAATACTTATGCATATTCTTGCTAGTAAGAAAAAAGAAAAAAGAAAAAAGAATTTAAAACGCCCTGCTATGTAGTAGGAAATTGTGTGGATTTAAAGTGAGCCAGTGGCTTCACTCACTGAATGGCAAAAGGGGGCATGTGATCTGGGTACATTACTGTCTACATACCCAACATGCATACAAAATTGCTGTCATGTAATCTAGCTGACATACTTTGGGTCAATAGTTCAGAATCTGTTTATTTCTTTATATTTAACTTATGTACATTGACTACAGTAGTCAAAAGTCTGAAAATGGTGGAAACTAGCAAGACCTGTGGATGTACCACAGTATGATGATTTAATTATTACAATGTTTGATATGTTTACTTAAGAGGTATTGCTAAATAGTTCAATATGTAAAAAGTATAATAATCTTGATTTAACTCTCTCTCACTCTTTTTTTTCTATCTTTCCTTCTTTTCATCATGTTCAATTGAAACAGATTAGTGTTATGGCTTCTGCGCACTCTCTCTCTCTTTCCCCTACTCTCTTTCTTATTGTATTTTTTCTGTATAGCCTGTCCTTTTTCTTCCTTTTCTTTCTTTATAATAAAAACGGAATGGTCCATTATTTAGCTGCAGTGACGACACTCATAAGAAATAAGAATTCGGCGGATAAGCAACACCAGTTAATTAGGATTTACATTTTTGCATTTCATCTTGGATGATTTGGACGGTCTCATTTTTAACCAGAGGGTGTAGCAAGATGATAACGGTCATACAATTAAGGAACACGAGTATTAATATATAGATATACCTCTGCATTTATTATATTGGCTGTGTAAATTTTCCTTTGTACAAAACTGACTTTTGTCTGGTAAGTAAGAAAATCTACAGAAATTTAACTGGTCATTATCCATTTCAACTGAAAAAAAAAAAAAAAATTAGATAAAGACTAAATTAAATTGCTGCTATTATACTTTTATGAAAATGAAAAGAGCACCCGGCCATGAATCACAAAGTTCCTGGTTCGATCCCGGTCCCTGCCAACAAAATAGCTGATGAATAGAAAGATAAATTAGATAGATTGTGTGTGTATATATATATATATATATATATATATATATATATATATATATATATATAATAAATTTAAATTATATCATTCCTGAAGAAAATTTTGTGAATGTTTAGTGCATATTTAATATCAAATTATATGGCTGAGTTTATTTTTTTTTTCATATTTAAGTCCATGAACTTAAAGAAAAATAGTAACTCACATAACATATCGAACATTTGAGAAATGTGGGACAATTCATGATATTGTCAGAAATAACACGTGAATAGATTTGGGGGATTTTATTCTTTAATAGTGTTCTAGATTTTATTGCGCATCTAGCCTACCATAGTTATCTAACTTCTTCCATTCTTTCTTCACTGTGAGATTACAACCAGTATTAATAAATTCTTAATTAAAATGTCAATGGAAGTTCCAATAATTCCAGCTGAACTTTGTTCTACTTCAATCATCTTGGGTTGAATTATTATCAAGTTGTAATTTTTTAAAGTATCTTTCAATTAATTATACTATTTAATTACTTTTTGCTTAAAAATTAAACTCAGAACTTTCATTCGAAAAGAAAGTTTATGAAAAAAAAAAAATGACTTAATAATGGACTTAATTTTGTAAATGTATAATGTAATAAAAAGTAAAATTGTACAAAACAAACATAGTTTAATCGACTAAGTTTCGATATTCAATTGAATATTACTGCATTTATTTTTTTTTTAACAACGGCAGAACATTATATTCGAATCCGATATTTTTAGTCGTAGTTGTAATTTAAATGGTAAATACTGTAAATGCGTCATAGCTTCATATGCTGAGTTATAATTAGTTATTAAATTAATCCTTATATCGGCTTTGAAAATCTCAATTCATTTTGTTTTTGTCTGATTTATGCTCGTACATATCATCAAATAAATAATACCCCTCCGCCAACCATTGACATTTCCAATGCACTTTTCCTCCCGCCACTAGAGCTGTTCGTGCAGTGTACATCACACATGATATACTTGCTAGGATTTTAAATGCTTTCCTCTTCCTTTATAAATTCTATTTTGAAAATTTTTTTTTCAATTTTGTTTTCTATTCGGTGAAGTATCTACTGTCTTGTGTTGTTTGTCGTTTTTGACACAACCCCCCTTTTTCCTGTCAGCTCTTTCTTTCTTTCTTTCTTTTCTCATTGACTGTGACGTCATAAAGAAATCGCCATTTTCCGTTCAACACAAAGGGCCTCCGTTCCTCTTCGCTGTTTGTTGTTGGTGTAAGTAAACAAATTCATCGCTCATCCTTTTCTCATTTAAAATATACATGAGTATAGTAAATAGTAGTCTAAGATTTTAACAACTTTTAGACCTACGCCATTAACTATCAAAGAAAAAAGTGAGCTTAGGCAACGCATCCATAACGCGTGCTATCCACCTCTACTGCACCAATACTACCAAGTCTACTGCACTTCCACTGCATTACTACAGCAGCAGGTACAATTCAACAAAACACCAAAGTGTGGTATCACTAACTTACAATACCATTGCTCTTTACTCTGACCAGATAAAATTTAGAATCACGGCGAGAGTGAGTAAAACAAATCTACAACCAAGTGAAGCTGCAGCACCAATCAAGAAAGCAAGTAAAATCAGCCAAGAGAAAGCAGAAAAAAAAGCTCTCTCGTCAAAGCAAAAGTATCGTTCGTGGCAAGGTTTCCTGGCAAGGAAGCATGGCGCAGAACGCCACGGGCGGTGCCGTGAAGGCTTTACAATTGGAACTTAAGAAAATCCAAGAAGAACCAGTGGAAGGATTTCGAGTCAATCTCACAAACGATGATAATTTGTTTGTGTGGGAAGTGGCGATTTTCGGCCCTCCTAGTACGTTGTATGAGGGGGGATATTTCAAGGTGAGTATTATTATTTATTGATTCTTTCTTGTGACATTTTTTTCATTTTTCATCTCTTGTCTTGTTTGTTTTATATAAAAAAAAATACTCCATTTGAGTTACATAAAAAAAAGAAAGAAAAAAACCCAAACAAAAACAGACTATTTTGAAAAAAACTTTGAACTAAAAAATAGTTTCTTTGGTCAATCATGAGCTTAGCTTTCTTCCTTTCAACAAAACCCTTGTTTTTGTTTTGGATATAGCCCATCTGTTGTCAAATCATAGGATCCTTTTTTTAATTTTTTTTATTTAATAAATATAATACAAGCAGTTTTTTAATTCTATTAATTTTGTACATGGTGTAAAAATGGGACATTTTCTCTCTTAAAATACTTTGTAGTTGGTATTTTATTTGAAAACGAATTCTTTTTTAATGATTGCATGACACATACAATACATTATATACATTTTAGCTGACCCCCCTCCCATTTTTTGAACACTGTAATCATAATTTATCAATCTTCCTCAATATTGCTGCAAATATAGATTTTCCCATTTTAATATTAAAAGATGTTTCTGGAAGAAATAGAAATATGCTAAATTGTTTAAATCTATTCATTGTATCATTAGCAAAATTTACAACAGTGGTTTTGTCATTTTCTTAAAATTCTTTGATAACATTTCTTTAAAGACATTCTTTTATTTTGTGTTTTTTTAGATACAATTTGGAGGTTTACTTCAACTATTTATTGATGGGTGGTAAACATATCATTAGGGACAGCTTTTTAATTATTGTAGAGACAAATAAATCTCTAATCTTTTTGTGATCAAATGTTAAAAACATTTACTCTAGTGTGTTTGTAGCTTCTGCTAAAATAATCATTATCTCCTCTTGGATTTCCAGGTGTAAAATGCTTCTTTTTTGGTGTTATTGTCCCCCTGAACAAAAACATTGTTTATCAATATTCTTTGATAATTATTAATATTATTCTTTTTAACTATTTTAACCTTATAAGTAAAATAATCTTTTATTTGAAAGATTTTGGTATGTTTTTATGAAAACTATAACAGTTCTGTAAATTTTGGGTAATAGAGAAATGGAAATTTTCTCTGGTCACATTTTTAACTGCAAATAAATGTTAATAATAAAAAAATAATGAACTAATCTGACCTTTTTAGTAGCTATGGATCACGAGTGAATAATGATTATTTAAATGAAAACTAATATAATTCATCCTACCTAACCAAATCATGTTGATTAAAAAGTCCAAATTAGAATCTTATTTTTTTATTTTTTTTATGTGAATGATTGGGTAGATCAATACAACCCAATGATGGGTTGAATATTATTTTTTTCAATGACTTTTTTTAAATTACTTTTAAAGAATGTATTTCAAATGTAAAGTTTAGGTATACAGCTAAGTTTCGGGATTGTCCTTTTACATTTTTGTTTAATGCTTACGACATGTAACCATTAGTTTCTTCAGTGGTCTATTAGCTTAATTACATGATTCAGTAATAATATATAATAATGAAAATGTTATCCAGTTTTTAGCAAAGTGTTTGATATTTGTTATTAATTTATAACCATTTTTCTAAATTCGAATTGATTTTTAAAAATAACTTGTTATTTATAAAAGTTTTATAAATGCCAAATTGTTTTTAAAATTCAAGTTGAAAATATTTGGTGATACAGTTATTATAAAATAGTATAACTGAGTTTTACTATTTTATAATAAAACCTACAGCATCAAATATTTTCGACTATTGTTTATCTCTCCAGTGGATTTTGGTTTAGATAAATTTTAAATTGAACTTTATTTTTAAATGAACACAGGGTATAAATGTGTGTATTAAAACTGATTTCGTTAAGTTGTTTTACTGAGCTCGCCCCTCTCCCTGGGGTGGGGGAAATCTCCTTGATCGGGACACTTGACATCAATCACATTCGAAGATAAATTATTGTCTTTTGAGTTTGAAAACGTTAGAAAAATTTTGGTCACAAAAAAAAATCAGTTTTGTTTTTATTTTATGAAAATGTATGAGACGATGAATTTTATTTGAATGATTCTTCCCATACTGGTTGTTGCTATAGTTACATTTCAGCCGTTATACCCTCCGGCCTTCTTCAGGTGTCTGTCGTATTCAAAAATCGTTCCCTGAATTTCGAACCTAATAACCCTTTTTTGACCAGAGAAGACTTGTGTCTCCATGCTTTAGAAAAGTACCTAAAAAGAAATGAAAACCCTTGCTACTTTATGATAGACGTAAAAACGAACTGGGAGTTTTGAAATAACTGCATTTTACTCCTCCTTTTACCAATGTCAGTGATTCTGATAAGACTAAATTAAAAAAAAAATTATCTTGAAAAACTTTCCGGTGAATCACGAATATATCGTGAGGTAGCTTTTTTTTCTTTTTTCTTTTTTCTCTCTCTCTCTGGTAAATTAAGTCCCTTGTCAATTTAGTTGAGTTTGTGTGTTATTTATCGTCTCCGGTATAAGTTAATAAAAACTTATTGCTAATTAATTATTAAGTTCATTTTTGTTAAAAGCTTTCAAAATTAAAAGTGCTTACTTTTAAATTAACTTCAATTCTTATTTCTTGCAAAATCTGTAAGAAAAGAACAAACAAAAAACAACATCGTCTAAATCATTTGTGGAATATAATGATTTAAGCTTGCTCTTCAAATTTCATTCTCGTTTTAACATAGTCGGGTGACAGTGAACATTATTTTAAAGAGTTTTTTTTAATTTTTTTAGGGGAATGGATTGTTTTAATGTTTCTGTTTATAAAGTTAGCAATCTATCTTTTGTTCCACGCTGTTTGTTGGTGCAAACTACTTGGATCGTCTATTTCTTTGCTATTTAACTAAAGACCCATATAAAGGAACCAATAGCCAATTTTTGGGTCCCTTTAAAAAAAACAAAAACTAAATCACAACTGCAGCCATTATATTTCGTAAAAGGGTGATTCTAGAAAATAAAATTCCTCCTTGTTTGTATGATTTATCAGTGATGGGAAGTACCTGTAAAACGTGTTTACAGATGACGGGTCACTACACAAAACCAGTCATACTTGTATAACTTTAAATTATGGATATTGAAATAAAACATTGAGAATTTAATGTATTTGTTTTATTAGCACTAAATAATTTAGATGTCTTCTAACTAATGGACACTGAAAAATACCACCACCGTTCACAAAAGAAATCCTACATTTAATCCTGAAAACTTTCAGCTTTTTTAAGAAAAAAAAAAAAAAATAACAAGGCTTGGTGAATTTAAGAAAAAGTAATATACACGTTAATTTATGCAAATTTTAACTGGTGAAATTATAGAAGATTGACACTTTAGAATTCGATGATAAATAAATATATCTCAATAATGCGTGTTATAAACCGTTTTATTGAATCTGAACATGCTGGATAATTTGTTTAATCGAAAATTTTCCTCTAAAAAAAAAAAACGAAAATAAAATGTAATGAAAAGGGATTGCCTGTGTGATGTCGCCATTGGTGATTTGTTAATATGCTTTATTTTTAGTATGTTTTTACAGTAATAAAATAAGCAAATTTCTTAAAATATAACTAAAAGCTACAAATCCTATTTTCCTACTAACCAACACACATGTCCCTTACGTATTTATTCAATGATTGTCTCTATGGCGTATTCTGTAGTTGCAACTTGTAATTCATTTTCTGTTTGGGAAAATGTTCGATTTTTCTTTGCTTTTTTCTTTTAATTTTTACCTAGCTGTTCAATGAAAATGTTTCTTACGCATTTTCTGGCTGTAGGTTTAAGACGACTTTTTTTTCCTTTTATTTATTTATTCATTTTCTTCAAGAATTACCATGTTTAAAAATTTGTTTACATTTTTTCAAGATAAGCATTACATATTTACCAATGAATTTTAACAAGTAGGAAAATAATTTTATGCATTAAGTTTGGATCTCAATATTTTGAACCTTACCATCCATCATAAAAGGTTTTTTTTTTCAATGGACTCGCATTCTATTTATCAGAATAATCGTATTGTACAAAATATATGTATAAAAAGATTTGTGATAAGTATTTTTGTCTCCATGGATTCATTTTTAATTATGTATAAAATTAAAATACTCTATTTATATAATATATATAAAAATTCATTATTTAAAATTTCTTTGAATTTGCGAGAAAAACATTTTTTTAAATTTTTTATTTTATTTTATTTTTAAGAGTATATTTCAAATAAGCAATAAAACTTCAATAAGAGGCATTTAACTTTTTGCTTAATTTTCAAGTCTTCTCTACACAGAAGGGGAAAGAAAAATAACACAGTCTCCAGTTAATCTAGCATTTGTAAATGGACAGTAAAATTAATCCAAAGATCTACCTTTTTTACTATAAAAACTAATTAAAAGAAATAATCAACTAATTTTTAACTTTTTCTGTGTAGACATTTCCTATACTTTAGGCAAATTTATGGAAGCGTAGACGTGTAAAAATTTCATACAAAAAAGGTTACAGTGTAGCCAAAACATGTAAGAAAAAAATAACAACACAACAAAGATATGCGCACTTAACAGTCGATTCAAGCCTTAGATAAAAATCGGAATATTTTGAAGAAAAAAAAAGGGGAATAACTTATGTCTCTTTAGTCTTCCGTGAAGAAAATGAACTATCGTTAATAATTTTTTTGCATCAATTCAAAGAAAAATATTATTTTTAAAACTACGGAAAAAACAAAAATATGCTACATAAATTATTTTTTGAGTTTTAAGAAAATAACTTTTGATTTTTTTCATGTTCTTCAGGATTTGATCTTTCTTGTAACAATTAGGGACTGGAAAATGTTTTCTTAAAATGAACAAAAATCACTAAAATAAGTTTTGGATAAGAAGGGTATATAAATAAATGATAATTTCATATCTATATTCTGAATTGATTGAAAAAAAAAAAATTTCAATTAAAAAAAAAATAAAATAAGCTATTCATTATAAAATTAAGTTGTTGATTAATAATTTGGTGAAAATTAAAATTAAAATCTAACAATTGTCTGATTTTTGGTAATTGTTTTAAAATTAAGAAATTTAAAAAAGAAAAGAATTATTACCTCCCTTGGTTATTATTGTGCATACCTACTTTAAATGTTTTGAAAAAACTATAGCCTGGGATAGTCACCGCTTCAGCTTTCACTGGAATGGTGCGCCAAATTGTAGTAGTATTAGGAGAGTGCTCGATATAAAGAATAGCGCTATCATATAATAAAATAAATATATAAAGGTATTTCATATCTATTTATTTGATGGCAATAGAACAGTCACAACCTTAGGTTTCATACACGCAAAATTGCATGCATTCATCAGGTGACGTTGATTCTATTACAAGGAAAATCGAAAAATTCAAAAGGTTTTTACGGGCATAAGATGTTTATGAGTGGATGAAGTGATATGCATATGTATTCAGTGTATTTGGGGATGTGTATGTGTGTTTATGGACAGTGCAAAGGTTATGTATACAAATCGGTGGGTTTGACACACATTCACATTGTTTTACTAGTGTGCAGCGTTTGAACCACACTGAAGTGTGAGCGTGCATATGTGTGCGTGGGTGTGTGTATTTTGTTGGACGGATGTTGACATAGGAAAAATGGATACTGGCAATGGTTTGGGTGGGGGTGTATCGGTGTGGGGCGATACAATCAAGGATGTTAAATAATTCTAATATTAAGATTTCAAATATTATGTATACTGTGGGTGGGTTGGGGTATGGGTTGTGGAAGTTGGTCAGATGTTAAGCTAATCGGTGTTGGTAAAAGGTTCCAAGTATGTACACAAATACGCACGCTCATAGTTTCACACGTGCATCAATCTATGTATGTATGTGTGTGCACGTGTACGCATGTATAAGTGAAACTATGAGCGTGTGTGAAAACTGTTGATCCAAACGGATGAAAATCTTATGTATGTTTATCTTTTGCTTTAAAATATTTACACTCTATATGATGTAGAATTTTTCACCACCCTTTTTTTTTCTCTTTTTAAAACAAGCAATTAATTTTTTAAAAATCCTATTTTCCTTACAAAAAAGAATAATGTATATTGTAAATTATATTGTTGCACTACTATTATAAAAATTCTATACATAAAAAAAAATATCAACTGGATGGTAGACATTTAACCATTTTTTCATCTTTTGGTTTACATAGCAAGATAAAAAAAAATCCATTATTCATGTTTTTATGTCACAATATGCTTTTGATTTGTCATTGTGTTTTGAATCTTTTTTTTTTTTTCTCTCCAAACAGAAAATATTTTTTAACTACAAAAAATCAAATTTAACAATTTAGACTTTTTTCATGAAAGGATATTTGAAAGTTTAAAAACTGGTTAACAAGTGTTTTGTGCAAATTAAATTGAAGGAAAAACTTTTAAGCATCATATCTGTAGTTCTAGTTAAGCAGCTGGATGATACTTTTATCAAAAAAAAAGATATTCTATAGGGTGTCCTCTTTAAAATGATTTAACTTTGAGCATTTTTTAAAAATATCAGTTTCTAAACCTAATTTCTAAATTCAGTTGATGAAATGTGTTCCTATATTTGAATACATACAAAAGGCAACTCACATAAAGAAAGTAGGCATATTTTGTGATCTTTTTTTTTCTTTCTTTTTTCTTTCTTTTTTTGTGTATGTGTTGTTTATAATTTGCAGTTTCTCTGCTATTGTTATCTTATAAAGTAATTTACTACAATCCTTGACTCAACAAACAATTGAAATGGTTATACTGTAGACTCCCATTATTATGACACCCTTGAGGATATCAGTACCATTATAATGGGTAGGTTTTATACAAAGTGCATTAATTATTTCAAGTTTATTAATTGAGGAGACTTTTATGTTACTTTAGGCAACATTGTTTAAAGCGTTTACTAATTCTAGTTTTTGAAAATAATTTGCTGAAATTTCCATATGCTATTGCTGCAAACTTTTGAGAGCATAAAAACAAAGACGCCATTAAATAATACTGACATTAGAATAAGTGCCATTACAATGAGTTTACTGTAGTTTTTCTTGTCTTTTAGATTGAATTTTTTAGTGTATTACTATATTATCATACAGTTAAAATCATTTTACTTAGTTTAATCTATAACTGGTAGGCATGTGATGTAATGGTTAGTCATAAGAAATGGACTTGTCAACCAAAACTCAAATCCTGAATGATGCTGTTTGCATTTCACATAGCGCTGATACCCTAGGGAAAGGTATGCATCCAACGACTCTACCTTCAGCTATAGGTAAATAGCAGGGCACACTGGACTCTTTAACCATGGCTAGGTAACCAGTCTAGGAGAAGGAAAACTCTGAAATCAAACCTGTTAAACTCCACTTAAGAAATTGACCCTGTGTCATATCCTGCTCGTGCAGAGGGGTTGGTAAATATATATAACTAGTAGAGAATAAGTACTGTTTTCTGTATGTATGTACGTATGTGTCTCTCTCCTGTGAATAATATACTAAATATTCATCTCTGGAAGGTTACATAGACAGGGTTGTCTGAAAAGTAAGGTACAGATAAGTATAAATCAATTGGAATTAAAACATTGTGGTAGCATTAAACAGTGCCAGGGAGTATACAATACTTTTTGTAATAGCCAGAACAGTCTTATTATTGATTGTAGGCATATATGATATCGAAACAAAGATGACTGGCATCTTAAAATAATGGACAAACATAGAGGTGTCAGATGTAATAAAAATTTTTGCATGCCAAGGGCAAAAATCCAATTTACCATGGACTTATTGCTGTCTATGGCAAACATGTAATGAAGCAACTATCAGTCTGGTGTGATGCATTCAGAGAGGAATGTAAAAATTTGCATGTTCAGAAGACAACATTGTGCATGTTGAAGCTTTGATTCAAGATGATGATAGCATTCCCAGTTGATTTTTTTTTAATTTGAGGTTGTTATTTAATCATATTAGTTAAATAGAGCTGTGTAAATGGAGTTCAAAATTGTTTGCAAATATCCCCAGTGGTTAAAAAGTTATGAGAATTTAAAGCCCCGAAATTGGGGGTACAAAAGTGGACGTGATTTTGTTAAAAAAATGTCAAATCGCAGACCAATTCAAAACAAGAAATTCAGTAATTTCTTTACCGTTTCTTTATTTTTTGAGTAATTTTGATAAAACTTGGCATGATTATGTAAAATTGTATGTTCTTTCTGATTCTGCACTGAAATGAAATTCTATGTATCTCTATGCTGTAACCCATTATTTAGAGAATAAGAGGTACAGATAGTTTTTATTATTTAAAAAAAAAGTTTACAAGATTATTCAACATTTTCATTTTAATACTGCATGTATACATATATATAGTATTGATTTAAATATATAACATCACTTTGAATTTAAAAATACATGTTTAAATACCCATGTTGAATTACATACAAGAAATAGAATACCTATTTACATATGTTTTTAAACAAAGACGGTCTGGCATGTACTGAGTTTTGTTTACATTTCTTATAATTCTAAGTTGTTTTTTTCCAAACTTGAAAGTTTGATGAAAAAACCCTGATGGTACAGCATCATAAATATTTCACACATTATGTATGAAAATAATTCTTCTATTAGTGATATAGTGCTCTTTTTTGCTGATCTTATACTTTTTGAAAAAATCTCAAATTTGTCTATCGTATTTCCGCTTCCAAAGATCGGAAAAGAAAAAAACAAGTTACTCTTTGTATTTTAAGGTGTATTCTAATTAAGGGTAAAATTTCAAGAATATTGATAAAGATTAGCCACTTTGATTTCAGC
Organism: Doryteuthis pealeii; assembly: GCA_023376005.1. Lineage (NCBI taxonomy): Eukaryota > Metazoa > Mollusca > Cephalopoda > Myopsida > Loliginidae > Doryteuthis > Doryteuthis pealeii. The sequence continues at coordinate 21,537,031 of CM042140.1, read as the reverse complement.
TGTTCTAAGCAAAATACCATTTTAACTCACTGTAAAAAATAATTCAATGGATAAAAACAAAAATTACATATTTAGAAAGATTATTTTCTTTTCTTTCCAACCTTATAAATATTTTTAAATTTGGACAAGAAATACGCAAACTATTGTGATTTAAACTGATCAAGGTCAGAATTTGTCAATGTCCACTAAAATCAATGAATGTGCTGGGGTTGCATATTAGCATTCCCAGTTAATTTTTTTTATTTGAGGTTATTGTTATTTAATCATGTTAGTTATATACAGTTTTGTAAATGGAATTCAGAATTGTTTGAATTATGCAAATATCCCCAGTGGTTCAAAAGTTATGAGAATTTAAAGCCCCGAAATTGGGGGGTACAAAAGTGGACAGGATTTTGTTAAAAAAATATAACCATTTCTTTATTTTTGGAAAAGTTTTGATAAAACTTTGCATTCTTATGTAAAATTGTATGTTCTTTCTGATTCTGCACTTAAATTTTATGTATCTCCATACTAGAACCAATTATCTGGGGAATAAGAAGTAGGGATATCAAGATTTTTTTAATTTTTTTAAAGTTTATCACAAGATTATTCAACATTTTCATTTTAATACAACATATATATACACATATATAGTATTAATTTATATGAATAACATCAATTTGGACTTTAAAATACCTCTTTAAATACCTGCTATGTTGTATTACATACAAGAAATAGAATAACTTTTTATATAATTTTATTTAACAAAGCCTGTCCTGCATGTACAGCTAATGCCGTTTTAACTCGCCATAAAAAATAATTCAATGGTTAAAAACACATAAACGTTACATATTTAGAAAGATTATTTTCTTTTCTTTCCAACCATATAAATATTTTAAAAATTGGATCAGAAATAAGTGATGAATTACTACTTAAACTGGTAAGGTCTGAATAAACGGTGCCTACTAGAGAGTTGTTTACGTTCGGAAGACAAATAAATTTAATTTTTTTTTTTTTTTCAAAGTTTCAAAGCAAATCCCTGATGGTATACAATCGTTTTTATTTCGCACATTATATATGAAAATAATTCTGATAAATATTTTTTTGAAGAAATTGCTTTCAACTTTGGTCTATTGTGGTTTCACTCCCAAATGTCGGAAAAAGAAAAAAACAAGTTTCTGCTTGTAGTTAAAAGTGTCTCCTATTTAAGTGTAAAATTTCAAGAATATTGATAAATATTAACCACTTTGATTTCACAAAAAAATTAACACAGAAAACTCGATGCAGAAAAAAATTTGTATTACATGTTTTCGGCCCTTTTAAGACAAAATACTGTTTTGATTTGCTGTAAAAAATAATTTAATAGATAAAAACACATAAAAATTACATATTTAGAAAGATTATTTTCTTTTCTATCCAACTATATAAATATTTAAAAAATTGGACCCGAAATACGCTAGTAATTACTTTTTTAAGCTGATAAGGCCAGAATTACGAGAGATTGTTTACATTTGAAAATCAAGTAAATTTGACGGTTTTCTTTTCAAAATTAATACTTTGAGCAAAATCCCTGACGGTATACAATCATTTTTATTTCACACATTATATATGAAAATAATACTGAGTTTGTCTTTTATTACTGGTATAGTGCTTTTTTTTTTTTTTTGCTAATCTTATATTTTTTGAAGAAATCGCCTTCAAATTCTCTCTATTGTATTTTCACTTCCACGGGGCCTAGAAACAAAAAAGAGGTCATGTTTGTACTTCCAGGTGTCTTCTAATTGAGTGTAAATTTTCAAGAATATTGATAAAGATTAGCCACTATGATTTTGAAAAACAAAGTAGTGTGTAAAAATTAGTCTTAAAAAAAAAAGTCATATTTTTATGTTTTTGGCTTTTCGAAGCAAAATATCATTTTAACTCACTGTAAAAAATAATTCAATTTTCAATTAAAAACACATAAAAATCACATATTTATAAAGATTATTTTATTTTCTTTCCAACCATATAAATATTTTTTAAGATTGGATCAGAAATACACGATAAATTGTGATGTGAACCAATTAAGGTGAAAAATTTTCTATGTCTAAGGATTTTACGAAACGAGCTGACAATACTATTATTATACCATTAAACAAACCAAATGAAGTTAATAAAAATTATTCATACCAATTTGAAGATATCAAGAACTTGAAACATAGAAACTTTTATCAAAATGACTGGTTTCGGTATTAAATGACCTGAAATGAGTTGATATGCTGTAAAACAAACCAAATCATTTTATTGGATCTAAACCAACCAAATCATTTCATTAAGAAAGACCAGATCATTTGCATAAAATGGTATTATCCTGCTGCACAACAATGCTACTCTCCACACACACAAACAACCTGACAAAAGAGTGGCTCCAGTGATATTGTTGGGATGTTTTAACACATAGACTTGGCACCTTCAGATTATCACCTGTTTGGGCCCCTTAAATGATATTTATATGGGAAAGTACTTCCACACAAAATGTTTGCTCTTATATAGTTACAAGCGTGGCTCAGGTCATTTAATACCATACTCTTTGAAGGGGGTATTTATGCGATTGTATAGTGATGGGATAAGTGCATCAATCTTTATGTGAACTATGGAAAAGTAGCATTGCAATACTGGTAACATATGCACAATGTTTTATTTGTATAGCAATAAACATGTTGGGTTAGTTAATTTTTTTTTTTTTTTTTTTTTTTTTTTTTTTTTTGACATCCCTGTGTGTGTCTGTGTATACACATACATACAGTGTGCGGGCAGTATTTGAGGACAGAATTCAGGTTTAGAAAAAAACTCTTATTAGCATTCCCAGTTGATTTTTTTTATTTGAGGTTATTGTTATTTAATCACATTAGTTATATAGACCTTTGTAAATGGAGTTCAAAACTGTTTGAATTATACAAATATCCCCAGTGGTTCAAAAGTTATGAGAATTTAAAGCCCTGAAATTGGGGTAAAAAAGTGGACATGATTTTGATTAAAACATCTGTAAATTCATGGACCATTTCAGAACAAGAAATTCAGTAATTTCTTCACCATTTCTTTATTTTTGAAGCAATTTTGATAAAACTTTGCATTCTTATGTAAAATTCTATGTTCTTTCTGATTCTGGTCTTAGATTTTATGTATCTCCATGCTAGAATTCATTATTTGGGGAATAAAAAGTAGGGATATCAAGATTTTTTTTTTTTTTTAAAGTTTACCACAAGATTATTCAACATTTTCATTTTTATACTGCATGTATATACCTATATAATACATATATAATATTAATTTAAATATATAACATCACTTTCAATTTAAAAATACATTTCTAAATGCTTATGTTGAATTACATAAAAGAAATAGATTACCTATTTACATATGTTTTCACACAAACCCGTGTTTTGTTTACATCTCTTGTAATTTCAAGTTATTTTTTTCTCCAAAATTGAAACGGACGTAAAAAATAATTCAATTGTTAAAAACACATAAAAGTTGAATATTTAGAAAGATTATGTTATTTTATTTTCAACGATATGAATATTTAAAAAATTGGATGAGAAATAAGCAATGAATTTAAACTTTATTGTGTGCATAAACAATGCCTAGCTGAGAATTTACGTTATGTCGTACGCCTGTCTAACAAATAAATTTGATTTCTTTTTTTCAAAATACAAACTTTCGAAGCAAATCCCGAACGGTTTAGCAATCTTTACATTTTACAAATTATATATCAAAATAATTGTGAAACTTTCTAATATCACGGACATAGTGCTTTTTTTTTTTTTTTGCTTCTCTTATATTTTTTAAACAAATAGCCTTGAACTTTTCCCTCTCATATTTTTATTTCCACGGGTCCTAGAAACAAAAAAAAAGACCCCGTTTGTACTTCCAGGTGTCTTCTAATTGGGTGCCAAATTTCAAGAATATTTATAAAGATTAGCCACTTTGATTTTGAAAAACAAAACAGCGTGAAAAATTTATCCTAATAAAAACCCGGTTATATTTTTGTTTTCAGCTATTCGACCGAAAATACGGTTTTAACTCGCTGTAAATAATAATTCAATTGATGAAAACCGATAAAAATTAGATATTTTCAACCATATAAATATTTTAAAGATTGGTTAAGAAATACTCGAGAAATTGCAAATTGAACTGATTAAGGTTGCAAATTTGAAAATGTCAGTGTTTTTCAGCTAAATGCTTGTAATGCTACTCTTATATAACAACAGAAAATAATTGTATTTGAACAAAAATAACAAACATAAAAGTTAATTAAGAATTAAGTAATTTTATTGAATGAATCCACCACTAGCATCAATAACTACTTCTGTATGAGGTCGAAATCGGTTGCAAGCTCTGATTAACTGATCCTTGTTCCTGTCAGACATTACTGGAACTATAGCAGTCTTTAAAAGAGTCTTTGGTGTTATGGGGATGTTCATTAACTTCTTTCTCAATAATGTTCCACACATAGTAGTTCAATTGATTAAGATCTGGAGAGTTAGAGGGCCCAAACGTTGGGTGTGATTGTACAGATTGTCAGCCATCCATTCTTGTGTTCTTTGAGCCTTGTGGGATGGAGCAGTGTCTTGTTGGAAGATATAAGGCCTTCCATTGTATACACTGCAGATCCAAGGCTTGACAATTTTATCCAAAACTTTAATGTAACCAGCAGCAATCTAAGATCTTGTGGGGAAAAGTGTGGAGGCATAACATGTCCTTCATTGCTAACAACACACAAAACCATGACACTTGAAAGAAATGTTGTATATATCACTCTTGTCTCTTGGAAGCATCTCAACATAGCCAGCTGTCATTTCTTATGTTAATTTTTTCATTTGAGAAAAAACAAATCACACCAGCTTCTGCAGGATTTTTGAGTTTGTTCAAAAGTCTTTTAGATCTGTTTAAGCGGTTTCCTTTTGGGGTTTTTCTGAAATTATTTGACCTCTCTTCATCACGTACGATTTGTATCCAATGTCTTCATGAACAATATTTCTGATTTGTTTTTTTCAGACACATGCAACTTTTTTGCAATTGACCTCATTGATTTAACTTTGTGAATAAATTCAGGTGTTCTCATTGAATTGGAGTGTTTAGAATGTTTTTTATGTTTTGATACAAGCATAACATCATCTTGTGTACAAAAAAAATACCTTGCAAGAAAACGTGCAATTTCTAAATCTCCATGATCAGTCTTTAATGCCATAATTTGACTTCCTTTTAATGTATACATTTTGTAAAGAAACATTTTTTTTTTTGAGGAGTGAATTTTTCTGTTATACAATTCAAATTATTGTTGATTTTCCATCTGATGAGACTGGATTTTGGGGAGCTTTATTAAATCAACTTAAATTTATAAAGGCCCCAATTTTGGTCGAAATAAATTTATTATGGAATAACGGTGTTGAATTTTTCCTTCCTTTCAAAGATATGAATTTTGTCAGACTGCTCACTTTATTGAAATGTTAAACAGAATTTATGGGAATGTGTGTGTATGTATGTATGTATGTATATATATGTATATATATATATATATATATGTTTTTTCTTCTTCTGGGGAACTCTGAAAAAGATTTGGTATCAATTCTTATGTGTGTGTATTTATCCAAGAGTGTGGGAATTGTCAATCCAGTTTACAATTCACTAATAAAAGGATAGAAACTCCATCAGAAAGGTGTCTTCATGCAGTGAGGTAGAGAAATTGAGCTGCAAAGTAGAATTCTATGCCAGTGCATATATCCATATCAGTTTAAGAAGAGTAGTATGGTATTTTTCTAAGTTATTATGGCAAGGCAATCAGAAAAAAAAGGTAATAGAGAAAGCAGTGGGTAGTTGAGATGGTCACACTCTTAGTTTGATCCACTCTCTTTTCAGATGAGTTTTCAGTTGCTCAATTTTTGATCAGCAAATAAGTATGGATCAAGAGATTTGTCAAGCCAAGAATCTATGAACTTCCTGCAGCTCTTTAATCAGACATGGTAAAGTTTTCAGGTATGATGTTGAGTTGTTTAAAGTTTTTTTTTTTTTTTAAGTGTGAAGGACAAGATATCAATTATGCTAATATTTACTTGTAGATATTTGGACAAAAAAAAAAAAATCTTAAGTACGATGTGTTAGTTTGCTTTGGGCTAAGCATACACTGAATAATCAACACAAACGCTGACAATATTTTAAGGAGGTTTATTTCACACATCTGACTCACACCGAGGCTGTGAAAACTGACAGGCACACAAATAGGGTTTTTCGAAAGAGGAGAGTTCTCTTAACAAAGAAAGCTAACAAGTTATCTTTCTTTGTTACATGACATCAACAGGATGAAATTTTGTCATATATTATTATAATGGAGAATTAATGTCTTATCTGTTGCTAACCAAAACTGTCACTGCTTATGTCACAATACCCCCAGGAATTGCATCAGTTTATCAATGAGTATTTGATTTAGACAAAATCATTAATACGTAGACTAAATCTTGTCTATTAATGACGTTTATGAAAATCTGATTTAGATTTGCCTCAAAACAGCCCATGTTATTAGTGCATTTAAAATCCTACAATATGTCTTATATATCACCAAGAAATAAAGGGTTACATAATATATGGTGCAGCTAATTTGCATACTGGTTAGAAAAAAACGGAGTTTGATAGATAATTACTTGGTGTTATTGATCTCTAATATTGTTTTATTCTCCAAAGTATTAAAATCAATCCTATGAATGATTTTATATAGAAACCAATTAAAATATAATTAAAATAAGTATAATCTTTTTATGTGTTCTTATTTAATTTTGTTAGTTTTTCTAATTTAACTTATTTCATTACATTAAAACTTAAATACTTACGCCCGGCGGAGGGCAGATATTCTTGCTAGTATTAAAAATAACTTTAGGATGATAAGTCCAACAAAGTCAATAATTATCCGAGCTAATTAGTCGCATGATATGAATCTTGTTGATCATGTCTGGACTAATTTGAATTGTGCAATAAGATTTAAGATTTTCAATACATTTTGATTGAATATCCTATAAAAGAAGCAGATCTAATATATTTGATGCCTGAAAGAGTATAAAATTTATTTATGGCAATTTCGCTAAACTTGAATATGCACCCTCTGCTGGGCCTGAGTATTTAAGTTTTAATGTAATCAAATCTATTGAATTAAAAGACTGATGAAATTAAATAAGAATGTATGCAAAAAGATTACTTATTTTAGTTATATTTTAATTGGTTTCTATATAAAATCATTTATAGGATTGATTTTAATACGTTGCAGAATAAAACAAAAATATTAGAGATCAATAAAACCAAGTAATTAATTATTAAACCCAGTTTTGTTAAAACCAATCTGTAAATTAACCACACCACATATTATGTAAAACTTTATTTCTTACTGATATATAAGACACATTGCAGGATTTGAAATGCACTAATAACATGGGCTGTTTTGATGCAAATCTAACTCAGATTTTCATGGATGTCATTAATAAATAAGATTTATTCTATGTATTAATGATTAAACACTCATTGATAAACTTACGCAATTGCTGAGGGTATTGTGACTTAAGCAGTAACTTAGTTTCGGTTACAGACAGACAGACACTGAATCTCAATTATAATAAGAGATGTAGCACAATTTACGAGGCAGCAAACATGTACAACAATTTTAACAAATTTTAGAATATTTCTGCATATTATTAGCATTACTAGTCATAATTTTCACTGACACTCCTTTTTCTTCCCCAATTTTTTATTATTATTATGATTATTCTGTATTACTGTACTAATTAAAAACTAGTTTCCAGAGTCCTTGGTCACATTTCTTTCCTTACAATCCCTGGTTCCCTTAGTTCTCCTATTTGTAATTTGTTTCACCATTACACTTATGACTTTATTATACACATGGCTGAACTCTCTTAACTAAAATTCATCTCCTTAAAATACAAATCCTTCTTCTGGGAGATTTGAGAATTATTGATTTTAAATTTAATTTCTATTTATTGTTGCTCTTGGGGGGGGGGGGAAATCACTGAAAAAATTGATTTCTAACTATTTTCAGAAGTTGGTGTTTACATGTCAGCAATATCATCAATTAATTTATTTTAATTGGGATTAGAATTTTAAATTACTATAATTAAACATTTTGTAATAATTAAATAACTTGTAGTAGAAAATATATTTCTATTAAGAATAGTAAATTTAATACTTGCTGTAAATTTTTTGTAGATAAACTAAAATGAATTCTTCTTATTATAATGGAGATTCGATGTCTGTAACCAAAACTACATCACTGCTTACATCACAATACCCTCAGCAATTGCATAAGTTTATCAATGAGTATTTGATTTATAGTCAAAATCATGAATACATAGAATAATAAATCTTATTTATCAATGTCTCTATGGAAATCTGAGTTAGATTTGCCTCAAAACAGCCCATGTTATTTGTGCGTTTTGAAATCCTGCAATGTGTCTTATATATCACTAAGAAATAAAGGTTTTTCATAATATATGGTGCAGTTAATTTGCATACTGGTTTTAACAAAACAGAGCTTGATAGATAATTACTTGGTGTTATTGATCTCTAATATTATTGTTTTATTCTCCAACGTATTAAAATTTGTCCGATGAATGATTTTATAAAGCAAATAATTAAAATATAATTAAAATAAGTGTAATCTTTTCATATGCATTCTTATTTTATTTTGTCAGCTTTTCTAATTTAATATATTTCATTACATTAAAACTGAAATACTTATGCCCAGAGGGTGTATATTCTTGCTAGTTTTAAATAATTACCATTATCATCAATGAGTAGATAAATATCAGGTAATAAATTAAGATTACATTATTTTACAACTGGTTGCTTATGATGCTTGCTGTAAGTAAAGTAAAGTCGCCGAGGCGGCCTAATGTCGGTATCAGCCAGACAGCGAGGGAGTCTATCCCCTTTTCACTTGCACTAGACCAAGGAGATTATCTTAGCATCTGAGGTGGAGCGCCGCACCTGCCATCAGCTCCTCACTTTACCACACAGATCCCTGTGCTACTCATATGCTGAGTTGGCGAGGGCCGGTATTGAACCAAGAACCTTGTTGTTTCTAGCCGAACGCTCTACCGACTGAGCTAACCCGGCCCTAATACTTGCTGTAAAAAAGAAAGAAAAAAAAAAGGGTTTTTCTTATGTGCAATATTTATTTTGAGCATATGCGTGATCTGCCATTCATCTTCATCATAGTTTGAGTAAAAAGGAAATTTAACTTTACTATTCCAATCCACCTGACTTGATAGGGTCACTGTTGCTTTATGGTTAGTATATCTACAGAATTTGTCTGCTTACAAACTGCTATATAGGTCAATGGGTATAGTTATTGCTTTGAATAATTGTGCATATGGGTCAGCTTGTAATTTATAAGTTTTTGTCTTGTATTGCAGACAATAAACTGTTCCTTCCTTTACACATAAAAGGGTGATGAGAAAATTTAAAATTGAAGTACAATTCAGTGTGTTTGCTTCCTGTATATTGTTGTCAGGAACCCATATTCTGTATGAGCCCCTAAACATTTTTGGGATGGGGAAAAGGGATTTCTTTTCCATAGTAAATAAACTATATCCTCAAATTGTGACCCCCCCTCCAAAGAATTTATATAAATGTTTAATTATACACACACACACACACACACCATACACATATATATACAGAGGTGCTGATAGGTAAGCATCCTGCATCACTGAGGCATAAAAATCTAAAAGGACACAATAAAATTGCATCCATGCCCCAGAGTTTTTTTTGTTTTTCTTTTTTTTTCCTCCTCTTCTTCCTCGACGATTTCCAGCTTACTGGAAATACATCTCAATATTTTCTTGGAAATTAATTACACACTGGATACAAGGTAGGGTTTTTAGAAGGTTTTCGTTGTTCATAGATAAAAACTCTACAATTTAAGAAACTTTAGTTGGGGCCCATCAAATTTCCCGGGGACTCCTCCAAATCAAGTACATGAATCCCAGTATGCACTAAATTAAAAAGCTATCAGCATCACTATATATATATATATATATATATATATATATATATATATAATGTTTTGTTTCTCAATAGTAATTTGGAAACTGATCACTTATATAAATTTCTGTCTACTGGAGCTTCTTTGTATTATTTGTATTTTGCGGACTGTTGTCCTTATCTTTCTTATATACACAATGTTTTGGCTGATGTGCCTTCCGGCTTTCTTCAGGTGTTTCTTTTCAAATTCGAGAACCTTCTCTTCAAACTTAGGAGCCTTCATATTGTAATCAGGAGCCTTCACAGAACTTCAAACCGAACCCTTTATTCAGTCCATGGGGGTAGAATGTTCTTATTCAGTTAACCATGACTGGGTACAAGTGTTAAGCTGTGTTAAGTATTCTATGTTGTTATCACCTTTGGCCAGAATTGAACCTGCAACCTAGAGATGATTGTCACTTAAAACTGTACCAATTCTTATATCCATTGCACCATGTGTCCAAAAAAATCAAAATACTGGAGCTTCTGTTTGAATTAAAGTCTTTTAAGTAAAGATATTTTCATTACCTTGGATTGACTCCTTATTCAAATCAGGAGACTAGATCAATTAACAATGTTGTATTTTGGTAATTCACAAAAGGCTTTAATGGCATATTTTATTTATGAATGTCTAGAAAGCTACATAAGCTTACCATGGGCATCTCATTTTGGTGGAAACTTTTTTTTAATTAAAAGGATATTTTCTACTCATTTATGAATGACAACAGTTTCTGTTTTATTTTTGTTATTAAGTCAATTTTTGAGGATGTATTTGTTTTATTGATTGGCATTTTAATTGGATATACTACGTCTTAGACATATTTTTCTTATAACTTTTTTCTGGGAGAATTCTATTTTCTGATATAAACAGATTTAGAGGTAGTTTTTCATGTAAGTCTGTGTAATGACCAATTGTTGGTATTAACCGAACAGTGATAAAGTCTATCTCCTTTTTTGTTTACACTAGACCAGGGGAAATTTTTTTTTTTTTTTAAATTTGATTTAATTTTTTTGCTGGTGTGGTTTGCCACACCTACCATCAGCATCTCTTAGATGCTTTACCATATTGTACAGATTAGATTACCAAGCTGTGCTACTCGTACACAGAACCCGGAACCTTGTGATTGCTAGGCAGATGCCCTACCTATTGAGTTAAAGAATTGGTTGAATTTCCTCAAGTAAAAAGCTACTTTTACTTTTTTTTTTTTTTTTTCAAATAAAATTTTTTTTTTTTTTTATAAAATCACCATTGGGAGTAAAATATGGAAACGAATCTGACAATATATAGAAATTAGAAAAACAAAGTATTCCCCCCCAAAAAAAGGTGAATTTATTTTCATGTTGATGTTGACGCTTGAACATTTCGCTTTATTTAACATAAACCAAAATGTTTAAGTATCAACATTAAATAAATTCAAAATAAATTCACTTTTTTTGGGGGGGGGGGACACTTTGTTTTTCTAATTCCTCAGGACAATATAATAGGAAAGAAAAATATTTTTGTTTAAACAGGGATGAATGTTTTTAAATGACTAGTTGGAAATGTGTATGGAGATAAACATCCATCATTGTTTTTCTTTTTTATTATATTGACCTGAGGAAGGTCATTTATTTAACATAACCTGAAACGTTTAAGGTCAACATCAAAACAAGTTCATCTTTTTTTCTTTCTTTGGAACAGTTTTTTCTCATTTTTATATAAAATCACCATTATAGTCTATTTCTGTTGGATAGCTTTTTATGCTTTGATACAAAAATGGATGAAACAATTTTTTTTTCTTCTTTTGAAGAAGTTGAAAGATATTTTTAATTCTGAAAATACTTATTTTTATAGTTTCTATTCTTCCATTGTTGACATAAAATACAGCATACAGTATAAAAATGTTGAATAATCTTGTGTTAAACTTAAAAAAAAACTTAACTTGATATCTGTACCTCTTATTCTCTAAATAATGCGTTACACCATAGATACATACAATTTCAGTGCAGAATCAGAAAGAACATACATTTGAGAATAAGATAATAACATTAAGATCAATAACACTAAGTAATTATTTATCATACCCAGTTTTGTTATAACAAGTATGCAAATTAACTACATCATATATTATGTAAACCTTTATTTCTTAGTGATATATAAGACGCATTGCAGGATTGTAATAATAATAAATAAAATTTATTCTATATATTAATGATTTTTGACTATAAATACTCATTGATAAACTTACGCAATTCCTAAGGGTATTGTGACATAAGCAGTGATGTAGTTTCAGTTACAGACACAGAATCTCCATTATGATAAGAGATGTATGCTTTTGTGAAAAAAGATCAATGATATTTTGTTTACTTGAAAAAATTTAAGGGAATTTATAGGATATTCAGTAAAATATACATTGAATGTACTTTTAATTTAGAAAAACAAAAACTGTTTATGTTAGACTAAATTAAGTTTTTAATGATATAAGTCCTTTTCAGCATGCTTTTCTTACTATTACTACAACTAGTACTAGTATTACATTTATTTAATTTTGTAGAAAAGTGCTTTTTCTTTTAATGCATATCTATGAATATGGATTTATTTATTTTTAGAGAGTGAAATAATTTTTAAATTAAGTCAATGGTCCAGAACTATTATAATGAAATGAAATTTATTGTGTACAGTGCTCAGGTGCACCACAACTCATCAAGTCAAGTACACAGAATAATGTATTAGTGTCAGGAACATGAACAGTTCACAGTAGTAATATGCATGTATGTGTATGTGTATGTGGAGAGTGGCATCAGGTATGATTTATATTTTTTGTTTATGAAAACAAAGAGCAAAAACTGAAAATTGAAATATTTGTTGCATATAAACAATTATTTCCTGATGTGGATAAGTATTTTAAAAATCTTTTTGTTTCATGTTGAGTAAAAATTTGTAGAATCTTTTTCCTCTTAAAATCCTGTTAATTCCATGAGTATTTGGCAGTTTTAAATTAAATGTTTAGTTATATCTATAATCAAATAATTATTTGCGAATTTTGTTCTATATAATAAGATATCATTTTTTTTCTTCTTAATTTCATGAAAGCTTTACATATTTTTGTGTCGGAATTATCCTCTACTTTCAAGTTTATTTACAAAAATTATTCAATTGAACAATGCAAGAATTTTTTTTCTTTTCCAAGTGCCAATATGGCTACTATTTGTCATGACTTGTCAAGCACCTGTCACCACCTGTAGTAGTATTACTGTTCTTATCAGTCTGTTGTGTAATTTGCATTTGAATAAAATTTTCAAGTCTTGAAATAAAATGTTACTTTTGGTATTTCTATCTTTTAGTTTCTTTATAAATCAGTTTAATGGTTTTTGTATAAAGTCACTGATTTATTACTTACGATTCTCACTGGGTGCCACAACTAAGCAAATCTTAGTAAATAACCGCATCCAATTTACTAATAGCTGTTATTTGTAAATTTGGATGGGTTTATTTTCTAAGATTTGCATAGTTGTGGCATCTAGTGAGACTCTAACTCACTAGTATGGTTTGCTAGTCTAGATTTGCTAACCATTACTGTTGTGGAGCAATAAAACACCCCTCACTGACACAATGAACTAGTCTGAAAAGACTATAAATAGTGTGCATTTTTGTTGTTTTTAACAAAAAATAAAATAAATATAGTTGACTTCTAATATTGTCTCCTGCGTTTATTCATTAAACATTTTACTTTACTGTCGAACTACAATATACCAGATTGGTGACAAGGATGGGATCCAGTCTGTTATATCATAGTCCGACAGTAAAGTAATTAATAAACGTAGGAGACAGTATTAGAATCAACCATATTTATTTTTTTAATTAAAAAAGAAAAATTGACACTATAGTCGTTTTAGACTAGTTCATTGTCAGTGAGGGATGTTTTTTTTTTTTTTTTTATCACTCCACAACAATTACACCATGTGAGGAACCCTAAATCTGGATGTGGTCATAAACAAGATATTAAAAAGGTTTAACTAAAGTTAACCAAAAGATTTAGTCAAAATAATGAACTATTACAGCATAACCGTTGATGTATTTTTCAGTCAGATTTTGCACATATAGAGTGTGACTCCCTTCTGTAGATAATTATTTAATTTCTAATTATACAATTCCTCTTAGTGCATTTTATATGCAAAAATCAAGATACCAATATAAATTGAAAATATTTCTGAATAATTATGGATTATCAATTTCAAACTGCTCATAATAATTTATAAGATTTATTCTACTTTTCAATGATGTGGTTAAACGCATCATTGTTAAGGAGCAGACGATTTTTACACATCATTTTAAACACATTTACACATTTTAAACACATCAAGGAGCAGATAAATTTTTTACACATCATTTTAAACACATCGTTAAGGAGCAGATGATTTTTTTTTCTCTTCAATTAAAATAAGGTATGTTATTTATGCAGAGTTTCTTTTTGATGTGATTTTTGAGAACAAATGCTTCACTACAGCTGAATTATTTATATTGACTCTTTACAATCAGATCTGTTTTGTCATTTAGATTATCTTTCTGCAAATAATCTACTGAACTGCCAAATTACACTTTGATCATCTTTTTTTTTCTAATTTAAAGTAATATATATATATATTAAAAAAAAAAATTAAGTAAAACTTTTTATTCTACTTAACCTATTTTTTTCCCCCCCCATTTACCTTTTAACCTCCCCCCTAACTGTAGTGATTATAATTTTGGAATAGAATTATCAACCATAAAATATTTTTCAAAACCAGGTAGGACACCTCATGAAATCAGTCTTTTCATTGTTCACTTCATTAAAGGTGGAATTTCACTTGTGGAACTTGATTATCTGTTAAACATTTTTGCAAAATTTTGCTACTGTATATCTTATTATAATGGAGATTTGGTGTCTGTCTATGTAACCAAAACTACATCACTGCTTACATCACAATACCCTCAGGAATTGCATAAGTTTATCAATTATTATTTATAGTCAAAATCATTAATATATAGAATAAACCTTATTTATTAACGATGTCTCTATGAAAATCGGAGTTAGATTTGCCTCAAAACAGCCCATGTTATTAATGCATTTAAAATCCTGCAATGTGTCTTGTATATCACTAAGAAATAAAGGTTTACATAATATATGATGTAGTTAATTTGCATACTGGTTATAACAAAACCGGATTTAATAAATAATCACTTGGTGTTATTGATCCCTAATATTATTGTTTTATTCTCCGGCATATCAAAATCCATCCTATGAATGATTTTATATAGAAACAAATTAAAATATAATTGAAATAAGTGTAATCTTTTTATATGCATTCTTATTTAATTTCATTAGTCTTTCTAATTTAATATATTTCATTACATTAAAACTTAAATACTTGCACCCGGCGGAGGGGCACATATTCTTGCTAGTTATTATAATGCCCTTGTCATGAATCCATCTCTTCTCCTGACAGCAATGAATAAAATAAGATAGACTGGGCTCTCTAACCTTGATAGGAGTAACTGGTCAAGGAGAAGGAAAACACTGACCCCCCCCCTACCGTATGCTGCAGTGGAGTGACAAAACCAGCTGTTGGAGTCCTTAAGGCAGTCTGATGATGCATTCAACCTCATTCTGTCAGTTACACTAATGCCAAGTTATATATATAGCACCTTACTGCCTTCTTGTATAATATCGGTGTTATTAAGAGGGGGAAAATCTGCATCATAGGCAACTGCTAGTCTTCCCTACAATCTTTCCCAGGTCTGTGCAGATCCATAATCTCATGAGACTGATGAATGTCAAAAAATATTATAAATTCACTAGTCGAGTCACCCATAAAGAAATAATGGAATTATATATAGATTAACACTTATGTCTAGAATCTGAATATCTATATTTGGCTTAGAATCAAACTGTTACTTCCTCCTGGCCATCTGCTTAGGATCAGTGTAGCATCTGTGCACTTAGTATTTCTAAGTTAATTTTACTATACTATTCAAGCAACAGAACACTAGTATAATGGATACCTTCAGGTTAAATGTTTGAATTGGGGTGAATTCATTTGTTAGTTTTATATATGTTTACTTTAATGTGATGGATAGAGAAATGAAGTAGCATAGAAAAGTCATTATTATTATATGATGTTTAACTTTTATCTTTTTCTTTTAATGAGATGATAGACTTAAAGAACTGATTTGATAGTGAGAATAGAATTAGTTTATGAAGTTAATTCTAAATTGTCTTTCTTAAATGCCAGTTATTATTGATATATCCAAATACAAAGTTTGTGTAAGCAAAAGAATACCGTAATGGCTAAAGATTGCATTGCTATCGGAGATTCAAGTTTTATCTTGAGAAATTTAAATAATATGTGTAAGTAAAATGGTGAAATGTAAACTTTTTTCTTCTAAATTTATTTTTTAGTTTAAAAATATATTTAGATATTTTTGATACTTTTAAACAGTAAATATTAGTTTTGTAAATCTTTCATTGACTGATATTTTAGGACCTACAAAAATATTTTATGCATTTCATCTTCAGATGAACAAAATTTGACTCATTTTCATGATTTAAAAAAAAAAAATTTTTCCATCCAGTTTATTAACTGAAATTTACCCTACTTTAACTTGGTCATTTTGTATTTATACAAATTTAGCATTGATGAAATTCAGAATGAATTTTTTTTTTTTTTTTCCCCTCATATTTGAAACTTTTGAAAAATTAGTTTTTGTTATACTATAATGATTTTATTGTTGAAAAAAGATGAAAATTAAATTTTAATATTAAATTGATAAGTACTTTAAAAAATCAAATTGTGTAGAATTTTTAGGTAATTTGATTTTTTTTGTCTTTAAATAAAATTAATTAATTCTTTACCTCAAAATTAAATTTTAGATTTATTAATGTAGTTTCTGTAGTAAGATACTGCACAAATTGTTCTTTTCTATATTATAGTCTTCACATTTGTAATCTTCAGTTTTATTTAATTTTACTGTCAGAATATAGAAATGCAAAATAGTTAATGGATATTTGCCAAAGGACATTGCCAGCAACTCTCCTGCCAACTATATCCTAAAATATTTATGATAATATTGCTTTTAAGTAATTTATTCAGTTTACATGACTTTTTATATTTAAGCTTTTAAATAGCCCCCCATTTTAGGTGCGGAATAAAGTTTTATAATGTTAAATTAAAAGTACATAAAACGGAAAATAAATTTTAAGTGGAAATTTATTACTGATGTTTATGTAGATTACAAAGCATTTTTGTTGTTAAAACACAATAGGAAGATATACACTACAGAAAACATTCTTTTAACCGGCAAACCTCTGTCAAAATCTATAAATAAGCAAAAGTATCTTGCATATATTTAATGATATGCACATAGGTTTTCATAGGTTTAAAATTGTCTTTTGGGCAATCAATTTTCATAGGTTTAAAATTGTCTTTAGGGCAATCAATTTTCATAGGTTTAAAATTGTCTTTAGAGCAATCAATTTTCATCTAAAATGTCTGCTTATTAAACTAAGATCAGATCAATCAGATTTCCTATTCAAGCAAAGACAATTCAAGTGCACTCATTTGAATCCTTGACACAGAAACTGAATCTCAGAATACATTCATTCTAGTTGGCTCTTGGCAATCCATGACTTATGCCATTGTGGATTCTATTACCAAATTTTACTATGATTTTTCAAGGAGTTCAGGATTTAAAAATATGAAGAGTTTCCAAACAAAATTCTTAGAAAGTCAGTTCTTGTAATTAAGGTTGGTTGCTTGGTATTTAATGGCATATCAACCATTGTGGGTTATTTAATACCAAATTTTGTTTTTTTAATATATATGATTTGTTTAACTTCATGTGTATTAATAAATTAGAAATTTCTATTAACTTCATGTGTATTGATTTGTAGAAATGATTTTTATGTTGGTTATTTTGTTTAATGGCATATCAACCTTTGTTGGCTATTTTATGTCAATCTTGATTTTTGTTTTGTTTTGTATATATGATTTGAAAGTGAATAGGTAAATATTTGTTTGGTTTTATAAACTGGTAGAAATAATTTTTATTAACTTGCAAAACAGATCTATTTGACACATAAATAGGACTCTAACAGGTACATCAGAGTGGACCTGGGAGTAATGGCATGCCCCAGATCTCCAGAATTGGAACCTCCTCACTAGATGCAGTTTAGCATCATACTCAGGACACTAAACTGCATCTAGTGGTGAGGTTCCAAATTCTGGAGCTCTGGGGAGTGTGGAGTACCCCTTCATTGCCATTGCTCCACTCGGACTCTGAGTGGTAGTACTTGTTAGGGTCCCATCGATGACCTATTTCCAAGTTAATGTAAATTATTTCTACCACTTTATAAAATCAAACAAAACAAAAATATTTTCCACCAATTTCTTGATTGATACACATGAAGTTAATGAAAAATCAAATATAATGATTATTCCTAGCAATATATTGATACACACTGAGTTGATGAAAATTATTTCTACCAGTTTATAAAACCAAAACAAACAAAGATCTTTACCACCAAACTATTAGCTTACAAATCCTGAATACAAAAACCAAGATTCAGCATTGGTTGCCCCACAAGGGTTGATATGCCATTAAACAAATAACCATCCAAAACATTATTTATTAATACATATGAAGTTAAACAAATATATATAAACAAGATTTAGAATTAAATAACTCCCTAACGTTGATATATTAAACGCCAACCCAACCAATTTGAAGAATATGGTTAGTACTTATCATATAGGTGCTAGGGATTGACCTGATCAGCTGTTTGTTTGGATCAGGCATCTTCGACTGCCTGTCTAGCCAAAGTAAGGGACAAAGTAGAGTGTTGCATGTCATGTGACCACTTAGTACCTGGGTTACCGATTGCTCAGCCAGCATGATCGCATCATCAGGCATTACTGGTTGCTATCCATTCCCAACAGGTGGGTCCCATTAGTGGGGGGTTGGTGTCTTGCCTCTCTGCAGAGATACAGTCATCATAGTATTCAGTCCCAACTGACAGGTGGTTGTAATTAATGTGGGAACCTTGAAACATTTACTAATTATATTGTAACTTTGAGAAACCTATCAAATTTTTGACTAGTAAGTTTGACAAACAAATCATAGTATCATTGTCTTAAATTGAATGTCTATTCATTTGGTGGTGGTGGGGTCCTCTTTAAATCTAATCTATGGCCAATTCAAGTGCTTCATTTTGATTTGTCGATTGCAATATTCTCTCAAGGTTCCTGGTTCGATACCGCACCCTGCCCAACTTAGCGCATGAGTAGCATAGATTGAGTAATCTGTTCTGTGCGGTAAAGTGTGGCACTCCACCTCCACAAAAACAATTTCCCTGGTCTATGCGCTATAATTAAATACTCATTGATAACTTATGCAATTCCTGAGAATATTGTGATGTAGCAGTGACATAGTTTCGGTTACAGACAGACACCGAATCTCCATTATAATAAGATTTCACAAGAAATAACTTGGAATCCCAAAGGTTGTTTCCACAAAGCTCACAGCTAAGTTTTGTTATATATACGAATTTGGTGATAACCAGACATGGTTGACTTTCTATTTTAATTTATCATCGCAATTTCAGATCAACTCTTGTGTCTTTTGGGCGGGGGTGTGGTGTCAAAGTTTAGGTACTGACATACCAAAACGGGGGGGTCCTTAAAAAAATTGTGATAATTGTAAAAAGTATCTCGGCAGTCCTCTAACAAGGCAGCTTCATTCCTGAAATGAGGTAACCAAGCGAGTACTCGGTACTATTAATATTTTTGTAATTTAACCATTGTAGTTCTTTTTAAACAATAAGAAATTGATAATAAAGTATTATTTTTAATTCAATTCTGATACCGTCCATTGCAATCTATTAGATTTTCATATGCCCTACACTTGAATAAGCTGTATAGGTCTTTTAATATCTATAATATGATTGAGTTAGTTAGTTAGTTATAGACGTATGACAATGCTGACATGCATTTTAAAAAAAAGTTGAAATTATTTTAATTGTATTATGTTAGATATATAAAGTTAATTATTTTATATTAATATTCTACATCTAGATATAAGTTTATGCTTAAGTAAAGTACCAGGTACTTTCAACTATATCACAATTTTTCATTAAAGAGGAACCCTCCTTTTTGGCAATACTGTCTGGTACTTAAACTTTGATCCACCCCTGTTCTACTGAGTAATAAGCTCTATTTGCAAGTTAATATATTTCCAGAGTCTCTACTTAGTGTAACTTTTCAGCTGACCAGATCATTTACTGCCTGTTTTAGTGAATTGATTTCTGCTATTATTGCATAAAATACAAGTTAAACATTATATTAGCATACTAATTCAGGAACCAGCATCCCCCTCCTCAAATGCTCCTCCTTATTCAGCATTGTTTTGTTATCATGAAATTGATTACCTACCAAAACTGGTATCATTTTATCCAAGTAAACTAGTCATTTGGAGGAGGGGGATGCTGGTTCTGAATTAGTATGCTTTAATATAATGTTAACTTGTATTTTTGATGCAATAATAGCAGAATCAATTCACTAAAACAGCAGTGAAATGATCTGGTCAGCTTGAAAAGTTACACTAAGTAGAAGACTCTGGAATATATATTTAACTGCAAATAGAGCTTATTACTCAGTAGAACAGGGGTGGATCAAAGTTTAAGTACCAGACATGTATGCCAAAAGGAGGGTTCCTTTAATGAAAAATTGTGATATAGTGAAAAGTACCTGGTATCTATTACTTAAGCATAAAACTTATTCTAGATGTAGATATAATATAAATAATTCCTTTATATATCTACATAATAATTAAAATAATTTCAATTTTTTTAAAATGCATGTCACAATGTCATGTTTCTATTAACTTTAACTTAACTAATCAAATCATTTTATAATTTTAAAGATATACAGCTTATTCAACTGTGGCATATGGAATCTAATAGATTGCAATGGAGGTATCAGAATTGATTAAAATAATTTTTATTTATTTATTGTTAAAAAGAACTACAATGGTTAAATTACAAAAATACTAATAGTACCGAGTACTCGCTTGGTTACCTCATTTCAGGAATGAGCTGCTTTTTTAGAGATGCCAGATACTTTTTACAATATCACAATTTTTTTAAGGGGACCCCCCCGTTTTGGTATGTCCAGTACCTAAACTTTGACACCACACCCCCGCCCAAATAGACACAAGTAGTTGATCTGAATTGGATGATAAATAAAATAGAAAGTCAACCATGTCTGGTTATCACCAAATGTTATAACAAAACTTAGCTGTGAGCTTTGTGGAAACAACCTTTGGGATTCCAAGTTATTTCTTGTGAAATCTTATTATAATGGAGATTCGGTGTCTGTCTGTAACCGAAACTATGTCACTGCTACATCACAATATTCTCAGGAATTGCATAAGTTTATCAATGAGTATTTAATTTATAGCGCTAGACCAGGGAAATTGTTTTTGTGGAGGTGGAGTGCCACACTTTACCGACACAGAACAGATTACTCAATCTATGCTACTCATGCGCTTAAGTTGGCAGGGTGCGGTATCGAACCAGGAACCTTGAGAGAATATTGCAATCGACAAATCAAAATAAGCAATTGAATTGGCCATAGATTAGATTTAAAGAGGACCCCACCACCACCAAATGAATAGACATTCAATTTAAGACAATGATACTATGATTTTGTTTGTCAAACTTACTAGTCAAATTTTGATAGGTTTCTCAAAGTTGCATTACATGAATATAATTAGTAAATGTTTCAAGGTTCCCACATTAATTACAACCACCTGTCAGTTGGGACTGAATACTATGATGACTGTATCTCTGCAGAGAGGCAAGACACCAACCCCCAACTAATGGGACCCACCTGTTGGGAATGGATAGCAACCAGTAATGCCTGATGATGCGATCATGCTGCCTGAGCAATCGGTAACCCAGGTACTAAGTGGTCACATGACATGCAACACTACTTTGTCCCTTACTTTGGCTAGACAGGCAGTCGAAGATGCCTGATCCAAACAAACAGCTGATCATGTCAATCCCTAGCACCTATATGATAAGTACTAACCATATTCTTCAAATTGGTTGGGTTGGCGTTTAATATATCAACGTTAGGGAGTTATTTAATTCTAAATCTTGTTTATATATTTTGTTTAACTTCATATGTATTAATAAATAATGTTTATTTGGATGGTTATTTTGTTTAATGGCATATCAACCCTTGTGGGGCAACCAATGCTGAATCTTGTTTTTGTATTCAGGATTTGTAAGCTAATAGTTTGGTGGTAAAGATCTTTGTTTGTTTTGGTTTTTATAAACTGGTAGAAATAATTTTCATCAACTCAGTGTGTATCAATATATTGCTAGGAATAATCATTATATTTGATTTTCATTAACTTCATGTGTATCAAAGAAAATTGGTGGAATATTTTTGTTTTTTTGATTTTAATAAGTGGTAGAAATAATTTACATTAATTGGAAATAGGTCATCGATGGGACCCTAACAAGTACTACCACTCAGAGTCGAGTGGAGCAATGGCAATGAAGGGGTATTCCACACTCCCCAGAGTCCAGAATTTGGAACCTCACCACTAGATGCTTTAGTGTCCTGAGTATGATGCTAAACTGCATCTAGTGAGGAGGTTCCAATTCTGGAGATCTGGGGCATGCCATTACTCCCAGGTCACTCTGATGTACCTGTTAGAGTCCTATTTATGTGTCAAATAGATCGTTTTGCAAGTTAATAATTATTTCTACCATTTTAAAACCAAACAAATATTTACCTATTCACTTTCAAATCATATATCAAAACAAAACAAAAATCAAGATTGACTAAAATAGCCAACAAAGGTTGATATGCCATTAACAAATAACCAACATAAAATCATTTCTACAAATCAATACACATGAAGTTAATAGAAATTTCTAATTTATTATACACATGAAGTTAAACAAATCATATATATTAAAAAAAAAAACAAAATTTGGTATTAAATAACCCACAATGGTTGATATGCCATTAAATACCAAGCAACCAACCTTAATTACAAGAACTGACTTTCTAAGAATTTTGTTTGGAAACTCTTCATATTTTTAAATCCTGAACTCCTTGAAAAATCATAGTAAAATTTGGTAATAGAATCCACAATGGCATAAGTCATGGATTGCAAGGCCAACTAGAATGAATGTATTCTGAGATTCAGTTTCTGTGTCAAGGATTCAAGAGTGCACTTGAATTGTCTTTGCTTGAATAGGAAATCTGATTGATCTGAATCTTAGTTTAATAAGCAGAACATTTTAGATGAAAATTGATTGCGCTAAAGACAATTTTAAACCTATGAAAATTGATTGCCCTAAAGACAATTTTAAACCTATGAAAATTGATTGCCCAAAAAGAGCAATTTTAAACCTATGAAAACCTATGTGCATATCATTAAATATATGCAAGATACTTTTGCTTATTTATAGATTTTTGACAGAGGTTTGCCGTTAAAAGAATGTTTTCTGTAGTGTATATCTTCCTATTGTGTTTATACAACAAAAATGCTTTGTAATCTACATAAACATCAGTAATAAATTTCCACTTAAAATTTATTTCTGTTTATGTACTTTTAATTTAACATTATAAAACTTTATTCCGCACCTAAAATGGGGGGCTATTTAAAGCTTAAATATAAAAAGTCATGTAAACTGAATATTACTTAAAGCAATATTATCATAATATTTTTAGGATATAGTTGGCAGGAGAGTTGCTGGCAATGTCCTTTGGCAAATATCCATTAACTATTTTGCATTTCTATATTCTGACAGTAAAATTAAATAAAACTGAAGATTACAAATGTGAAGACTATAATATAGAAAAGAACAATTTGTGCAGTATCTTACTACAGAAACTACATTAATAAATCTAAAATTTAATTTTGAGGTAAAGAATTAATTAATTTTATTTAAAGACAAAAAATCAAATTACCTAAAAAATTCTACACAATTTGATTTTTAAAGTACTTATCAATTTAATATTAAAATTTAATTTTCATCTTTTTTCAACAATAAAATCATTATAGTATAACAAAAACTAATTTTTCAAAAGTTTCAAATATGAGGGGGAAAAAAAAAAAATTCATTCTGAATTTCATCAATGCTAAATTTGTATAAATACAAAATGACCAAGTTAAAGTAGGGTAATTTTCAGTTAATAAACTGGATGGAAAAATTTTTTTTTTAAATCATGNTTTAAACACATTTACACATTTTAAACACATCAAGGAGCAGATAAATTTTTTACACATCATTTTAAACACATCGTTAAAGAGCAGATGATTTTTTTTCTCTTCAATTAAAATAAGGTATGTTATTTATGCAGAGTTCTTTTTGATGTGATTTTGAGAACAAATGCTTCGCTACAGCTGAATTATTTATATTGACTCTTTACAATCAGATCTGTTTTGTCATTTAGATTATCTTTCTGCAAATAATCTACTGAAACTGCCAAATTACACTTTGATCATTTTTTTTTTCTAATATTAAAGTAATATATATATATATTAAAAAAAAATTAAGTAAAACTTTTTATTCTACTTAACCTATTTTTTCCCCCCCCCATTTACCTTTTACCTCCCCCCTAACTGTAGTGATTATAATTTTGGAATAGAATTATCAACCATAAAAATTTTTCAAAACCAGGTAGGACACCTCATGAAATCAGTCTTTTCATTGTTCACTTCATTAAAGGTGGAATTTCACTTGTGGAACTTGATTATCTGTTAAACATTTTGCAAAATTTTGCTACTGTATATCTTATTATAATGGAGATTTGGTGTCTGTCTATGTAACCAAAACTACATCACTGCTTACATCACAATACCCTCAGGAATTGCATAAGTTTATCAATTATTATTTATAGTCAAAATCATTAATATATAGAATAAACCTTATTTATTAACGATGTCTCTATGAAAATCGGAGTTAGATTTGCCTCAAAACAGCCCATGTTATTAATGCATTTAAAATCCTGCAATGTGTCTTGTATATCACTAAGAAATAAAGGTTTACATAATATATGATGTAGTTAATTTGCATACTGGTTATAACAAAACCGGATTTAATAAATAATCACTTGGTGTTATTGATCCCTAATATTATTGTTTTATTCTCCGGCATATCAAAAATCCATCCTATGAATGATTTATTATAGAAACAAATTAAAATATAATTGAAATAAGTGTAATCTTTTTATATGCATTCTTATTTAATTTCATTGTCTTTCTAATTTAATTATATTCATTACATTAAACTTAAATACTTGCACCGGCAGAGGGGCACATATTCTTGCTAGTTATTATAATGCCCTTGTCATGAATCCATCTCTTCTCCTGACAGCAATGAATAAAAAAGATAGACTGGGCTCTCTAACCTTGATAGGAGTAACTGGTCAAGGAGAAGGAAAACACTGAACCCCCCCCCCAACCAGTATGCTGCAGTGGAGTGACAAAACCAGCTGTTGGAGTCCTTAAGGCAGTTGATGATGCATTCAACCTCATTCTGTCAGTTACACTAATGCCAAGTTATATATATAGCACCTTACTGCCTTCTTGTATAATATCAGTGTTATTAAGAGGGGAAAAATCTGCATCATAGGCAACTGCTAGTCTTCCCTACAATCTTTCCCAGGTCTGTGCAGATCCATAATCTCATGAGACTGATGAATGTCAAAAAATATTATAAATTCACTAGTCGAGTCACCCATAAAGAAATAATGGAATTATATATAGATTAACACTTATGTCTAGAATCTGATATCTATATTTGGCTTAGAATCAAACTGTTACTTCCTCCTGGCCATCTGCTTAGGATCAGTGTAGCATCTGTGCACTTAGTATTTCTAAGTTAATTTTACTATACTATTCAAGCAACAGAACACTAGTATAATGGATACCTTCAGGTTAAATGTTTGAATTGGGGTGAATTCATTTGTTAGTTTTATATATGTTTACTTTAATGTGATGGATAGAGAAATGAAGTAGCATAGAAAAGTCATTATTATTATATGATGTTTAACTTTTATCTTTTTCTTTTAATGAGATGATAGACTTAAAGAACTGATTGATAGTGAGAATAGAATTAGTTTATGAAGTTAATTCTAAATTGTCTTTTCTTAAATGCCAGTTATTATTGATATATCCAAAATCAAAGTTTGTGTAAGCAAAAGAATACCGTAATGGCTAAAGATTGCATTGCTATAGGAGATTCAAGTTTATCTTGAGAAATTTAAATAATATGTGTAAGTAAAATGGTGAAATGTAAACTTTTTTCTTCTAAATTTATTTTTTAGTTAAAAATATATTAGATATTTTTGATACTTTTAAACAGTAAATATTAGTTTTGTAAATCTTTCATTGACTGATATTTTAGGACTACAAAATATTTTATGCATTTCATCTTCAGATGAACAAAATTTGACTCATTTTCATGATTTAAAAAAAAAAATTTTCCATCCAGTTTATTAACTGAAATTTACCCTACTTTAACTTGGTCATTTTGTATTTATACAAATTAGCATTGATGAAATTCAGAATGAATTTTTTTTTTTTTTTTCCCCTCATATTTGAAACTTTTGAAAAATTAGTTTTTGTTATACTATAATGATTTTATTGTTGAAAAAAGATGAAAATTAAATTTTAATATTAAATTGATAAGTACTAAAAATCAAAATTGTGTAGGAATTTTTTAGGTAATTTGATTTTTTTTGTCTTTAAATAAAATTAATTAATTCTTTACCTCAAAATTAAATTTTAGATTTATTAATGTAGTTTCTGTAGTAAGATACTGCACAAATTGTTGTTCTTTTCTATATTATAGTCTTCACATTTGTAATCTTCAGTTTTATTTAATTTTACTGTCAGAATATAGAAATGCAAAATAGTTAATGGATATTTGCCAAAGGACATTGCCAGCAACTCTCCTGCCAACTATATCCTAAAATATTTATGATAATATTGCTTTTAAGTAATTTATTCAGTTTACATGACTTTTTATATTTAAGCTTTTAAATAGCCCCCCATTTTAGGTGCGGAATAAAGTTTTATAATGTTAAATTAAAAGTACATAAAACGGAAAATAAATTTTAAGTGGAAATTTATTACTGATGTTTATGTAGATTACAAAGCATTTTTGTTGTTAAAACACAATAGGAAGATATACACTACAGAAAACATTCTTTTAACGGCAAACCTCTGTCAAAATCTATAAATAAGCAAAAGTATCTTGCATATATTTAATGATATGCACATAGGTTTTCATAGGTTTAAAATTGTCTTTTGGGCAATCAATTTCATAGGTTTAAAATTGTCTTTAGGGCAATCAATTTCATAGGTTTAAAATTGTCTTTAGGGCAATCAATTTTCATAGGTTTAAAATTGTCTTTAGAGCAATCATTTTCACAGGTTTAAAATTGTCTTTAGAGCAATCAATTTTCATCTAAAATGTCTGCTTATTAAACTAAGATCAGATCAATCAGATTTCCTATTCAAGCAAAGACAATTCAAGTGCACTCGTTTGAATCCTTGACACAGAAACTGAATCTCAGAATACATTCATTCTAGTTGGCTCTTAGCAATCCATGACTTATGCCATTGTGGATTCTATTACCAAATTTTACTATGATTTTTCAAGGAGTTCAGGATTTAAAAATATGAAGAGTTTCCAAACAAAATTCTTAGAAAGTCAGTTCTTGTAATTAAGGTTGGTTGCTTGGTATTTAATGGCATATCAACCATTGTGGGTTATTTAATACCAAATTTTGTTTTTTTTTAATATATATGATTTGTTTAACTTCATGTGTATTAATAAATTAGAAATTTCTATTAACTTCATGTGTATTGATTTGTAGAAATGATTTTTATGTTGGTTATTTTGTTTAATGGCATATCAACCTTTGTTGGCTATTTTATGTCAATCTTGATTTTTGTTTTGTTTTGTATATATGATTTGAAAGTGAATAGGTAAATATTTGTTTGGTTTTATAAACTGGTAGAAATAATTTTTATTAACTTGCAAAACAGATCTATTTGACACATAAATGGGACTCTAACAGGTACATCAGAGTGGACCTGGGAGTAATGGCATGCCCCAGATCTCCAGAATTGGAACCTCCTCACTAGATGCAGTTTAGCATCATACTCAGGACACTAAATCTAGTGGTGAGGTTCCAAATTCTGGAGCTCTGGGGAGTGTGGAATACCCCTTCATTGCCATTGCTCCACTCTGACTCTGAGTGGTAGTACTTGTTAGGGTCCCATCGATGACCTATTTCCAAGTTAATGTAAATTATTTCTACCACTTTATAAAATCAAACGAAACAAAAATATTTACCACCAATTTCTTGATACACATGAAGTTAATGAAAAATTAAATATAATGATTATTCCTAGCAATATATTGATACACACTGAGTTGATGAAAATTATTTCTACCAGTTTATAAAACCAAAACAAACAAAGATCTTTACCACCAAACTATTAGCTTACAAATCCTGAATACAAAAACCAAGATTCAGCATTGGTTGCCCCACAAGGGTTGATATGCCATTAAACAAAATAACCATCCAAATAACATTATTTATTAATACATATGAAGTTAAACAAATATATATAAACAAGATTTAGAATTAAATAACTCCCTAACGTTGATATATTAAACGCCAACCCAACCAATTTGAAGAATATGGTTAGTACTTATCATATAGGTGCTAGGGATTGACATGATCAGCTGTTTGTTTGGATCAGGCATCTTCGACTGCCTGTCTAGCCAAAGTAAGGGACAAAGTAGTGTTGCATGTCATGTGACCACTTAGTACCTGGGTTACCGATTGCTCAGCCAGCATGATCGCATCATCAGGCATTACTGGTTGCTATCCATTCCCAACAGGTGGGTCCCATTAGTGGGGGGTTGGTGTCTTGCCTCTCTGCAGAGATACAGTCATCATAGTATTCAGTCCCAACTGACAGGTGGTTGTAATTAATGTGGGAACCTTGAAACATTTACTAATTATATTGTAACTTTGAGAAACCTATCAAAATTTTGACTAGTAAGTTTGACAAACAAAATCATAGTATCATTGTCTTAAATTGAATGTCTATTCATTTGGTGGTGG
Source organism: Doryteuthis pealeii (assembly GCA_023376005.1). NCBI lineage: Eukaryota > Metazoa > Mollusca > Cephalopoda > Myopsida > Loliginidae > Doryteuthis > Doryteuthis pealeii. The sequence goes on along the minus strand of CM042140.1, from coordinate 21,507,802 downwards.
TGGGGTCCTCTTTAAATCTAATCTATGGCCAATTCAAGTGCTTTATTTTGATTTGTCGATTGCAATATTCTCTCAAGGTTCCTGGTTCGATACCGCACCCTGCCAACTTAACGCATGAGTAGCATAGATTGAGTAATCTGTTCTGTGGTAAAGTGTGGCACTCCACCTCCACAAAAACAATTTCCCTGGTCTAGCGCTATAATTAAATACTCATTGATAAACTTATGCAATTCCTGAGAATATTGTGATGTAAGCAGTGACATAGTTTCGGTTACAGACAGACACCGAATCTCCATTATAATAAGATTTCACAAGAAATAACTTGGAATCCCAAAGGTTGTTTCCACAAAGCTCACAGCTAAGTTTTGTTATAACATTTGGTGATAACCAGACATGGTTGACTTTCTATTTTATTTATCATCCAATTCAGATCAACTACTTGTGTCTATTTGGCGGGGGTGTGTCAAAGTTTAGGTACTGGACATACCAAAACGGGGTCCCCTTAAAAAATTGTGATATTGTAAAAAGTATCTGGCATCTCTAAAGAAGGCAGCTTCATTCCTGAAATGAGGTAACCAAGCGAGTACTCGGTACTATTAGTATTTTTGTAATTTAACCATTGTAGTTCTTTTTAACAATAAAATAAATAAAATTATTTTAATCAATTCTGATACCTCCATTGCAATCTATTAGATTCCATATGCCACAGTTGAATAAGCTGTATATCTTTAATACATTATAAAATGATTTGATTAGTTAAGTTAAAGTTAATAGAAACGATGACATTGTGACATGCATTTTAAAAAAAATTGAAATTATTTTAATTTATTATGTAGATATATAAAGGAATTATTTATATTATATCTACATCTAGATAAGTTTTATGCTTAAGTAATAGATACCAGGTACTTTTCACTATATCACAATTTTTCATTAAAGGAACCCTCCTTTTTGGCATACATGACTGGTACTTAAACTTTGATCCACCCCTGTTCTACTGAGTAATAAGCTCTATTTGCAGTTAAATATATTTCCAGAGTCTTCTACTTAGTGTAACTTTTCAAGCTGACCAGATCATTTCACTGCTGTTTTAGTGAATTGATTCTGCTATTATTGCATCAAAATACAAGTTAACATTATATTAAAGCATACTAATTCAGAACCAGCATCCCCCTCCCTCAAATGACTCCTCCCTTATTCAGCATTGTTTTGTTATCATGAAATTGATTACCTACCAAAACTGGTATCATTTATCCAGTAAACTAGTCTGTGATGATAGTGTTATTTTTGTTGAAGACTTTAAGGGGTGGGCTGTCATTGTTACATTTAAATGTTCTTATAGAAGCAAAATGACTTATGAATTCAAAAGAAAAAGACTTGTGTTAATATTAGTTAAATTTAAACATTGAAATCAAGATGGATAAAGGAAAAACAAAAAACTTCATGGTATAAACAAATAAGGTAACAAAAACATTTAATTAATACATGAAATGATGGGGTCAGTTTAGCTCAGTTGGTAGAGCACCCATTCGGAATCGGAAGGTTCCGGGTTCGATACCAGTCCCCGCCAACTCAACGCACGAGTAGCACAGATTGGGTAATGTGTGGTAAAGTGGGGAGCTGGCGTTAGGTGTGGCACTCCACCTCACCATAAACAATCTCCCTGGTCTAGCACTAGTGAAAAGGGGAATAGACTCCCATACTTTCCGGCTGATACCAACAATAGGCCACTCTGCCAACTTGTACTTATTTTAACTTAACATCAAATAAATATCTTTTCATAAATAAAATCAATTTTCTCCACTATCACTCAAGATAAATTCATGAAAAATTTGCATAGTATTGAAAACTATTACTATAGTAATGCAGTTGTTATGGCTATCCAATATGGCTGCCCAAAAATACATGTTTTGTTGTTATAGCAACAGAAAAAGGCCATTTAGTCAGTTATTAATCAGCAATTCATAATAAGGTTTCTTTTTATCCATAGAATATACAAATATTAATGAATGATATAAATTAATGTTAATGACAACCATTTTTAATTTAAAAAAATGTTTAGAATTGCAAACAGTCATGTTATATATCAAATAAAAGCACTCAGTGAGTAGGTGAAGTGAGGAGTTGACGGTAGTGTGGTGCTCCATCTCAGAAAAAAAATTTCCTTGGTCTAGTGCTAGCAAAAAGGGATAAACTCCATCACTGTTCAGCTGATACCGACAATAGGCCATTCTGCCAACTTTACTTATTGCTTCCAGAAAACAAAAAAAACTATCAGAATCAGATCCACATACATGTGTAGAAACTATATTACCTCAGAAATATTTTGCTTTCTATGATTGCTACATAACATTAATCTTTATCCAATCATATAGTTTCCATAACATTCACTTTTTTGTCTTTCCTTTGTTAAAATCAATAAAACAAAACAGAAACTAAATAATTAAAAAGCTAACTTTATAAAGTTATTTTCTGGAATTCAACTTGTTTTTTCCTTCAACTTGTTAATTTTTTTCAAAAATTAATAAAACCACTCAAAAATAAAAGTATATATTTGAAAATTTTATCTTATTTTTTCAACCATTGTAAATATTTGAAATGTTTTATTTTCAAAATGCATACAAAAATATATATTACCATTACTAGTAAGAATATACACCCTCTAGGTGTAAGTATTTATGTATTAATTAGATTAGAAAGACTAACAAAATTAAATAACATATATAAAAAGATTACACTTATTTTAATTATATTTTAATTGGTTTCTATATAAAATCATTTATAGGATTGATTTTAATGTTGGAGAATAAAACAATAATATTAGAGATCAATAACACCAAGTAATTATTTATTAAACCCTATTTTGTTAAAATCAGTATGCAAATTAACCACACCATATTATGTAAACCTTTATTTCTCGGTGATATATAAGACACATTACGGGATTTTAAATGGGCTGTTTTGAGGCAAATCTAACTCAGATTTTCACAGAGACCTTCTTAATAAATAAGGTTTATTCTATGTATTAATGATTTTGACTATAAATTAAATACTCATTGATAAACATACACAATTCCTGAGGGTATTGTGATGTAAGCAAGTGACATAGTTTTTCTTACAGAGACAGACAGACACCGAATCTCCATTATAAGATTAACCAAGTGATATCTATTTATTTTCAAAACTTTTGTAGTCAACTTTAACAAATGATAGTTGCATTTTTCTACTAATTCCATATCATCATATATCAAATTGAAAAACTATTGTTCTCTTTTGTCAGAAGATTTGAAATTGGTTTTACCAGAATTTTGTTTTAAAATGAAGATATTGATATGAGCCCCCCCCCCCTCAAAAAAACAAAAACAATTTATTCTCAGCTACATGAGCCACACAGCGGTTTTTATTTCATCACAAAATAACTACAGAAGATATTTTATAAATTATTACGTTGAATTTAAAGATGTATGTCTGTGCTATTTTATAAATTATTACGTTGAATTTAAAGATGTATGTGTGTGCTATTTTATAAATTATTACCTTGAATTTAAAGATGTATGTCTGTGCTATTTTATAATTATTACCTTGAATTTAAAGATGTATGTCTGTGCTATTTTATAAATTATTACCTTGAATTTAAAGATGTATGTCTGTGCTATTTTATAAATTATTACCTTGAATTTAAAGATGTATGTCTGTGCTATTTTATAAATTATTACCTTGAATTTAAAGATGTATGTCTGTGCTATTTTATAAATTATTACTTGAATTTAAAGATGTATGTCTGTGCTATTTATAAATTATTACCTTGAATTTAAAGATGTATGTCTGTGCTATTTTATAAATTATTACCTTGAATTTAAAGATGTATGTCTGTGCTATTTTATAAATTATTACCTTGAATTTAAAGATGTATGTGTGTGCTATTTAATTATGATTTTAACTGTAATACAACATTTGGCTGCAAACTTATAAAGTTTCTACTGCAGGATTATGCATCAAAACTCAAATTCCAACGTTTTTGGCCATGAATACGCATTACTATTTGGTGTGAAGATAGCTCCAACAATCTGCCAATAAAATGTCTTATGTTCATACCTAATATTGGAGCATACTTGTATAACATGGGACATGTCTTCAATGATCTGATGCAACTATTAGACAGTATTTATCACATCAACTGCCTTTTGCCTTCATATCAAAAAAACATTCTTGATGCAGCATGTCAAGAGAAAAAGGATGTTAATTTGATACTGCCAGCATTGACGTGATTCAAAAAATACTTTCACTGTTGGATATGATTACACTTTGCTCCTTTCTCCATTTAGTAAGCTAATGCATTGCATTCTTACCTGTTCTTCATATAAATTACACTGTCATCTGCTCACAAAAGATCTAGTGAATGGTCCCTAGATTAAAAGTAGTCTTTTTGGTGCTCACCTAAATCTTTCAAACCAAAGAAGATAATCACATCTTCAGCTAGTTGAGAAAAATTAGTCAAATTGGAATGGCACAGCTGTCAATGAGTTTTGCATTGAGGTTGGTTGGTTGGTTTTTATGGCATGTCAACCCATTGGGTCATTTTATGCTGAAAACGTTTTTGTTTTATTCATTCTTGATGGGTACTCAATTTTTCTTTTAAAAACAATTTTTAAAAAACTCATGTTTTTCTATTTAACCCATAGATGGGACCCTAACAGATACTACCACTTAGTCAGTGGACCTCGGAGTAATGGTGATGAAGGGGTACTTCACATTCCCCAGAATCGGAATTTCACCACTAGATGCAGTTTAATATCATACCCAGGACACTAAGACCCACATCTATGGGTTAGATAGAACAAAAAAATGTGTTTTAAAAAATTGAGTTTGAAAAAAAAAAAAATACCCAACAAGAATGAATAAAACAAAATGTCTTCGGCATGAAATAACCCAACAAGGGTTAACATGCCATAAAATCCAAGCAACAATTCACTAGAAAAATTGGGAACAAGCTCCAACACCATTATTAGAGGATATTTTGTTGGATACAGTTAGCTTAAATCAGATGAATTACAATGACCAATGTATAAACAATAATCACAATGCTAGAGGAACCTTCAGAATGCCTATGAAACTAGTGCAAGTGTACTTATGTATGTATTCATATCTATGATTGTTTTTTGTTTAGGGTGGTGGTGTTTTTTTTGTTGTGTTTTTTGTTTTTTCAAAATTTTAACAAAAAAAGAACTAGTTGTTATTAAAAACAATTAGCTCAGTCGGTAGAGTGTTCGGCTGAGAACCTCGAGGTTCCTGGTTCAATTCCGGCCCTCGCCAACTCAGCATATGAGTAGCACATGGATATGTGCAGTAAAGTGAGGAGCTGATGGTAGGAGTGGCGCTCCGCCTCAGATGCAAAAACAATCTCCTTGGTCTAGCACTAGTGAAAAGGAGATAGATAAAAAATTTTAAAAAATGAGTACTAAAAAATGTGTTTAAAAATATTGAGTTTGAAAAAAAAAAACCCCATAAAACAATGGTAATGAATAGCTCAGTCAGTAGAACACCCACCTTTGAATCGCAAGAATCTGAGTTCGAGTTTGGTCCCCACCAACACTGCGTATGAATAGCACAGATTAGTAATCTGGTCTGTATGGTCAAGTGGGGAGCTGATGGTAGGTAAGGCGCTCCACCTCTGCAAAAACAATTTCCCTGGTCTAGCGCTATTGAAAAGAGGATAGACTCCCTCGCTATCTTGGCTGATACCGGCAATAGGCCACTTTGCCAACTTTTTTCTTTTTATGAGAATCATTGAGGGATTAATCAGACTTGATAGAATCTGTTAGACGATTCTAGAATGTTGAGATTTGTAACTGAAATTCTAATTTGACTGACTTCAATGTTACATCTAATTGAAACAGTTTGTTTGTTTGTTTTACTATTGATCTGGTCTGTTGAAATTATTTGGTTAGTCAGAAAGTATTTTTTTAAATTTTTTTAATTTAAATTTTTTTTTTACTGGGTAATATCAGGAACATAGTTATTTACTAAGCTTGGCTTAGATGTGGCACAAGGCTAGAAATATGAGGTGCCCAATGAGAATCAAACTCACTAACAATGGTCTGCAAATCTAGCTTGCTAAGTATTACACCTCGTGAGGTGCCCATATCAGGAACATAGTTTTAACTAAGTTCATTCAAAACGACTACTTTTATCATATTAGCACACATTTTAAAAAATGTGTTAAAATTATTTTGATTCTAACTTTTAAGATGAAAGCAAAGGAACAGCATTTTTAGCACATTATGCTTTAAAAAAGTGTGACTCAAATGCAAAACAAATGTGCAGTTTATAGAGAAGGAACTAAATGAATGAATGTGTAAAAAAGATAGAACTACTGAAATACAGAGGATAATATATATAGATTAATGTGGTGTAATGGTTAGCTAGCTAGATTCGCAAACCATTGTTTGTGAGTTCGATTCTCACCTGGCACCCCTTACTTCTGGCCTTGTGCCACATCTAAGCTAAGCTTCGTAAATAACTATATGGATTAATGTATCAATTATATTTATCAATCAAGATACAAGATCATGTGAGATAGTTTAGAGTGAGTCATCAGTACAATTGGTTACAAGTGAAGCACAGGTACAACTGAAGTCAGCCATTGATGACCATATCATGACTAATTTAGTATTGAGAATTAGTAACAAATTTAACAGTTCACTATAACAAAGCATAACAGCTCAGTATACAACCTGACCTGAATTCAAACCAGTTTTAGTATCAAACAAATGCAACATATTTGGAATATTTTACAAGTACAAACATAATTTTACTCCTCATCAAATCGTGCTGACAGCACGGATACTTATGACTCTCTTTCTCTCTTTCCAACCGTCCCTATCAGTCATCAGCCCTAAGGAGGTCCTCAGGGCTGTATCCAGAATATAACAGAACTGATTGATGTAGGTTTTTGCTGGTTGGTTTACACTGGTGTGTCCATGTGTAGGTGTCCACAAGAGAATGTAACATGAGATTGTCCTTGCTTCTCCATGTCTTGTTCATCATTCTTTAATGAATTGTGTGATTGGGGGCAAGTGGCTGTACAGTTGCTTTCTTGTGGGGTGCTGCTTCCAAGATTTGTTCAAGATAGCATGCAGCAACCTTGTGTAGCTCCCATTTAGCTTTTTTTTTTTCTAGGTGTTTCATTAGAGTCCAAGTGGTGCAGCCATACAGTAGCACTGATATGGCTACGGCTTGGAAGAATTTTTGCTTTATCTTATTAGTAAGATCAGATTTCCACATGATCGATAATCTGTATATAGCAGTTCATGTCTTTCCTATGTATATATTGACATCACTTTCTGTAGATGAGATGTTACTACCTAGGTATGTGAACAGTTGAGATTAGTCAGTTACTTTTGTTGGAAGCCATTCTCTAAGTTCAGCTTCTGTGGCATAGTAAGTTTTCGTTGTAAAAATTCTTTTCCATCACCAGTCAGTGAAACAGACTTTTATTAATTCTTAATGTATTTTTTAGTAAATTTATGTCCAGTAGTTTGTTTGTAATCCCCATTAAATGTATGCAGCATCTACACAGGTTTACCTTAAAAGTCAGCAGATCTGAGATTCTCTCAAGCCACTATCTGCTTTCATTGGGATGAGGGAGATATTTCCAACTTATAAATATAAGGTTGAATCTTTTACTTAGTGAATGAAATACTACTTTTTATAATTTTAAGGGCATAACTAAATAAATCTTTAATATTATAAATAGTCTCTAAACACTTGAAAAAAACCCAAAACTTTTAAAGTAAAGAAAAAAAAAAGTTACTGGAAAATGCCACAAGTGCACAGGATTCCTTTGTTGGTATTTTTACCAATTGAAATAGTAAAGAATATTGGTCGTCATTTAAGACTAGATAATGTAAAATATTTATTTTGACTTTCCAGTTGAAATTCACATAGAATCTTGACATTGTCATCTGGTCAGTTAATTAAAATCTTATATTAATTCCCTTTTTATCAGTTATGTGCTAGAGGGTGGTGGCTGAGGGTCTTAGTATCCTGGGTATAATGTTGAACTCTATCTGATGGTGAGATTCCAGTTCTGGAGCTCTGAGGAATGTGGAGTACCCCTTCATCACAATTACTCCCAGGTAAGCTCTAACCCGCAGTGATGGTACTTGTTAAGGTCCCATCTATGGGTTAAATAGAAAACAAATCAGTTTAAAAAAAATGAGTTTAAAAAATAAAAATTGAGTATCCATCAAGAATGAATAAAACAAAAACGTCTTCACCATAAAATGACCCAATGGGTTGACATGCTGTAAAACCCAACCAACCAACCAACTTACATTAAGGATTAGAAAGTTGTCGATACAGTATGAAACTATATTTTCATCTGGCATTTCCATACTGTAAAAAGTCTGATGGTATTGTTAGCTATTTTTGAGGCATTGTAGGTTAGTATTGATATTTGGCCTTAGAACCATGTCTGACTCCAGGGTTATCAGTTGATGAAGGATTTCTAAGTATCACAGATTTTTTTTTTTTTTTTTTTTTTTGTAGTTTTTGCCTTATTTGGACTATTGTCCTCATCTTTATTGATATCTACACCTTCTTCAGGGGTTTCTTGGCGAACTTGGGAACCTTCATGTCATAATCGGGAGCTTTCATGGAACTTCGAACCGAACCTGTGTACACATACTGCAACAGATATAAAGGTTGAGTTAATACAGTTCTAAGTGACAATCATCTCTAGGCTGCAAGTTCAATCCTGGCCAAGGGCAATAGTAACATAGAATAATAGCTTAACATTTGTACCTGGTCATGGTTAATGGAATGAGAACAGTCTACCTCCATGAGTTGAATAAAGGGTTTGGTTCGAACTTTCATAAAGACTCCTGATTATGACATGAAGGCTCCAGAGTTCAAAGAGAAGTTTCCTGAGTCCAACAACAAACACCTAAAGAAGTTGGAGGGCACATTGGCTGAAATGTGTAGATAACAATAAAGATGAGGACAATAGTCTGAATAATCCAAATAATCAAGCCTCATCTCAAAAATTCAGAAATTTTTTAAATTTTTTTTACAGCAGTGTATGTATGAAATTATAACTAGTTATTGATATAATAGTCCTATAAGTGTTGTGCTTGATACAGCAGTTACCTTCTATAAGGTGTGTGTCCAATTAGTTCTGACTTTTAGCTAATGAAAAACTAAATTGTAATTGTGTGTCAGTAGATTATAGATAACACTATTGTTTACATATGATTATTGATTCTTTATAAAACCAGTTTTGTTTTTTGTTAAGATAAAATCTCATTTTTAATTTTCTTACTACTATCAATAAAGAAGAGCTATGATCTTTTTAGGTTATAGTTGGTAGTTAAGAGAAACTATGAATAGTTTGTTAGAGGAGTTGGTCAGTAACTAATATCAGAATTTTGCTAACATTTTGTTTTTATTGCTTATGACAATCAAACCTTATTTCCATCAAGGTTCTATTATTGCATTCTCGTTTTATATTAGACTCATCTAGTATTATATTGTTGAATATACCCATGGACGTATACTTGTATCTTTTATGAATCTGGGTAGCTGTTATCTGCGTAGATTGGATCTATTTCTGAGTGGCTGTTCTTCTTGTTTTGAGTTTCTTGTCGGAATTCTTGTTTTGATCTTGGGAAGAAATTATTAGTGAAAACAAAAGTCTGTGGGTCTCTGCTTTTGGTGGTATTCAAATATGTGAAAAAATACCTATTTTAAAACCTACTTTTCACTAATAATTTCTTTTTCTTTAAACGAAGGCCCTGAGGAAGGTTTGTTAAATAAACAAACCAAAACACTGCAGCATCGACTTATTCATTCACAAGTGATGTTTAATAAGCCAATGCTGCAGTGTTTTGGTTTGTTTAACAAACCTTCCTCAGGGCCTTCATTTGTTTAAAGAAAAATAATTTATTAGTGAAAAGTAGGTTTTAAAATAGGTATTTTTTCACATATTTGAATATATATAATATATATATATATATATATATATATATATATATATACACACACACCTACCAACCCCTCCACACAAGTAGGATCCGACACAAGGTCAATTTCTTAAGTGGAGTTTATCAGGTTTCAATTCAGTTTTCCTTCTTCTAGACTGGTTACCTAGCCAAGGTTAAAGAGCCCAGTCTGCCCTACTATTTATCCATAGCTGGATGGAGAATAGTTGAATTCATGCCTTTCCCAATCTCTGATATTAGTGCTATATTAAATGCAAACAGCCTCATCCAGGATTTGAACTCGGGTTCCTATGACTCTAACTATTACACCACATATTGAACAGTCTCATATATGTACTATTCTCTGATACGAGTTCAAAACTCTTTGAATTATGCAAATATCCCCAGTGGTTCAAAAGTTTTCAGAATTTTAAGACCGAAATTAGGGGTACGTAAGTGGACATGATTTTACTCAATATGTCAAATCACAAACCAATTCAAAACGAGAAATTCAATAATTTCTTTACCATTTCTTTATTTTTAGAGCAATTTTGATAAAACTTGGAATTCATATGTAAAATAATGTTCTTTCTAATTCTGCACTTAAATAGTATGTGTCTCTCTGCTGAAATCCATTATTTAGGGAATAAGAGGTACAGATATCAACATTTTTAAAAATTATTTTTTAATTTTTAAAAATTTTACTAAAAGATTATTCAACATTTTCATTTTAATACTGCATCTATACAGATATATAGTATTAATTTATATAAGTAATGTAACTTTGAACTTAAAATACCTCTTTAAATACCTGCTAAGTTGTATTAAAAACAATAAATAGAATAACTCTTTATATAATTCTTTTTTAACAAAGCCTTTGTTTACATTTTCATAATTTTTTATTTTTTTCCAAAATTGAAAGTTTGTCAAAAAAGCCTGACAGTAAAGAATCATTAAAATTTCCCACATTATATATCAAAATAATTCTGAAACTATCTTCTATTAATTATATAGTGCCCTTTTTGAATAAATCTCCAACTTTTCTCTACTGTATTTTTGCTTCCACCGTTTGGTAAGAAAAAAAAGAGAAAAAAAAAGTTCCTGCTTGTAGTTTGAAGTGTCTTGTAAATGAGTGTACAAGTTCAAGAATATTGATAAAGATTAGCCACTTTGATTTTATAAACAAAAGTAACGTGTAAAATTTAGTCTTGGAAAAAAAAATTCATATTACACATTTTCAGCTGTACAAAGCAAAATACCATTTCAACTTGAATAATTCAATAGATAAAAGCACATTCAAATTACTTATTTAGAAAGATTATTTTCTTTTCTTTCCATCCATATAGATATTTTAAAGATTGGACCAGAAATAGGTGAGAAATTGCAAGTTGAACCGATTAAGGTCCGAATTTGTCAATATCCACCAAAATCAACGTAAGTGATGGATTGCTAGATAGAATTGGTCTTTGTTAGTAAATTTGAATTAAAGTTCTCTCCAGGCAACTATATTCATGCAAGACTACTGATTTCCTATCACTATGACCCAAGTATCCAACAGTCACCTAACTGCATTTCCAAGCATCTAAATTACAGGAGTACACCAATTCTCCCAATGATAAATATTTGCTAAGCTTAGTTTGATGTGATACTTGGCTGTAATAGTGGGGCACTCAGTGTGAATCAAATTACTACATTTATAATAGTATACAAAACTATCTTGCTAACTCTTGCTCTACAACAAAGCATTTATTGTATCAACTACTCTGATAACAATATGCTCATGAGTTAATATAACATGCTTTTAAGACCAGTATCACTAAGCATTTTTTTAATTATCACTATTAAGTTTCTCCCATTATTTTTCACTAAGAGGAGTTTAATAAAATAGTTTTGCGATCTACATTCAAGTTTTTATTAATTTATACCCTTTTTTCTCTCTCAATATTAAAATATCTACATAGATACTAATAAGTTTTATGATAAGTAAATAATCTTGGTGTAGTATCATATGCAAATGAGATTGACTATAAAAGTAGTCTGCCTCACTAGCAAGGCAGACGGTTAATAACTGTACATACAGAAAAAACCTATGTTCCTGAGATTGATTGACTTCACAACAATATGGAGTCATCGATACCAACCTTAAGTTCCTTAGAAGACCCTGATTTTGTCGAAATGTGGTTTAGATGTTTCGCAGAATTAGCTAGGGTGAATAAGTTAAAAGACCAGAAAGCCTCTAGGAGGGGAGAACGAAATTACATTTATTTTTGGCTTCAGCGGGATGTGAAGCCATACAAAAAATATCAACAATCGTATACCCCAAAATACTGGAAAATTTAACATATGAAGAAATCTCAAACATCATAAAAATAGGTAGAAAAAATAACCACCCCTCCTGAAAGTACGGAAGTATATTCATTAAAGACGCACACAAAATCGAGAGAAACGATAAAGTTGAATGGCATAGAATTTCCCATACAGGTTGACACAGGGAGCAATATTACCCTGATCCCAAGGAATTTCTGGGAAGAAATCGGTAGACCCAAATTAAGAAAAAGTAATCTTAATTTAAAATAATTCGACGGATCTATCATAAAAACTTTAGGATCTTTTGAAGGAATTTTCGAGACAAAAACCCGTTATGAAATTATTCCCATCACGGTGCACAAAAAATCATGGACTTCTTGGGATTGACGTGTTAAAAGTGGATACTACTAAATTGATAAACTGTATAAAGTCTGGAGAACCTGACATAGGACTATTAAAAGGATATAAAGCAAGCATTCGACTAAAAGAAAATAACCCCCTCATATATTTTGAATCTCAAAGTGCCGGTTCATATTTTACCCATGTAGTGGCGAAATTAAAAAAAAATGATGAAACAAGGGATACTCGAGATAGTGCCCCAAGATGGTAGCAGATGGGTATCACCAATTGTTGCAATAAGAAAACCAAATGGTGATTTAAGAATATGTGAGGGATTACAAAATAGGAGTGAATCATCAGATGTGCTTGGATTCATTTCCCTTGCTGAACATAGAAACAGAGACTCATAAATTAGCAGGTATGAAATACTTTGCTGAAATTGATTTAAAATCGGCATATAATCAAATAGAAATTGATAAAAAAATTTAAGAAATTACAACAATTAACACTCCTATTGGCTTACTATAATGGACTCGTCTTCCATTTGGAATTAAGACATCAAGCCACATTTTTGAAAAAGCAATTGAAAAAATTCTTGCAGAGGGGTTAAAAAATATAATAATATACCAAGACGATATATGCATAGGTGCTTGCAGTAAAGACGAATTAAAACAAAAAACTGAACAAGTTTTAAATAAATTTAAAAATGCGGGTATGACGATAAATAGCGATAAATGTGAATTGAATTGCGACAAAATATCTTATTTAGGATACCAAATATCTAAAGAAGGAATTTTACCAGACGACAAACTGATGAATAAAATATTGGAAATATCTCCACCAAAAAATAAAAGGGTATAATATGCAATAGAGATATTATAATACCCCCCCCCCCCAAGAAAGAAGTAATGAAAGATATACACAATGATATAAACTGTGGTGTGACAGCTACACAGAGAAGACTAAAATTACAAGCATGGTGGCCAGGATATTCTTGAGATGTAAAAGAATATGTTAAAAGATGCCCAATATGTGCTGAAATAACATTTTTTTTTTCGGCTAAACAAAATTCACTCGTGGCCTAAAGAAAAAGAATGATGGGCTCGGTTACGCACGGATCATGTTCGTATTAAAGAAATTGAACTATTTTTAATTTTAATGGACTCATTCTCAGGATGGCCCGAAGTAATTAAGGTTGCCGACAGAAAAGCTACCACTATAAAGCAAATATTAAGTTGTGTTTGCAAGGAATGGCATTCCTTGGACGTTAGTTTCTGATAACGCCCCAGAATTTTGCTACAAAATTTTGTGCTTGTGGCTGAAGCATATTGGATGTGTCCCTTATAAAACGCTACCCTACTACCCACAGTTGAATAGAATCGCAGAAAGAATGGTGCAGATGTTGAAAATGGGACTAAGAACCTTTTCCCCCTATAATAATAATAATAATAATAATAATAATAATAGAGACTTACCTATTGAAATTATTATTGAGCTATTGAATCAAATCTGCAGGGCCAGCAGAATACAAAGTCCTCCCACACTAATGGGTAGAGAGATTAGAGCTCCCATAACCATGTCATTTGCAAAATATGAAAGGGTATGGTATAAACAAAAACAAAGAGTTGAATGCTGAGAAGGTGAATTTCATATTACAAAAAGGACACAACTCAGCAATATTATTGAAAAACGGGCAAAATATATTTGCTCATGAGGATAAATTTAGAAGTCGAATAGAACCCGACGAAATATAAATGGAATCTGAGGGTGGGGGGATGGGGCTAGGGAATCCAATGATGAAAATGAAGAATTAATGGATGAGTGTTAGAATATCAGATGATGAATCGGAAGAAAATGAGCTTAGACCTAGGTCCCCTGTCAGAAAAAGTTATGATACTCTCCATGAAAGCCCGTCTAGATTTCCAAGAATTTTCAGAAGTCAGAGATCTACGAAGGGCATAAAGCCATTTCAGTTAAGGGAGGTGTAGTATCATATGCAAATGAGATTGACTATAAAAGTAGTCTGCCTCACTAGCAAAGCAGACGGTTAATAACTGTACCTACAGATAAAATGTATGTTCCCGAGATTAATTGACTTTACAACACTTGAATATGTAGCTTGTTTATCTTTTATAAAATAATTTGTGTTTTTATGATTATTGTATATTTTATTCAGCATAATAAAGGAGCAGAAGTAATTGATTATAAATTAACAAGATGTATTGCTTTTATCTTAAATCTTTATATCATTCTATCTTCTTCATTGAAGATCTTTCCAAGTCATGAATATAAAGTATGGTGTCTGTTCTTGAATATCAGTTTAAATAAATGGTTTTACTGTAAGCAACCAGAGTCCTTTGTTTATCAAAAATGACTTGATTCATCCACCTTGTATCTGAGCATGTGTTTTCATTTCCATCAGCATTTAAAATCTAAAGATTCAAGAGTTGTTATTTCAAACATTAATTTGTAATATCATTTTTCTTTCAGGCTCACATGAAATTTCCCTCGGATTATCCTTATTCACCTCCAAGTGTCCAATTTAAATCCAGAATGTGGCATCCAAATGTATATGAAGTAAGTTTTAATATTTTCTGTGACTTAGTAAGTCGGTAACTTTTTGTATTTAATATAATTTAAATATGTGTTTAAAAAACCTTATTTAGTTGTTGAGCCATTTATATCATTTACTTGTGTAGTTATTTTTGAGATATTAACAAATAGTCTAAGAAATAAATCTTTTCGTTTATATTTTTTTTTCTAATTAAAATTTTTAACATTTTTGAATGTGCTAATATTAGCATGAGTACTACTTGCATTTCAGATATTGAGGTTATATATTTTATTTACTAAAGAAATATAAAGTTTCAGACTCTTAAAACTAACTAGTGTCACGAGCTCTATGTATAAAATTTCTACTCTTAAGAATTAAAGTTACTAGCAAAAATGTTTTTTTTTAAATACACCCTCTGGGTGGTGTAAAATTTATTTTTGAAAGATATTGCCTGAGTGGGTGGGAGTTAAAAATTCAATATCAGAGGGTTTGTGTCATAAGTAGAATCATGAAATTTTTTTAAAGCAGTAAAAAAATAAAACAATTTGAAATGAAAAGTTAGTTCTGTCCCCTTCAAATAAAATGTTGCATGCTTTTTGAAGAGATCAGGAGGGGAGAACGAAATTACAGATTTTTTTTTATTTTGATTTTTTTTAAAGTTCACCACAAGATTATTCAACATTTTCATTTTAATACTGCATGTATACACATATAGGGTGTTGATTTATATAAATACCATCACTTTGGATTTAAAAATACCTTTTTAAATACCCGGTATGTTGTATTAAATATCTCTTTACCCCCCTTTTTTTTTTTTTTTTTTTTTTTTTTTTTTAAACAAAGCCTGCGTGTGATGAAGTGTTTTGTTCATATTCTAATATTAGTGCATAAGTTTTTTTTCTAAAATTGAAAGTTTGACAAAAAAGCCTGACTTAAAAGCATTATTGAAATTTCACACATTATATATTAAAATAATTCTGAGACTATCTTCTATTAAGGATATAGTGCTCTTTTTTTTTTTTCTTCTTTTCTTTTTTTTTCTGCTTATCTTATACTTTTTGAAGGAACCTGCATCAACTTTTGTTGGTAGTGGTTTGGCTTCCAAAGGTCAGAGAAGAAGAAAAACAAACCTCCTCGTTGAAGTTTAAGATGTCTTCTAATTAATATACAATTTCAAGAAGATTGATAAAGATTGGCTCCTTTGATTTTGCAAAACAAAGTAATGTATAAAATTCAGTCTCTAAAAAAAAAAAATTCATATTTTGCATTTTTGGGCTGTTCAAAGCAAAATACCCTTTTAACTCGCTGTAAAAAAAATAATGGACAAAAATACATACAAAATTCATATTTAGAAAGATTATTTTCTTTTCTTTCCAACAATAGATATTTTTAAGATTGGACCAGAAATACTCAAGAAATTGCAAGTTGAACCAATTAAGCTGCAAATTTGTTAATGTCTACCGATTTGAGCTAAACTGCTGGTAATGCTTAAGGCATTTGATTCCATACACAGAAAAAAATGAAGCAAATACTACTAGCATATGGTCTCTCCAAAGAAAAAGTTACTTCTATAATGATGCTCTACAAAGACACAAAAGCAATGATCCATTCACCTGGTGGTGACACATATTTCTTTCACATTGTTGCTGGAGTCCTACAAGGAGATGCATTAGCACCATACATATTTATAATATGCCTAGATTACGTACTGTGAATGAAACTGAGTTCATGTGTTTTAAACAAGATGGAAGCATCACCACACTGAATGTTAAGCCTCTGAAATTTGTAGATCAGTTGGTAGTATTATCTTGTCTACAGAAAGCAATGTCAATATACATATAGGAAAGGCATGGACTGCTATATACAGATTATCAATCATATGGAAATCTGATCTCACTGATAAGATAAAGTGAGAATTCTTTGTAGTCGTATCAGTGCTACTATACAGCTGTTCAACTTTGACTCTAATGAAGTGCTTAGAGAAAAGGCTAAATGGGAGCTACACACGGTTGCGGCATACTGTCTTGAACAAATCTTGGAAGCAGCACCCCCACAAAAAAGCAGCTGTACAGCCACTTGCTCTGAATCACACAAACCATTAAAGTAAGACGAACCAGACATGCTGGACACTGCTGGAGAAGCAAGGATGAACTCCTAAGTGTCATTTTCTTGTGGACACCTACACATGGACACACCAGTGAAGGCCGACCTGCAAAAACTTGCATCAGTCAACTCTGTGGATTCTGGATGCTACATGGAGGATCACCCAGGGCCGATGACTGATAGGGACAGTTGAGGAGAGGGTCCTTGATATCAGTGTAATCTGATGACGATTTTAATAAAAAATGTATGATCTTTACAAATTGTATTGATATACAGTTTAACACAAAATTGTTTTTAAATTAATAACTAGAAAAGTTAGGTTACATTGGAAATATACTCGGTTATGTTATTATAAAGATGTTATAATTTTATTGAAAAATATGTATTACAATCCAGCCACATTTTTATTACCCCACTACTGATAATTTCTAATAGTTCTTCTGTTCATTAACCTTTTGTTATTTGTCACCTTGCACAATGTTCTTTTTAACCTAGCTCAAACTACTAGAGATTGGTCCTTCTTATTATGTAAGGAAACCATCTCAGTTTAGAGACTAACTTAACTAAGACAATCTCCCAATTGGACAGAACTTTCTACACTAGATTATAACGTCCTTTGTACCACTTGTTTATCTAAAGTTGAGTTGTAGCTCTGTTGGCTGAGGCTTTAGAATACACCGACTGCACTTCTGCAGAGGGGCAACCCCCCCCCCCCAATGGGGCTACTTTTCAGCCGTGGGTGGAAACCCGTGATGCTTAAGGGTAGAACTCTGGTGGCTGAGCAGTCCATGACATGCAACACTCCATTTTGATCTTTACTTAGGCTAGGTGATCGGTCAGAGAGGCCCCCATCCAATCAGTTGGTTGGTCACGTCAAGCCCTAATACCAATATGATTGTCCCAACCCTATTGCCCTTATGACAAGCTTCAACCCTTTTATCATATGTACTAGAAAGCGGTGGCTGAGGGTCTTGGTGTCCTTGGTATGGTGTTAAACTCTATCTGATGGTGAAATTCCAGTTCTGGAGCTCTGGGGAATGTGGAGTACCCCTTCATCACCATTACTCCCAGGTCTACTCTGACCGGGAGTGTTAGTACCTATTAGGGTCTTATTAGGAAATAAAACAAAACTTCTTTGGAATAAAATAACCCAACAATGTAAAATCTAACCAACCTATCCAGATGATTTCTCAGCAATGAATCTGTGACTTTAAATGTTAAATTTTTTTTTGTGTGTGTGTCTTTCCCAAATAACACATAACAATATTTGAAAATAATTGAATGCCAAAACAGCGAACAGCTTTTAACAATTTGTACAAATAGTAATAGATTTCAGATTAACTTTTACTTTTGAAGAAATCTGTAACTTTAATTTCCAAAACATGGAATGGCTTAACATTTATTATTTTCTTTTAGCAACTCAACCTTGTAGAACGGTTGGTAATGACAATTGTATGTTACATGGTAGTACCTATGCACTGCAAACCTTTTTTGAGGCTTAGTTGAAAGAATCTTTGTGCAATTCATTTCAATATTTTTGTAAATTTTCTTAATGTGAAAAATATAATAGCAAAAACAAAGCTTATAATTGGTAAAGAATAATCTGGAGTCCATTATACAAATCTACTATCTATGATTTTAAAAAGAGTATCATTCCAAGAATTTTCAGATTATTGAACTTTTTTTACTATCATAAGAATTAGCTTGGCATTAACTGGTAGCTAACACCTGTTTCTTATAACGCATTGGTTTATCTAAAAGAGTAACCCAACACAGAACATATACATTGAACACATTCTGACAAAAAGTTATAACAAATAGACTTTATTGTCTAAGTCAAGTCCAACAGAAAGAATACAAAACAGGATTGATAAATGTCCTAAAGAAAAGAGTCTTTGTAAATAATCTGAGACTATGAAATGAAGAAAAGTTATGAGAATTTAAAGCTCCAAAATTGGGGGGTACAAAAGTGGACATGATTTTGCTCCAAAAATATGTCAAATCACGGACTAATTCAAAAGAAGAAATTCAGTAATTTCTTTTCTTTATTTTTGGAGCAATTTTGATCAAACTTGGCATTCGCATGTAAAAATTGTATGTTCTTTCTGATTACGCACTCAAATTATAAGTATCTCTATGCTGTAACCCATTATTTAGAGAATAAGAGGTACAGATATCAGCATTTTTTAAATTTATTTATTTTTTTTAGTTTACCACAAGATTATTTGATATTTTCATTTTTAATACCGCATGTATACACATATATAGTATTAATTTATATAAATAACATCTTTGAATTTTAAAATGTTTTTATATACTTGCTATATTGTATTACATACAAGAAATAGAATAAATCTTTATATATTTTTTTAAACAAAGCCTGTCTTGCGTGTACAGTTTGCTTACACTATAATATTAGCTTGTAAGTTTGTTTTTTCAAAAATTAAGTTTGACAAAAAGCCCTGACATTAAATCATCATTAAAATTTCATACATTATATATGAAAATAATTCTTAGGCTATTTTCTATTAAGGATATAGTGGTCTTTTTTCTTTTCTTTTTTGCTTATCTTATGTTTTTTAAAGAAATCTGTCTAATTTTTTCTATCATATTTGTGCTTCCATGGGTCCAAGAAAAAAAAAAAACAAGTACCTGCTTAAGTTTAAAAT
The DNA here is from genome assembly GCA_023376005.1 of Doryteuthis pealeii. NCBI lineage: Eukaryota > Metazoa > Mollusca > Cephalopoda > Myopsida > Loliginidae > Doryteuthis > Doryteuthis pealeii. The sequence goes on along the minus strand of CM042140.1, from coordinate 21,487,850 downwards.
GTCTACTCTGACCTGGAGTGGTAGTACCTGTTAGGGTCCCATATATGGGTTAAATAGAAAAAAAATGAGTTTAAAATAAGAATTGAGTACCCATCAAGAATGAATAAAACAAAAGTTTTTCGGCATAAAATGATCCAATGGTTTGACATGCTGTAAAATCCAACTGACCAATCTAGGTTGAGTTGTCTGCTATAATCATCAGCAAAGGAACTAATTTTACTTTTCAGCTTCTCCCACCATTTATTCAGCTCTTGTCAATTCTCACTTTAGATTTACTAGTTGCTGGTTCTGAAAATATTTCTCTTATCCAACCTGTGGTCAAAATAAGTTACTCTGTGAAAACTTGGACCTCCTAGAACATCCAGGTTGACTCTCCTAACTCCCACTAGTAGCTAAAATCATATCCTGGATCCAAGCCACCTCTACTCACCTGGAATACTAATTTTGAAATTTCTCTACTAGATTTAATCTTTTGACAAATTTATAAAAAATATTTTGTATCTAGGTTATTGTTTGTATCCCTTCTACTTCCTCCTCTTAAAAATCTTCAGACAGTATCCTTTCAGAGTTGCTGGGATAAAAGTGATTCTCCTGTAAACAATATATATCCACACCTGACTGAAGGCTTATTAAGTTTAGACCTTTCAGACTTACGAATCTCAAATCCATCATGGGATTTACAGGTGTTAGGTTTCCAAACTGAACATAGCTAGGGTCAAGTTACCAATGCTCTTGCTCATAGAGCCATGTCCCATCTCTTTGTTAATAGTGTTAGGGAGGGTTGAATGTAAAGTAAGTACCTCCCTAAAACCAAATCCATTTTTCTGTTTCTGATAAGGAGAGCAGGCCCGAGTGGCCTCACTAAGCATGGTAATCACCCCTTCAGACCCTTGGACCAACCTTACAACAATCAAGATTTTAGGGGCATTTAGAAAGTTCCTAAAGTCCTCATATCTTTCATCATTAACCTGTTTCAAGTTGTGGTGTACTTCAGCTTCGATTTAAAAATCTTCTTTTTTTTTCTGTTTTAGTAGCTCATCCTTGGAGCTAGCAAAGGACAAGCTCCACTGCCTTTTTAATTTTTGTGGTTCTACTGCTGATGTTGCTGTTAGTGGTGGTGAAAGAGTAGCAGATTTTTTTTTTTTTTTTTTTTTTTTTGTAGTGTTGATAGCTCTAGTGTTGTTCAAATGAGCAGAGTGGCATGATCATAAGACTAATGCTGATTTTTTTCCTCCTTGTTCATCCAGTGTTTTCTTCCATGCAAGGAGTTTTTAAATTTTTTTCCTTACATGGACTGATGCATCTGAGGCAACTTTTCAGTTTTCTGGCATACAACTTCAGCCTCTTGTTTGTGTTTTGCATTCCTTTAGAAAACTGAAGTTCCACAAATTGGACCTTCCACCTGCCTTTTCCCCATTGTCAGCCACTCTCCCTTTGCTTCCATGCCTTTGTTGTTGACAATGAAAGGGGAGGTAGTGTTAGATGTGCCAACTTGTTGCAATAGTAAGTGAGACTCCATGAGCCTCATTTTGTTTCTTGGGTCCTGCAAGGACAAGTGACCAGTCTCCTCACAATTCCAGCAAACAATTTTTTCTTCTGGTTTCTTCTGTCAGTTTCCATTCATCTGTTTCCGACCATTTGAGAATAGAAAGGAAGGAGCTTTTGAATCAATCATGGGTTCGAATCTCTGTACCACACCCCCACCTGTCATAGGCAGAGCCAACTATCTCCCTAAACTGGAGAAAATGTGCCAATTAGGGGACAGCATCACAAACCACATGAGCTTTTGACATTGTGTTTTTAAATATGTGGCAAAATTTAAATATCTATTTTGAAATAGTTGTACCCCCCCCCCCCAAGTCTTGCTGACCTGAAACCTGTTTTAGAGTGTAAGTATTGTTTACATATTGTCAATAAAATACTTGGATTACACAATGATGGATGGGTTTGTCAACAAGAAAACTAGTTTTAAAATTCTTAAAATTAACGAGACACCTGATAGAAAATTTGATTCAAAGAAAAAATGACAATTTCACAAACCTTTTTTTTTTTTTTTTTTTTTTTAGTATTTGTCACCTCACAAGCTAGAAACATTTTTTTAAATAGAATTTTAGACCTTTATTTTTACTTATTTTTTTAAATGTTGTCTAAGGACAGAATAAAAAGAATTAATTGAAATGAATTATGTCACACTCACACACACACACACACACACACACACACACACACACACACACACACACACACACACACACACACACACCCTTTAAAATTTTGGTAGTCTGACAAAGGATTGAATAAATTGAATTTTATAAGAATTTAATGGATAAAAGTATCACTCAAGCGAGTTGAATGGCTAAATTCTAATAAGGTAATTTAGGAAAGATTTTAAAAATCGGTTTCATTTGACATATAAATTTTCCATGTAAATTCTTATAGCACTATTTTACAAAATTTAAGAAATTTTTCAAAATCAAATATATCCTGTTCTATTGGAAAAAAAGATATATATATCCAATTTTCTCCAATATTTTTTTAACAAATAAACATTTGTACAAATTTCAAGCTTTTCTTTTCTTTTTTTTTTTAATAAAGTTTTATGATGCTTTTTTGTTAAGTCTGTGTATATAGCTAATTTAAAGAGATTTATTCACTTTCACATTGTTTGCTTTTGGTGTTTCTAAATTTCTAAAAGTCCTGTCGGCTGAGGATTTAGAATATTTAGAATATTTTTTTTTTAATTACAAAATTTTTCATGCCTATTTTTAAATAAAAAAAAAAAAATCTGTTTTTAGACACATTTTTACATTGCCATTCTAGCCCTGTCTCAGCAGGGGCTTTAGAATACATAGACTGCACCTCTGCAGAGGGGTAAGACCCCTCCCCCCTGTGGGGCCACCTGGATGGCAACCATTGATGCTTAAGGATTGAACTTTGATGGTTGAGCAGTTTATGACATGCAACACTCCACTTTGATCCTTACTTAGGCTAGACGGGCAGTAGGAGAGCCCCCCCCTCTAATCAATTGGCTGTTCTCGTCAAGCCCTAGCACCATCCCAACCCTATTGCCCTTATGGCAAACCCTAACTCTTTTATTATATATGTGCTAGAAGACTGTGACTGAGGGTCTTATTGTCCTGTGTATGATGTTAAACTATCTGATGGTGAATTTCCAATTCTGGAGAATGTAGAGTGCTCTTTCATCACCATTACTTCCAGGTCCACTCTGACCCAGAGTTGTAGTGCCTGTTAAGGTTTCATCTATGAATTAAATAGAAAACCAGGAGTTTAAAATAATGTGTATAAAAAAATGAGTTTAGAGACGAAAAAAAATTGAGTACCCATCAAGAATGAATAAAACAAAACATCTTTGGCATAAAATGACCCAACAAGGGTTGACATGCCGTAAAATCCAACCAACTAAATTTCTATTAAAATGTATATTCAACTCGGCACCATTAATCAACTTTTCTGGAACACATTTGCCAGTTGCTGATTATATAATGAATATTTAAATTTGTCTTGTTTAAGATGATTGTTACTGCTTACCTGCTGTCTCAGTCAATTATCTTTTCAACATATGGACAGCTTATCTGCTGCTGCTGCTGCTGTTTTACACACACACACACACAGGTTAATGAGAAATGCTTTGCAGAAACATATTTACTACACTTTATATTTATTCTGTTTATATCAATTTTCATTATTGTGCAACACAAAAGTATCAATCTTTGAATATTGCTAAAAACTTAGGTTGTTTGTTTAATGAAGAAATTAATTATTATTGTTCTAACCTCAATCTTATTGAAATCATTCTTGAAATAATTTTCAATATTTTACAAAAGTCTTTCACTTGCAGATTTATATTCTGTATTAGAAATAATGTAAAGGAGTGGTAGTTGTTACTTTGGAGAGTGTTACTTATAAGATACCTTAATTATTCCTTCAATTTCCCAGGATAACTGTTGATGACCTTTGTTCAATGTTGAAGGCAATGAACCAACTATTTCTTAACACAGGGTTGGGTTTGAACTGAAATTGAAATACATCCCAATACCAGTTTATCTTTTTATTTTTTTTTATTTAAAAAAAAATAGAAACAGACTATATGTGTTACTAGGATGCCCTCAAAAGTTTGTTTCCTTTTTCCATTATAAATTATATAGCTGGTCTAATTGGGTACAGTGTCTGTACATCCATCTGGTGTGGCAACAGTATAAACATTTATTTAAGCAATATCAGATTTTAATGGTGAGAATTGTAAGGTAAGATCTTTTAAAAAAAAAAGAAAAATGTAAATGTTAGAAATCCTAGCTAGCATTTGTTATACATGGAACAAATAGGGGAGCCTCATCATTTGCACAAGTTACTGAAAATGGAATTGTTTGTGTGAGCTGTTTACATATTTGCTACCATATTTATCATTTGATTTTTTTTTTCTTAAAAGATAAACAAAAAAAACACCCTATTTTTCTATGGATTGTACACCACCCTGTTACCTGAGGCTGTAGAATACACCGACTGCACCTCTACAGAAAGGTAAAATCACCCCAAAAATCATCTGTTGGCCTTGGGTGGCAATTCGTGATACCTAAGGCAACCCTAACCCTTTTTATCATATATTTGCTCGAAGACAGTGACTGAGGGTCTTGGTGTCCTGAATATGATGTTAAACTCTATCTGATGGTGAAGTTCTAATTCTGGAGCTCTGGGTGAATGTGGAATACCCCTTCATCACCATTACTCCAAAGTCCATTCTGACCCAGTATGGTAGTACCTGTTAGGATCCCATCTATGGATTAAATAGAAAAAATGTGTTTAAAATATATTTTTTTTAAAATTTGAGTACCATCAAGAAAATTAAAATGTCTTTGGCACATGATAACCCAACAAGGGTTGACATGCTGTAAAATCCAACCAACAGATTGTACATCTGATGAAGAATTGATTAAATAATACATTGAGATAACAAAAGAATATACAAAAAACTCAGTCATTCGAACAATACTTAAAACCCTTTTTTTTTTTCTTTTTTTAAAAAAAATATTGTATGATATGACCTTATATCTATATATATGAATGATAATATCAAGTCTCTATTTATACTAAACAAAATCCATGTAAGAATAGCTACCATACCCAGTAAAACCCAGGTTATTTGCAGTTCCCAGAGTGCACCTGAAAACGCTAGCGAACCTGAGGACTCATACTAGATTTTCAATAGAAACCATTGCTAGGTATGTTTATGGCAGATCAATTTTTTGTGTGAAACTATCAGTAACTGTTTAAGTCTTAAGTCCTTCTTCCATCCAGCTTGAATAAGCCAGGGAAGTTTGAACTTATTCAACAAACTTATATATAAGAATAGCAAACTTACTGCCTTAGTGCTCAAGAACAAACACAGAACAATTGAAAAAGTCATTGCAATTAATGAAGAAATTATGAGTGAACAGATTCAGGTACTGTTTAAGCACCCTTGTATATCATTGTTGGTAAAGCCCTTTGAATGACTGAAGCAATTCAATAAAACCATCTCATGTTCCCCATATAGTAGACATAACCGGAGATAAAACACCATAATAAGTTGGATAAACAATCAGAATTATTGACCCTAAAGAATGTTTTGTAATGTTAAATATTCTAAAAATAATATTGGATTGAAAACTTTGTTTACTGCTACCATATCTGTGTATTTTTATTTTTCATTTTGATTCTCATTCTTTAATTTTTTATTTTTTTATTTTTTTTTTACTACTATGCTGCTAACAATGTTAATTTTTTCTATTTTAATTCATTAAGTATTTTATAGTTAAATTATTCAAATTGATAAATACTCAAATTTTTCCTTTTTGATTAAATTAAGTTATTTCACCCCCCCCCCCCAAAAAAAAAATGTTCATAATTTTAATATACGTTTCCCTTAAATATTGCTTGTATATGTTATTTCACTAATAAATTATTTTGATTTTTTTTTTTTTTTTTTTTTTTTTTTTTACAATAATTCCTTTTGAATATTGCTTTCTATTGACAACAAAGTAAACAACTACATTAATTAATTAATTGATTTATTTTAAAAATAAGCTGTTTAATTTATTTATATCATAACAGTATTTTTTTTAAACAATTAGATTATGCAGTCGTAGTAGTAGTAAATGAAACATTCAAGAATTGTGGTAAAAAGTGAGAGATGGAGGAAGAGAATTTACTATGACTAAAAGATTCTAAAAATCAATATTGGGACCCCTAGAGACACTTTTACAATGGCAGGGTAAGAGGTGTTACTACTACTCCTCTCCTCCCTCTCTCAGTGAAATGTCTTCTCTTTCCTCTTCCATTGTAAAGATCTCCACATTATTGATTTTTTTTTTTTAAATTGAAATCCAATTAGCCAGTCCTGTTTCTGAATATTAGCTTAACATGTATGTAAATTTACATCATGATCATATCACTGGTGTAGTTGCCTACTGTTTATACACAGACAGAAATTGCCATTTATGTAGTAGATTGACTTTGAATTTAATATCCAAATAAGCATTGAACAAAAAATAGAATTTATAGGTTAATTTTCCTTTCTATGAGATTGGATATTTATTTTATTATGCTAACAAAAAACAACATTTTAACATCTATTTTACTGTATGTAATTTTAAGAAAAATGATGTGTCAAATGTAAAAAAAAAAAAAAAAAAAACTCCCCTCTCCCCATCCTCAAATTATTATATCTAAAAAGTTGTTTACATTGTAAAGTAAAATTTATACTGAAAAATTTCATAGAAAGGAATAATATGCAAATTACACATTGATTTTTAGAAAACTACCAAAAATCAGTTTTTTTTTTTATCTGATTTCAATAAAAAAAAATGTCAGTACTTATTCAGTTATAAATCAACTAGATATGGCATCACCTAAATAGAGTGTGTGTGTGTGTGGGGGGGGTAGCGTCTTAGATCCATTATTACTGAATTTCGTTGGATCCTCGCAGGATGCCCCATTACAATCTGTACGTAAAAATAAAAAAAGACCTTGCGTTGAAAATGCCAAAAAAATAAAAATCCAGGTTGTTACTATTTAAATTTTATTTTTTAATTATCTTCATTAATATAAATCAATTCTTCATTAGTTTTACTCAAAAAGCAAGATCTAGTTATAGTGAATGTGTATATATTTACTTTGTTAAACTACCCTTTATATATGTATAGAATAGAAACAAGATAGATATATTAATGAAAATAGTGTTTTGTAAAAAAAAAAATTAGTTTTGTAAAGTGAATGAACCCACCTCTATTATTTAAATCTTAATAAAATATTAAGTCTGTATTTGTTCACTATTTTTAAATTCATAGTTATTCATTACTTGTATTTGATGGTCTACTTCCATAGCTTAATAAGATCCTATTGTACTAATCTAAGATAGGTTAGAAAATTTAGTTAACCTTATGAGAATGGAGATTTAGTGTCTGTTTGTAACCAAAACTATTTCACTGCTTACGTCACAATACTCTCAGGAATTGTGTAAGTTTTTCAATGGGTATTTAATTTATAGTCAAAATCATTAATACATAGAATAAATCTTATATACCAATGAAGTCTCTATGAAAATCTGAGTTAGATTCACCTCAAAACAGCACATGTTATTAATGCGTTTAAAACCCTGCAATGTGTCTTATATAAGAAAAAAAGGTTTACATAATATATGGTGTAGTTAATTTGCATACTGGTTTTAATAAATAATTACTTGGTGTTATTGATCTCTAATATTATTTTATTTTCCAACATATTAAAATTAATCCTATGAATAATTTTATATAGAAACCAATTAAAATATAATTTAAATAAGTTATCTTTTTATATGCGTTCTTGTTTAATTTTGTTAGTCTTTGTAATTTAATATATTTCATTACATTAAAACTGAAATACTTATGCCCGGAAAGCACATATTCTTGCTAGATACTTTAATGTTTTCAATTTTTAATTAGGATGACGAACATCTTCAGATTGTCTAACACACTTAGAAATATAGATTGGTTACTTTTTCATCTCTAGAATTTTGTTTTTTTGTGTCAAGAATGTTTCCAATCATCTTTTCTAATAAACAATAGACATTTCTAATAAACAATAGACAAATCTATTCCTTTCTTTGATAATTTATGTTGTAAAAAAGGAAAGAAAAAAAGAGTGGGAGAGAGTTAAATCAAGATTATTCTACTTTTTACATATTGAACTATTAGCAATAGCCCTTAAGTAAACATATCAAACGTAATTAATTATCATACTGTAATATATCCACCGATCCTGCTAGCTTAAATGAATAGCAATTTAATAAACAAAGCTCTGAGGATGATTTTATTTATTTTCATTTTTTTTTTCTGTTCTGCATACGAAAGTACTTTATAATTTTATTGGCTGATACTGCTAACTAATTATAAGTATAATAGATACTAGCTGATTTTCTTCTTTTTCTTTTAAATATGAAAGGAAAATATTTACTATTTCTCTGAATTTTTTAGATGAGGCTTGATAATTTGTATTATTTCGACTATTGTCCTCATTGTGTTATATACACAATGTTTTGAACGATGTGCCCTCTTGCCTTCTTCAGGTTTTTCTTGTTGAACTCTGAACCTTCTCTTCAAACTCGGGAATCTTCTGTTGGACATATGGCGCAACGGATATAAGGGTTGAGTTAATATAGTTCTAAGTGACAATCATCTCTAGGTTGCAGGTTCAATCCTGGCCAAGGGCAATAACAACATAGAATACTTAACACAGCTTAACACTTGTACCCAGTCATGGTTAACGGAAATGAGAACAGTCTACCCCTGTTGATTGAATAAAGGGTTCAGTTCGAAGTTCCGTAAAGGCTCCAGATTATGACACGAAGGCTCCCAAATTTGAAGAAAAGGTTCCTGAGTTCGATAAGAAACACCTGAAGAAGGCCGGAGGGCACATCAGACGAAACATTTATATAACAAAGATAAGGACAATAGTCCAAATAATACAAAAAGATTTACATTTAACAATTTTGCGCATAACGCAAAAGGAAAACTATGCCAAACATATAAGTTGATAGTTTTATTCATGCCAATTATTACAAGGTATGGATGAAGGAAGTTAATAAGGTTATAGATTGATCTTGTATGGTGTAGGCAACTCATTGGCATTTAAAAATAAAAACTGCACCACTTTTTAGTGTAAAATATATTTGTCTCATTTCACACAAGAAACAAAAAACAAAGTCACATGGTGAGGAACATAACAATAACATAGCAGTACTATTAATTAATTTTGAATAACATGTTATTAAACCTTTGTATCATTAGTTATATTTAAATTTGCTCCATCTAGAATATAAGTATAATACGGACACTGGTTGATTTTTCAAATTGGTGTTTTATAGTTCTCTTATTTTAAAAAATTGTATTTGGTAATAAAGTCTTATTTATCATTTATTTTTAGTTTAATCCTGTTCAGGAATTGTAGTTAATAAGATGACTTTTTGTTCTAAAGGCTATAGCTAAATTATTGTTCCACATTATTTCTTTCTCTCTCTCTCTCATATACCCTACCTATGAACATTAATTCTCACAAATACAAGAGTATTATGTTGACTGAGTAGTCTTGTACCAATAGCAGTGGTTTACCTTCTTCACACTGATGGCAAGTATTGTATTTTGTTAAATGTTATTGAAAATGCTTTTGAACTTGAGTCTTTGTAATCAACCACAGTAATCCATTCCTGCAACAGTCTTTCTGCCACCTCAGTAATCCCTTTCCTCCAACAGTCCTTCTGCCCTCAACAATCCCAGTAGTCCTCCTGCGTACCGAATTTTGCCACTCTCTCTGTCCGCCACTTGATTCCTTCTCTTAGTGTCAGCATCTACCCGGTTTTTATTATGGCTCACCCAGCGGCCATGCAAATTACGTCTTGTGCTATCAAGGCAATTCTTTGCTGCTTATGTCGGGGGGATCGGCTATGCCCATTACAGTTATAACAATTCCATTTCATTTCCCACCTCCGTTTGGTTATTTCTTATTTAGTAACCTTTGTTAGGTTACAACTCTCTCTCTCTCTCTCTCTCTCTCTCTCCTTTAACTTTAGTTGAAATTCTAAATTAATTACTTATTCTGCATTACGATAATATATAACTAAAAGGATATTAATTTGGATTGGCCTTCTTCTCAACACTATATTAATGTGTTATGGTGGCCTTACTTTTGAGGAAGCATCCCTATCTTGACATTTATGGTTTGATTTATTTGTTTAATGGCATATCAACTCCTTATGAGTTATTTAATGCAGGAATTTGATTTGTAAATGTTTGATTGTAATTATATCATCAATATTTTATTGTATTTTTTTAAAAATTGTACTTTTAAAAAATAATTTATTAGTACACACTTATGATATCAAGTATTCTTATCTAATACAAATAATTTACATAGTTGTATATTCCTATTTAACTAATAATTAATAATTTTTTAATGTGTAGCTATATGGTTTCAATATATGTAAGTAAATCTATTTCTATTTTATTATATTAAATATAAATATACATTCACTCTCCTTCAAAGCGGCTTTACATGATCCCGAGGAAAGGCTAGGGGAATAAATCCTGAAAACAAATCCGGAGTTGGAGTCCCTAAGATGGTGTAATGCTGAATTTCAGCACTACCCAGCAACTCCTGCGACACTGCCATTGCCAAACTGCATTGGTTTCTTACCTTTCCTTTGGACCACTGCAGCAGTGTAGAGAGGGGGCAACAGCACATCCTCCATAACAACCCGCCCAGGCTACGTAGTTTGAAAAAAAAAAAAAAAAAAAAAAAAAAAATTTTTGGACACTATGCCATCATCTTTAGCAGACAGAAGGATACCAACTCGCTCAACTCATAATTTCAAGCATTCCTATCCAATATTAAGCTTTCAAACTGATCTATTTAACCCATAAATGGGACCCCAACAGGTACAATCACTGTGCATCATCAGATTGAACCTGGGAGCAATGAAAGAAAGCTTCAGAGCTCCATCAGATGCACTTTAGTGTCATACCCAGAATAATTATTTTAAGAAAGTCTTACATGTCTGCAAAAGAGGAAGTCAGCATTTTCTAAGCCCCACTGACAAGGCAACTGATAATTTGCACAATTATATGCTTACAAGTAACTAATAATAATCCTTTATAAACAATTGTAAGTAAAAGTAAAGTCGTCAGGGCAGCCTAATGTCAGTATGATCCATACAGCAAGGGAGTCTATCCCCTTTTCACTAACGCTAGACCAAGGAGATTATTTTAGTATCTGAGGTGCGGTGCCACACCTACCATCAGCTCCTTACTTTACCGCACAGATCCCTGTGCTACTCATACGCTGAGTTGGCGAGGGCCGGTATCGAACTAGGAACCTTGTGGTTTCTAGCCGAACGCTCTACCGACTGAGCTAACCCAGTCCTTCAACAATTGTAATTATCCTTAATACAGTTTGCATAGTTAAATGGTTTTAAGTATTCCTATCTAACATTAATACTTCTATTTAATAATCATTTGTTTTCACACAGTCATATGGATTTACATATTTTTATCCAATACTAGTTAGAGTCGACCTAGGTAATACCAATGAAATAGTACTTCATATTCCTAAGAACTCCAGAACTGATGCCACACCACCAGATTCAGGTTAACATCCTACCCAGGAGCCCCCCCCCCCTTGTGAGGTGGGGGCCTTATTCCTCTGTAGGTGGATACAGTTAGTGTATTCTAAGCCCTGCTGACAGGTCAGTTGACATTTATGTGCCTGTCTATCCAAAGTCTTGTATACTATTCTAACTCTATCAACCTGAGAGCTCCATCCAAACACAACACTCAAATGTTTGATGTTTGAATCCTCAATTATGTCAGAATGGTCTATCATCCTGTGAAATGTAGACCCAATTACCAATTCTAGAATTCCTGTAGATGTAGATTGAATCAAGGTGATCTTGTTAATTTGTTGTTGTTGTTTTTTTTGTTTTTTTTTTTTTTTTTTTAAATGGTAGTAAACGCTAGGGGCATGACAGGTATATAATTGTTTCAGTTGTTGACCCAGAATGGTAGAACATTTGGAAACTTAGTGGAACTCTCCTATATGTTGGTCATAATATCAAGTTAAGCAATGTGAATGCTGCTGGATTTCCAACTATTTTACTCCCACACTGTTTAGTTTTATTAGTTGTTGATATAAGAATGATGGTTCTGACATTGAAGACTCACCAGAAATTCCTGCTCAGATAGGTGGCTAAGGGTCTTTGTGTCCTGTGTATGACGCTAAACTCTATCTGATGGTGAAGCTCCAATTCTGGAACTATGTGGAATGTGGAGTATCCCTTTATCACCATTACTCACAGGTCCACTCTGGCCCAGAGTGGTAGTACCTGTTAGGGTCCTATCTCTGGGTTAAATAGAAGAATTGAGTTTCAAAAAATGTTTAAAAAGAATTGAGTTAAAAAAAAATTGAGTACCAATGAATAAAACAAAACGTCTTCAGCATAAAATAACCCAACACTGGTTGACATGCCATTAAATCCAACCAAACAACCTACCTATTGAAAAAAAAAAAAAAAAAAAAAAAAGTTTACCACAATAATATTCAACATCTATTTTCATTTAGATACTTTATAATTATGGTAATTTCCTTGGCAATTCTTTTAATAGTTGAGTTTTTAAAAAATGAGTACCCATCAAAAATGCATAAAATAACCCAACACTGGTTGACATGCCATTAAATCCAACCAAACAACCTACCTACCGAAAAAAAAAAAGTTTACCGCAAGATATATTTTCATTTATATGCTTTTTATAATAATGGTAATTTCCTTGGTAATTCTTTTAATATTTGCTGAGTTAGAAGCTCAACTGATTTCACGTTATTGCTGCATAATCAAATCCGATAAAATGTAATTCTCTTAGTTCAGCAATGTTCTGTTTCAATCCAATATGGCCACTGCCAGTACTGCCACCTGGTGGTTTTCACTGAAACTACTGTTGCTGTTAATATGTATGCATTAACACTTCTTATTGTCTTTAATTTTTACATTTCATTATACTATATAATCTGCTACACATATAGAATTCAATATAATTTGAGAGGTATAAATACCCAAGTCTTAATACACTTGCTATTTATTAATTATACAGATACAATCTTTACTAATAGTCCACCCTGTCAGCAGGGCTTAAAATATGCCGACTCTATCACCTAAAGATGGATAAGTCCCCCATGAAAATGGGTGTCCTGGGGATAGCACTAAACAGCATCTGATGGTGATTACTTCCAGGCCCACTTTAACCAGAGGTGGTAGTACTTGTTAAGATCAACTAGATCTCTTTGAAAATTATTAGTATTGGTTAGGAATATATTAAACCATAACTGTGAAAACAAATGATTATTATTAATGGGTAGGGATATATTAAACCACCAAAAGGAGTATACCTGTGTGAAAACAAATGATTATTATTAAACAGAATTATTAATGTTAGAAATACTTGAAACCATTTAAACATACAAATTATTTGTATTAAGGATAATTACTTGAAACTACAATTTTTTATGATAATAATAATAATAATAATAATAATAATAATAAAGGATTATTATTAGTTACTTGAAACCATATAATTGTGCAAATTATCAGTTGCCTTGTCAGTGTGGCTTACAATATACCAACTGTATTCTCTGCATAGGGGTGAAACACACCACCACTACCAAAAGGAGTATCTTGGGTCTGATACTAAACTACATCTAATAAAAGGGTGACTTCATATTCCCCAGAGCTTCACAGTCACCTCTTCATTGCGATCCACTTGGAATGGTAATGTGTTAAGGTTCCAGCTATGTGTCAAATAGATCCGTTTGAAAATTATTTGTATTAGATAGGAATACTTGAAAACATATAACTGTGTGCAAATTATTTGTATTAAGAATAATTACTTGTAGCTATAATTGTTTACTAAGGATTATTATTATTAGTCACTTGAAACATAATACTTGAAACATATTATTGATATTAAATAGAAATAGCTACTTGAAACCATTAAATTGTGTATAGATTATTAGTATTAAATAGAAATACTTGAAACCATACAACTGTATGCAAATTATTAGTATTACATAGGAATACTTGAAACCAAACAACTGTATGCAAATTATTAGTATTACATAGGAATACTTAAAATCATAACTGTATGCAAATTATTAGTATTACATAGGAATACTTAAAACCATACAACTATATGCAAATTATTTGTATTAGATAGAAATACTTGATATCATATAACTATTTACAAATAAATGATTATAGACAAATAAAAACATGAACTTTAAAAAAAAAATAATTGAAAGATTGAGTATATAGTTATGATTATGATCAAACATTTAGAAATTAATCAAATTTTGGCATTAAATAACTTATAAAGAGTTTATATGCCATTAAACAAACTAATGCTACTAATAGTGGCCTATAATTACTCTTGGTAAAGCAGTCTGAGAGTTGCTGTAAGCATCTATTCAAAAAGTATTAGTTCTGTTATGATTTTTGCTGCCATTTTAGGTGTTTTAGTTCCACTGTTGGTATTGAGTGTATTTTCAGTGGATATTCCTTGTCAGTCAATCTGTAGTATTCCTTGGTTGAAAAATTGTTGTATCAGTTACTCCTTGTTTGTTAATCTGTAGCATTCCTTCAGGGAGGGAACCCATTCAGCAATTGATTTCAGGACAATTTATCAATGACCTTAAATATACTTTTTTTTTTTTCTTTTTTTCTTTTTTTTTTTTTCTTTTTCATTGGTCAATCCAACTCCTGCTATTTGGAATAGTCTATAAATATAAGTGGTGACTTTTCGTACAGCTTATACTCAAAGATAATCCAACAAGTTCTCACAGAATAGCAATATTGACTTTTAGTCTTGTGTATTCAAGGCACTTAGATAAGGAGTTAGAAAATCTAGCAATCTCTTATCTGCTATGCAATCATAGCAGATTCTGATAAAACAGCAGTGTGGTGATGTTTAGCGCATAATATAGAGATGGTGTAAACTGCTGCCTCTGCAAATTGAAATAATGCCATCATTTTCTTGCTTGTGTTTGTTGAGGGTAGCATGTTTGACATGCCTGGTGTAAACCTATTTTAGTTTAATATTTATAGCTTGCTATTGAATACCCCAAATGGAGATCTCCCAAAAAAGGGTCTTGTTTGCTTTTACATCTTTGTAAAGATGGCACCTTGTCATCTGTGGTGTGTGACAAATGTTGATCAGATGAAGCTAGAAAAAGAACATAGCAAAATGCTTCTATTGACTATGTCAATGAATCTTTACATAGATTGGTTGTTGTTTTTTTTTTGTTTTTTTTTTCTTTTCTTTTCTTCTTCTTCCTCTGATGCAGTCTAGTTTTTGTAATAACATTGCCATTCTTTATCTTTTCAATAATAGCTCATCTTAGACTAGGTACTGCCAATTTGTATGCTCATTTTAATTTTAAAAACAAATGAAAAATTAATTAAATTGATTATTTAAGGTCAAATCTTTGTAAGTCGAAACCTAGTAACTTAATGAGCATCAGTAAAAAAAAAAAAAAGAAAAAAAAGGGAAGCAAAATAATATGAAATTTATTTTTAATACATTTTAAACAATTAAATTCTGCTAAAAATTTGACCAAAATGAGCGCTTTGTGTGAACTAATTTACGGACTAAAACACCCACATTATTTAAGATTTTAAAACTTATAATAGTTTCTTAGAAATCAATAACAAAAAAACAAAAATACACTATGTACACACTAACTTTTTGATATTGATTTAAATGAAATATTTTTTTTTTTTTTTTTTTTGTTCGAAACACACAGTAAAACTGAAGAGTTAAAAAAAAAATAATTTTGCGTTTTATGTTTACAAAAGTCAGCGAAGGAACTGTTGAAAAATACAATTGCTGATAAGTGCTCAGGTTGATTAAAAAAAAAAGAAAAAAAAAAAGGAATTACCAAAATTCAAGGAAATTATCTGATTTTCATAAAATTTTCAGTGTTGACTTATTAATCAACAAATTCTTACAAGACATGCTGGACACTGCTGGAGAAGTGGGGGAAAAACTCATAAGTAATGTTCTCCTATGGAAGCCAGCACATGGGCATGCTAATGCGGTCTGCCCAGCATGGATACTGGATGCTGTGCAGGGAACCTCCCAAGGGTGATGAATGATAGACTGTTGGCAAGGGATTGTCATGGATATTCATGTCAATGGCACAACATGATGATGACAACTCTTGTAGGTTTTCTTCATGTGCACCCTTCAGCCATTGCTGTGACAAGTTGATCTTTCAATTTTGGCATGAACTGAACATTTTCTGAGAACAGAATCAACCTCTTTCTGAAATCACTTGACTTATTGGAGAGAGAGAAAGAGACTCTTGATTGTATCCTGCTGGGCACTCCTCCCCTCATCTTGAAAGGAGTGAATCTTGTAGAATAGTTCTAGTTGAAATGAAATTCCATTTATTCACATAATATTATCAATTTGTTAGACTTAGGTTACTTAGACCTGAATGAACAGTGTTAGCATTGTTTGTAGATTAACCTTTTGATCTCCTATTAGTAAAGGATCAGCACAACTTAAAAAACACGACAATGATAAAAGAAAAAAAAATGTGAAAACCTTCCTATGGAAGTAGAACACAACAAAGAATCTGATCACTATTATGTCTCATGTCTCCTACATAAAGGTCTATAGATAGTGCATACCAGTTTTAATGATGTTACCCCCTAAAAAAAAAAAAAAACTGTCAGTGAAAGCTTGGCAACTGTTAAAAGGGCTGAACTGTTGAAAATTTGTTTGACAGCAGACAGTGGCAGAAAGGAAGAGTAAACAAGTTGGGGGTGGGGGCAAGAAATTGGTGTTTATAACTTTATTGAAGATCATATTTACCATTTGTTAAGTTATCTACTTTTCATTGCTGATCACAAATTATTTTATTGGGTTGGTGCATAATTATTATGCCCCCCCCCCCAAATTTTATTCAACAAAAACAATAATACATTTGGCTTTGTTGTTATTTAAGAGTTCGTGAGGGATCCACCCAGCCAATTCCCATACTTTTCTGATCTTTTTGAGACAACAAACAATGGTCGAATAGTCCACATTGAAGTCTTTGGCCAACATTCTCGTTGTCAAATTATCGTCCTCTTCCACAGCTGCCAAAAGTGCCTGGTCGTTGAAATTTAATGGTTGACCTCTTTCTTTTTCAACTGCAAAGTTTGTATTGCCTGATTTGAACTTTCTGAACCATCTTTTGACTTGACTTTTGCTGATTGTTCCTTCACTAAAATGTTCATTGAGATCGCAAAATGTGACTGTGCTGCATTCCAACCTTTCTCAAAGTGACATATAGCATTATATAACAAATATGAATAAGATTTTCAATATGCATTTTGAAAAAAGATTATTTTTATGAAACCATAAGAATTAGTGGTTTAATACCACTAATTCTTATTGTTTTTGAATAAAATTTGTTGACTAAAAGCTGCAATGATTATACACCAATCCAATAAAAATAGAACTTTGTTTGTGATGTTTAATACTGAATTGCAGATGGAAAAATTGATCAAAACATTGGCAACAAATAATTTCCTCCATTCATTCTTCTTATAAATCATTTATTACGACAAAAATAATTTAATGCAAGTTCTCTCCACATATCAGTTGTTTGTCAAGTAATACTAACAAGCAGCCAGGGTCATGAGACGTCTGCACTGGCTTGGTCATGCTCTCTGTCATCAACATGGAAAATATATTTTTGAGGCGATCCCCCCAGACCACCCTTTGGACCGGAAGAAGCGTTGTGATGGTCAACAAAAAAAGTGGTTAATGATGGTATGGGCTGATCTTGAATAAAATATCGGCCCTTGTGTTTACGGATTACACTGCTGGAGCCGTGACTGGCTGGAGAGCACCCATTTGCTCATATCGGATTGCCAGGTGTGGTCGGCCTTCATGAGAGTGTCAGCAAATTCTATAGATGGAGCTGGCACAACCCATCCCAGGTGAATGCTGCCACAACCAACCTACAAGCAAACCCATTTATTTCACCCTCTTCTCTACTTTCTGATAAATCAGATCTTTATTAAGGAAGTCTAATGAAGATTTTATTTGCTTTGATAATGTTCCAAAATTGACTAGCTTTTATAAGGCCAGTAGTTTTTTTTAGCAAAATTTTAGAATTTTTATTTATGGTTATTCAGTGTATCATTTATGTGATGTCATGTTCCAAAAATCTTATTTTTACAAATACTCCATCCCATGGTTTAAACAACACCTTCAAAGGATAAAATCTTCAATTTTAAAGAATTTAAACAAATTTTGTATCAGATTTTACTCTAAACATTCTTCTTACAGATGACAAAAATATATATTACAATAAAATTTGAATTTTAAAAATTAAAAAAAAAATTTTTTTTAGCTTGTCACATATCCCTTTTTTCAACAAGCATACATATGAATTTTTCTGACATCTCCAAATTCGTATAAAATCTAATTTCATCATAAAATTTTTGTACCAAGAAGAAATATTAGAAGATTCAGAAATAAAATTTCTTTGAGTAAAATGGAAATGTTTGCGTTTGAAG
Organism: Doryteuthis pealeii; assembly: GCA_023376005.1. Lineage (NCBI taxonomy): Eukaryota > Metazoa > Mollusca > Cephalopoda > Myopsida > Loliginidae > Doryteuthis > Doryteuthis pealeii. Next base: position 21,469,204 of record CM042140.1, on the reverse strand, counting down.
TTATTTTACATTGGTACAAACAAATTCAATGAGTTGAATATACACTAAGGGACCCAACCCCTTCCACACTATAGAAAGGAAATGATCCTGTGAAAAAGCAGAAGGGGCTTGAAGGGGAAAGGAAACCTGCATAAGACATCACATCTCTGTGTTATTGTCTTTTATAAAAGTCTTTAAAATGACTCTATTGTTGTGTTTACTTACATACCTAATATCAAACCATGATATGATGTCAATGGCTTCAGAGGAAATTGTTGTTTTTTTTTTTTTTTTTTTTTTTAATTCATGCAGTATTATGCATAAAAACTTTGCTATGTTTACACTGTGTAATGAATTTTTGAAACAAAACTGCTCAGATTCTATATTGGGTGCATATCACATTCGTGCGTCCTGGCCTCCTGCGAAGCGGTGCCTGCTGAAAAAGTGAACCGTGCTAGTTATGAACCACTTAGGTGTTTGAAGGCGTTTTTACTGACAAGTTAATGCGATATGAAAGTGACCCCCCCCCCCCCCCAGTTTTTTATCATAGGTAATTATAAATATTTTTACCCCCCCCCCCATGAATTTAAAAAAAAGTAGTTTAAAGGTGTTAAAAAGTTAATGCGATAAGAAAGTGATATTTTACATCCACCCCCAGGTTTTCTATCAAGTAAATGTAAATATTTACCCCCCCCCACGCATTTAAAACCCCTCCCCCCATTTTAAACAGCTAAGTGGTTCATAACTAGCACGGTTCACTTTTTCAGCAGGCACCGCTTAGAGTTTTTTTTTAGGGCAGGAGGCCAGGATGCATGAATGCGATATGCACCCTATATTGTTTCATCAAAGAAACTTTATATCAGAATTTTTGCCAATCTTACGAATGACAGAATTTGTTGATAAAAATTTATACAATTTAGATTTAAAAAATTTTTTTTTTTTTTTCATTCAGAAGTCCATGTTCATATGTACAGTTTTTGTCAAAAATTACCTTCTGAATCCAAATCCTCATTAATTTAGAGTTAAAGTGTTAATTAAAACTGAAGTTAATACAGTGGAACCTTGGTTCTCTAACATAATTTGTTCCAAAATTATGCTTGAGAACCGATTTGTTCAAAAACTGAAACAGTATTTCCCTTAAAAATATTGTCAAGTAAATTTATGTGTTCTTGACCATCAGACTAGCATTCCCAGTTGATTATTTTTATTTGAGGTTATTGTTATTTAATCACATTAGTTATATAGAGCTGTGTAAATGCAGTTCAGAACTGTTTGAATTATGCAAATATCCCCAGTGGGTCAAAAGTTATGAGAATTTAAAACCCCAAAATTGGGGGTTCAAAAATGGACATGATTTTGTTAAAAAAAAAATGTCAAATCACAGACCAATTCAAAACAAGAAATTTAGTAATTTCTTTACCATTTCTTTATTTTTGGAACAATTTTGATAAAGCTTTGAATTCTTATGTAAAATTGTATGTTCTTTCTGATTCTGCACTTATTTTATGTATCTCCATGCTGGAACACATTATTTTGGGAATAAGAAGTAGATAATAAACCTTTTTTTTTTTTTTTTTTTTTTTTTAATTTAAATTTTTTTTTTTTTTTTTAAGTTTCCCACAAGATTATTCAACATTTTCATTTTAATACAACATATATATACACATATATAGTATTAATTTATATAAATAACAACAATTTGGACTTTAAAATACCTCTTTAAATACCTGCTATATATACCTCTTTATATAATTTTATTTAACAAAGCATGTCCTGCGTGTGCAGCTTTGTAATGCATTTTCGGCTGTTTGAAGACAAAATGTTGTTTTAACTTGCTGTAAAAAATAATTCAATGGTTAAAAACACATAAAAGTTACATATTTAGAAAGATTATTTTATTTCCAACCATATAAATATTTTTAGAATTGAACCAGAAATAAGCGATAAATTACTATTTAAACTGGTAAGGTCTGAATAAACGGTGCCTGTTTATGTTCGGGAGACAAGTAAATTTGAGGGTTTTTTTTGTTTTTTTTTTCTTCTTCAAAATTCAAAGTTTCAAAGCAAATCCCGGGCAATTTAGCAACGTTTATATTTCACACATTATAATGAAAATAATTCTGAGACTATATTAGGGATATAGTGCTTTTTTTCTTCTTTTTTTTTTTTTTGCTTATATTTTTTGAAGAAATTTCCTTCAAATTTGCTCTATTGTGGTTTCACTCCCAAAGGTCAGAAAAGAAAAAAAACAAGTTTTTGCTTGTAGTTAAGTGTCTTAAGAATATTGATAAAAATTAACCACTTTGGTTTTACAAAAATAACACAGAAAATTCGACTGTGGAAAAACATTCGCATAACACATTTTTGGCTGTTTGAAGACAAAATACCGTTTTAACTCGTAAAAAGTAATTCAATTGATAAAAACACATACTAATTACATATTTAGAAAGATTATTTCGTTTTCTTTCCAACCATATAAATATTTAAAAAATTGGACCTGAAATACGCTAGTAATTACTTTTTTAAGCCAATAAGGCCAGAATTTCGATGACTGTTCAGGGATTGTTTACATTCGAAAATCGAGTAAATTTGACGGTTTTCTTTTCAAAATTAAAACTTTGAGCAAAATCCCTGACCGCATACAATCGTTTTTATTTCACACATTATATAAGAAAATAATTCTGAGACAGTCTTCTATTACTGGTATAGTGCTTTTTTTTTTTTTCTTTTTTTTTTTTGCTCCTCTTATATTTTTTGAAGAAATCGCCTTCAACTTTGCTCTATTGTATTTTTGTTTCCACGGGGCCTTAGAAACAAAAAAAGGTCCTGTTTGTACTTCCAGGTGTCTTCTAATTGAGTATAAAATTTCAAGAATATTGATAAAGATTAGCTACTTTGAAAAACAAAGTAGCGTGTAAAAATTAGTATTTAAAAACAAAAAAAGTCATATTTCATGTTTTCAGCTGTTCAAAGAGAAATATCATTTTAACTCATGGTAAATAATAATTTAATGGATAAAATTACATATTTAGAAAGATTAATTTATTTTCTTTCCAACCATATAAATATTTTTAAGATTGGACCAGAAATACCCGAGAAATTGTGATGTGAACCAATTAAGGTGAAAAATTTCTTGCAGTCAGACCTGGACACAGTGCAGCAATGGATCACTGACTGGCAACTCAAGCTGGCTGTAGACAAATGTACCACTGCATTTTCGGAGGAAAAACCCATCATACACATACTCCCTCCACAACACTAATATCAAGGAATCTTCATGTGAACACGATCTGGGTATTACTGTCAGCAGCAATTTACGTTGGATGAAGCACATCTCTAAAATTGTCAAGAAGGCCGAGGGTGTCCTGGCGTCACTCAGCAAGACCTTTGTCAGCCGCTCACCGGCTATCTATTTAAAGTTGTACAAAGCTATGGTGCGGCCACACTTGGAATTTGCATCACCATTCTGGAAACCCTATCTCGCTCAGAACATTAACCTCCTAGAAACTGTACAGAGATGTGCAACCAAATGAATACCCTCCATCAAGCATCTGCCATATTCTGAACGTCTTGCTGCCCTGGGCATGGATTCGTTGAAACTCCGGCGTCTGGCAACTAACTTTGTAAATGCTCATATGGTCATTAACCATCTTACCAACAGTAACCTTCAGCACCTTATTGATCTCCATGTTTCTAACATACGTAGGTATGCCTACAAAATCAGAAAACAGCATAGCTTACATGACTTTATGACTTTCAGAAACATTTTTTCACGCTCAAAGTTGCTGAGGCATGGAATAAACTGCTTGCATCCATTGTAGGTTGCTGAAACACTGCATCTTTCAAAGCCTCCATGCTTCCTGTAATCGGCTAACACTATACCTGATACCCTCCACCACACACATATGCACGCACGCACACACATACATGTATATTATTACTGTATGCTATTCATGTTCCTGACACTAATACATAATTCTGTGTACTAGACATGAGACTTTGATGAGTTGTGGTGCACCTGAGCACCACACAAATTTCATCATCATTATCTTTTAACATTTTAGAGCCCTGTCGGCTTTAGAATACAATGACTGCACCTATGCAGAGGAGTAAGACTCCCCTAATGGGGCCACTTGTTGGCTGTGGGTAGCGACCTGCTGTGCTTAAAGATGGAATCCTGGTGCCTAAGCAGTTCATGATGTGCAACACTCCACTTTGGCCCTGTCTTAGGCTAGACAGGCAGTCAGAGAGGCCTCCTCTGATCAATCAGCTGGTCACATCGAGCCCTAGCACCTATATGATTGTCCCAACCCTATTGCTCTTATGGCAAGCGCCAACAGTTTTTATTATATATGTACTAGAAGGTGGTGACTGAGGGTCTTTATGTCCCGGGGATGACATTAAACTATATCTGATGGTGAAATTCCAATTCTGGAGGTCTGGGGAATGTGGAATACCCCTTGATCACCATTACTCCCAGATCAACTCTGACCCAGTCTGGTAATACCTGTTAGGATACCATCTATGGGTTAAATAGGAAAAAAATTAGTTTAAAAAAAAGTGTTCATCAAGAATGAATCAAACAAAACATCCGTATAAAATAACCCAATAAGGGTTGACATGCCATAAAATCTAATCAACCAACTTTTTAGAACAATTTGGTCTTTGGCGGACCTTACTAATCCTTTCAACAAGGTTAGGACTTGTGAACAAATAAGATTTTTTCTTTATTATTATTATTTTTATTTATTTATTTTTTTAAAATTTTTATTGTATACTATCATAAGGTTTTCAGTTGACATCACATACTAAGAACCAGTTATTTTTCATTGTTAAAGATAATTGGTGGCTATACAAATTTGATATTTTCTTTATTTGAAAACTTATAATGTATCCTATAGACACTTGTTACAACTACTTGTTAGTGAATAGGACATAGAATTTTATTGAAATTAACTTTACATTTTTTTAGATGTTTATCTTTCTATGTATTTTTATTTGAAAATTTAATTTTTTCTCAATTTTCCAATTTTTGTAGAATGGAGATGTTTGTATATCAATATTACACCCACCTGTTGATGATCCACAAAGTGGTGAATTACCTTCTGAAAGATGGAATCCTACACAAAATGTTCGGTAAGTAATAGTTTATTATAAGTATTTTTCTATTAAAATACAGACTGCATCTCTGCAGAGAAGTAAGACTCTGCCCCCCATAGAGTCACCTGTTGGCTGTGGGTGGCACCCCGTGATGCTTAAGGATGGAACCCTGGTGGATGAGCAGTCTATGACCTGCAACACTCCACCTTGGTCCTTACTAGAAGGGCAGTCAGAGAGGCCTCCTCCAATCAATTGGCTGGTCACATCGAGCCATAGCACCTATATTATTGTCCAAACCCTATTGCCCTTATGGCAAACCCCAACCCTTTTTATCATATATGTGCTAGGAGGTGGTTGTTGAGGGTCTTAATGTCCTGGGTAGGACATTAAATTCTATTTGATGATGAGGTTTCAATTTTGGAGTTCTGTGGAATGTGTTGTACCCCTTCATTGCCATTACTCCCAGGTCCACTCTGTGTCAGAGTAGTAGTACCTGTTAGGGTCCCATCTATGGGTTTAATAGAAAAACATGAGTTTAAGTTTTTTTTTAAAAAGATTTGAGTTCCCATCAAGAAGGAATAAAACAAAACATCTTCGGCATAAAATGACCCTACAATGGTTGAGATGCCATAAAATCCAACCAACTTTATTCTAATGAAGTTTGTTTGTTTTTAATTTTAGGATTTTACAATTACTTTTTTTTTTTTTTTTTTGTAAGGTTTTTATTAGTATAAAACTAAGTTAGCACACAATAGATACTCATGACACATTTGATTAGTATTTGGTAAACCTTCTTTGTTTTTGTTAATGTAACTTTTTTTTCTTTTTTTCCCCAAAATGTTCCAAGAAGAAATGGTTCCTTTAGTCAAGTAGGAATCAACAGTAATTCTAATTATGGATCTTTATTGCTAAAATTTTCTAATTGACTAAATAGATATAATTACCAAACTAAATGAAAGTAAATAACCTTTTGACCTTTTTGAAAAGAATCTAAATCAAAATTTCTAAGAATTCACTCAACAAAATTCTACTTTCTTATAAAAATTCTACTCCTTAAAGATGCTCAGCATTTGTCGACTTTGTCCTCATTTCAGTAATTTCTTTTTAAATATTACTTATAAGTACTAGCAAAATAAAAAAAAAAATGCCCTCAATGTAAAAATAAATTTTTGATAAATATTGCTTCTGGTGGGTGGGAGTTAAAAATTCAATGTCAATGAACTCAATTTTATTCAGTTCAATTCTGTAGAAAAATTAATTCTTTAAAACTTCTTTTCGATAAATAAAATTTATCTAAAAAATGTTTGTAGTTGTTACGCTCTTAATTCATTTTCTTAGAGATTTAAGCAATTTCATATTTATTTAATTGAATAACTTTATTTATTTGTTGTTTTTTTTTAATTTTTATTTTTATTTTTTTTAAACAAAATAAAATTTATATTAGTTAAAATTAAAAAGCTATTTTAATAATCTAATACCGAATGAAATTAAACCGTACTTTTTTTCCATTAAAAATAAATGTAAACGAAATCACTTTTGGTTGTGTCTTACAGATAAGGTTACAGGTCTTAAAATTTAAGCAAAGACAAGTTTATTTGACAGTTTCTTGTTTGTAAATAATTTTCTCATAAAAAAAAACTATATAAATCAATAATACAGGGCATGTATTTATTAAACTTGTTTTAAAAAACACTGTTGACCTCCTTTGTTGTATACTACTTTCTGATCATATATATATATATATATATATAAAAAAAATACAGCATTCTCTTTATTTTATGTAGTAATGATATTGACTATAAATCAAATACTCATTAAAGTTATGTAATTCTTGAAAATACTGTGACCTAAGCAGTGACATAGTTTTGGTTACAGACAAATAGTAACCGAATCTCCATTTTCATTCCAAAATTATGTTTGAGAATTTGTTCAAAAACTGAAACTATTTCCCATTAAAAATAGTGTAAAGTGGATTTGACCATCAGATCTCACAACTCTCCCTCTTTCCCTTTCCAGTAATATCACTGCTACCTTTCTTATGATCCCTAAATAAAGATTAAAGTAGCCATGAAATACAGAATAAACACAAACGAAGCAAAGAATTTGTATTTGATATTGAATTCTCAAAAATGATTATATAAAGTAGCCATATTGTAACATAAAAACAATTTGAATTATTTAGATTATTTGGACTACTGTCTTCATCTTTATTGTTATCTATACAACATTTCAGCTGATGTACCCTCTAGCCTTCTTCAAGTATTTCTTGTCGGACTCTGGAACTTTCTCTTTGAACTTGGGAGCCTTCATGTCGTAATTGGGAGTCTTCATGGAACTTCAAACTGAACCCTTTAATACATAGGTAGACCGTTCTCATTCCGTTAACCATGACCAGGTACAAGTGTTAAGCTGTGTTAATTATTCTATTTTACTGTCGCTTTTGGCCAGGATTAAACCTGCAGCTCGGAGATGACTATCACTTAGAACTGTATTAACTCAACGCCTATATCTATTGCGCTGTGTGTCCAGTTGGCCAAAACGTTCTGTATATAACAATAAAGATGAGGATAATAGTCCGAATAATCCAAATTATCAAGCCTCATCTAAAAAAATTAGAGAAATAAAACAATTTAAATTCTGAATATTTTAATTCCTAAAATGCAATTTCCTTAGAAGGCAGTAAGTTGATATGCGATCATTTTTATGAATCTTCCAGTCACAATTGGTAACAAAAGAAAAATTGAACAAAAAATCTTTGAATATTCCAAGAAGAATAAAGAAAAGAAATCATAAAGAGTTATCGAAAAATAGAATCTCATGAATACACCAATTTCATGATTTAAGCAATTTTTTTTTTTTTCTGAGTTTTCTTTTATGTCTCTTTTGAAAGATCATTTAACAGGTGTATAAAAATTCATAAATCATCAAAAAGAGGATACCACATCTAAAACTTTTATTACTCACTTGAAGAGAAAAAAATATTAAATCACAATTCCACTATATCCAATTGTAAAAAGTGCTGGTTATAGATAGTTTTAATATCGACAAAAATTGCTATATTTTAAACTCAATATTGATGACTTATTTGCACTTAATTACTCTCAGCAAAAATAAATAAATAAAATTGATTATATGTAAATAATCATTTACTAAGTTCAATGATTCCTGAATAAATTTTCAATGTTTAATTTTCAATTTTATTTTTTTTTTTTTTCCTTAATTTTGCCTTTTCATAACATTATGAAACTTGAGGTTTAGTTTTTTTACTATGATTTTTTTATTTTCTAATACAATTTTAATATCAATTGATGACTATACTTAACAATTTTTCAACTCTCATCAACACTTATGATATAAAACAATACCATTCTCTTTTACTCTATACCACACCACAGCTGTTTCATTTGGAGAGGAAATTGTATATTTAAAAATAAACTGTACCAATATCAAATAGGTATGAACACAAAAAAATTCACCCAATTCTTAGGAGATAGAATCACTGCTTTTAAAATGTACTGACCTTTTTAATATTTAGATTTTCTTGAAATATTAAGAAACCATCCCTAAAAGGTAATAAAGAAATCCTGAAATTAAAAGTTGTCTTTCCTTATAAAAATATGAAAATCTTTCCTTTATTTTTGTAATGCTTTTAAAGAATTATAAATTTGTGTAGACCCTTTAAAAAGATTATGGCTATAAACTAGGTTTTGTATTATTTGGACTATTGTCCTCATCTTTATTGTTATATACACAACATTTTGGTCAATGTGCTCTCTGGCCCTCTTCTGTCAAACTTGGGAACCTTCCCGTTGTAATCAGGAGCTTTCATGGAACTTCGAACCAAACCCTTTATTCAGTCCATAGGGGTAGACTGTTCTCATTCCACTAACCATGACTGGGTACAAGTGTTAAGCTATGTTAAGTATTCTATATTATTATCTTTATCATCTTGAACACATGGCGCAATAGATATAAGGATTGTGTTAATACAGTTCTTAGTGACAATCATCTCTAGGTTGCAGGTTCAAATTTGGCCAAGGGTAAAAATAACATAGTTTTACACTTATTGTAATATGGCCTGACATAAAAAGGGGGGGGGGCAATAAAGTTAATTCCATAATTCATCAACATTTTTGCTAATTTTTACTTGAAAATACTGTTTTCTTTAGGGTTTTTTTTTTTAATAAATGATCAAAAATCGTAAAAACGAATGATAGTTGACTATTTATCTTTTGCATGTAGTGGTTGGAAAACTTGAATTTAACTATTACAAAAAGATAGGGATATAAAAAATTACATTTTACCCCCTCCTTAACTCAATTAATTTTTTTTTTTTTTTTTTCAATATAATTGGTTGTCATTACTATTAAAAAAAAACTGAAGATATTTCATTTTTTCTTTGACTAAATCCTTAGTCTATAATGAGACATGGTATATGTTAAATTGTTATTTAATTGTATGCAGTGACAATTTTTAAACTCTTCTGTGAGTCACTTACATAAATAGTTTGGTAGCTTTTTGCATTTAAAGTTTTAAACCCTTGATTCTATTTTTAAAACATGTTTGCTTATTTTAAATTTTTGTCTTATTTATTTTCATTTTATACAGAACAATTTTACTCAGCATAATTTCATTACTGAATGAACCAAACACATATTCCCCTGCCAATGTAGATGCCTCAGTTATGTACCGAAAATGGAGGGATTCAAGAGGGCGAGATAAGGAATATGAAAATATTATCCGGTGAGTTTTATTTTCTCTTTCATCTCTCTCTAACCAGATAAAGATATATGCATGGTTTGTTTTTGTTTTTTCAATTTCTTTTTAATAAAAGAACCCTTCATTGTATTATAATTTTTACATTTTGGGGGAAAATGCTCTTCTGTTTCTCTACTTTGAGTTTAAAACTTATTTACATAAATATTGCATTTTAATTAGATTTTCTTTAATGGCATGTCAAACCACCTAGGGTTGTTTTATGTCTAGAGGTTAGAGAATTGCATTCTTGGTAGATTTATGTTTATACTTGTCTAGTAGTGTCTCAAGAGTTTTTTGCACACTATTATGATATCAAGTATTCCTATCTAATGCAAATAATTTACACAGTTGTATGATTTAGTTTACTAACAATTATAAAAAGTTGTTGGGGCGGCCTAATGTCGATATCAGCCAGTCAGTGAGGGAGTCTATCCCCTTTTCAATAGCGCAAGACCAAGGAGATTGTTTTTGGCATCTGAGGTGGAGCGCCACACCTACCATCAGCTCCTTACTTTACCGCACAGATCCCTGTGCTACTCATACGCTGAGTTGGCGAGGACCGGTATATAACTAGGAACCTTGTGGTTTCTAGCCGAACGCTCTACTAACAATTATAGTTTCAAGTAATTATTTCATTTTGATAATTGTAATTTTTTGCACACATTTATATGGTTTCAAGTAACTAGTATTTTTTTTTTTTTTTTTTTAACTGTACAAACAAGTCTTTTGCATTCAACATATTTTTCTTTTTGATATCTTCTCTTTGAGATAGTTCAATTGTTATGGAATATAAATGTAAACCTTAAACTTGCTAAGATTTGATTTTGGTATTTATAGCTTGGTTTGTAATATGTGTAGGGGTGGGGGTGGGGGGTCGATCCAAATAATAGACAGGAGACAACAACAACATTGTAGAAGAATAAGTCATCTGATGAGTAGGCCAGGCCTTAGTATCTATTGTTACAATTATTGTTGCCATTTTAAGCATTTTAGTTCCGCTGTTGTATTGAGTGCTCTTTCAGTGGATATTCCTTGTGGCATAAAATTTGATGTATCCCTTGAAGTAGAAAGATTGTAGTATCAGTTTACTCCTTGTCTGTTGATCTGTAGTTATTCCCTCTGATAGGAAATCCATTAGGCAACTGATTTTAGGACAATTTAACAACGGCCTTAAATACATGTTTGTTGTTTTTTCATTGGTCAATTCAGCTGTTGTATTTAGTGCGTTTTCAATTGGATATTCCTTGTGGCATAAAATTTGATGTATCCCTTGAAGTAGAAAGATTGTAGTATCAGTTTACTCCTTGTCTGTTGATCTGTAGTTATTCCCTCTGATAGGAAATCCATTAGGCAACTGATTTTAGGACAATTTAACAACGGCCTTAAATACATGTTTGTTGTTTTTTCATTGGTCAATTCAGCTCCTGCTACTTTTGGTAGAGTTTATAGATATTGACTTTTTCTACAGAGATAAATCCAATATCTATAATAGTATAATTGTTACAGCCAATTCAAAAATCATGATTAAAAAAAAATAGTACTGTTAAAATTCCCCCAGAAGATCAGATTCAATGTGTGTATTAAGAGAGGAAATAATGTGTGTATTAAGAGAGTAATTAACAACAGAAAGTCTGTTCTGAAATACAAGAAGAACAGAGAAACATTGTAATTTAAAAAAAGAAAACCTAACCACAAAAAATTAGTCTAAATGAGCTAATCTATATTTCCTATTTTATTTTATCTGTTTTATGCAACAGATGGAGTCTTTATGAAAACCAGTTTAAAAGGTGAACAAAATCTAAAATACAATAGATGTTTAATTACTATATGTGATAAAACTAAAATATTTGGTATTAAATTTGTGCATTTAAGTATTTCTTAAGTAACTAATTAAAGTAGAAGCTAAATCTTTGTAAAGAAAATTGTCTTCTTGGAAAAATCTGAAAGGTATATTTTTTTTATATTTCAACTTTCAAAATGGGGGCAAGAGATATATGAATATTTGAATGAAAAATAAGTAAAGATATAGCAATGTCACCTGGGGGTCACAAAAAAGATACAACAATGACCCCCCCACACACACACATTTTTTTCCTTAATAGTTTTAGTAATCCAAGCTATTGGGATTTTGTTATTGCATAAAATGAATAGCTTTTTTCTTTTTTTTTTTTTTCTTTTGTTTTATGTAAGTGTGAGGTCCGCACAAATTGTCCAAAATTTGCCCAATTTTGTCAGCCATTACCAAAAACAAATGTGCCCTTAGCCCTTCTCTTTTTAGTACAATGTGGGGTGGGTGGCTAGGTGCTATCTGGTGGGAAAGCATCTGCTTTTCTGCTAGCCTTTTATTAGCTTTCAGTTCTGAAAATTAAGAGAATAGTTCTATTCTAATTGTTTGTGAATTTTTATTGAAAAAAATCAAAATGTATAATCAGGATTCCCACGTGTCCTAGAAAATTTGGAAAATAAAATTTAAGTTTTCCAAGACGGGAAAACCTTGAAAAGGGGAGGGGGGATTTTGTATTATCTCTTGAAAAATTTAAATTGCTGTGAACAAGTACTGTCTTGTAAAATTTAGAAAATGCCCTGGAAAATAATTTCCTAAAAAGAATGTGAACCCTCATCTGTTTAATAACAAAACAATTGAAGGGGCTGTTTGGAAATTAAAGGAAATAATTTTTGTTTCATTTTATTAAGTTTAATAACAAAATGTACATTTTAACTCTAACTAAATATTAATGACTGATGGTTGCTGGCTTGAATTTCTTTTAAACTAATAATTATTTAAGAAATTAAAATAACCAGGAGATAAATTTTATGATATAATTTTTAAAACATTAACATTTGAGGTTTTTATAATTATTCTAAACATTAATAGGAAATTGTCATTTCCTCTGTGAAAAGTTTTTTTTTTATATCTATAATAAAAGATATTACAAACATGTTGAAATTCTCTTTTTTTAAATTAGAATATTGAAATGTCTTTAAACTTTTTATAGATTCTGTGGTGTCTTTATATAAAACTGATGAAATAAGTTAATGTTGATTTTTCTTCTGTGGAAATCAAACTCTATTTATAGTGGCTGAATGGTTAGTCAATAAGATAAATAATAAAAATTAATTTTGTATGTGTTCATTGATTCAATCTAGAGTTTCTTAAAAATCTTTAGTGAAGGCAGTTTTAACTATTTTCCTTTTTAATAAGGAAAAATCACTTGTTAATTTGATTTCTACTTTAAAATCAATGGGAACAAAAAAAAAACCCAACAAAATTGCAATTGGGACAACAAAATTAAATTATTTTAGTGAATATTTTTGCATCTTTGGGTCAATTTTCAGGTTTTGAAGGTTTTATAAAAACTAGTTCATGGTTTGGGATCATTTCATTAAATTATGGTGGAATTTTTTATTTCTAGAATATTTATTTATTTATTTTACTTTTAAGATAACTTTTATCAGTATTTGCTGTAAAAAAAACCCAGATTTTGATCATTGTAGAAATTTTAATTATTAACCAAGTATTGGAATTCTAAAGATAAAAACAATAATTTTATAAATTTATCAAAATAATCAAATTTTCATAAGAATTGCATTTCAAAAGAAAATTTGATTTTGATAAGTGGAGTGAAATAAACTATATATATATATATATATATATATATATATATATATATATATATATATATATACCTGATTATTATTATTTTTTTTTTTAACTAAGTTTAGTGAAGCTGTGCATTAAATCCAGATTTGAATTTAAAAAATCTCTATTTAGAAATCAACTTGTTTTGCTGAATTTATATTTTGTTGTTGCACTTTATCAGCTGTTTGTTGAGTTTTAATTGTTTTCTTTCTTTCTTTCTAATCCAGGAAACAAGTACAAGCCACAATAGCTGATGCTGAGCGGGATGGAGTGATAGTGCCAACAACACTGCAAGAGTATTGTGTAAGCGGACGACCCAAGACAACAGAAAGCCATACTGATTTAGATTATTATGATGAAGATGATGTTTATCTTGATGATGAAGAGGAGGATCATGCAGATGATGATGAGGGTTCAGGAAATGATGAGTCTTGATAGGACATTCAATGTGATAGTTTATTGAAGGGGCGAAAGTTGGGTGGGGGTGACCTTAGGAGGTGGGAGTGGTCAGCCAGAAGAAAGAAGAAATTTTGAGGGTGGAGAAGGGAAAGTTAATAAAAAAAACAAACAAATTCTTTTTTTTCTTTCTTTCTCTCTCTCTTCTCTCTTTTTTTTTCTTTAATATCTTTTTGGTTTTTGGGGGAAGAAAAATAATTCCAGACTTCACTTGTGTCCTCTGCTGGACTATTTTGTGAATATTCTAGTTCAACAACAGAAAAATTCTTCCTTTTCAAAAAGATGAAAATATTATACACAAAATTAGGGTTGGGCAATTCCTGTAAAACCAACAGTCACAATATGCCACCTTAACGGGGGGTGGGGGGGAGCTTTAAAAATGGATAAATGGAGGCCTATGAATTTGTTTCTGAATTTAATTGTTAATTTTAATAAGTAGAATTTTTTTTTTGTTTCTCCCTCCTCCCCTGCTTTATTATTTTTTTTTTTCTTTCCTAAAATTTCATTCCAACAGTTTTACAGGATCTGTTCATTATGATTTTGAAAAACCAACATTTTTTCTCTGAAATAAACTTTAAAAAAAGATAGTTTGAAAGTTATTGATCTGTGAAAAATCCTTTTTTTGCAAAGGAAAAGATTTCTTCTTTTTTTTTCCTTTTTCTTTTTCAGTCCAATTTATTTTAAAAACTTTTTTTTTTTTTTTTTTTTCCATTTAACAGCTGATATTAAAATAAATATTTTTTAAAAAGCCACTGATTTTTGGGTGGCTTTTAAATTGTGGCTACACTTTGCCTCATATCACTTTTCTTTCACATTGAATTGGCAAAAATGATTTCAAGGGCTTTTTATTTTTTTCCTATTCCATCTCCACCCTTCTTATTGTGTAGATAGGTTTTTATCTGGCTACTATGGGTTTGTATTTGAAAATCTTTGCAGTGGCTAATTTACCTTAGTGTTAATAGATTACCTTTTATGTACATGACCAAGCATGTTTGGTGACTGAAAACTCGGGAGATTAAGTTTATTAAACTCTAATCATATACAGTGTGTGTATAATGATTACAATAATAAAAATATAATAATAAACAATAATAATGATAATAATAAACTGCTTCAAAAAAACTAATTGTAGGGAAAAATCTGTCAGCTTTGGTAAGAATTATTCAACATTGAAAGAATAAAATTAATTGCAGGTTGTGTAAACTTGTTTTTAATTCTGGCATAAAATTGTGAGAAATATTTTGCTGAACAGAATCAATGAGACATTATTTAAAAATAAATGCTGACTAGCATTACATTAAAACAATTTTTTTTTTTTAGTCAGTAAGTTAAAACTTAAACACAGAAGTAAAAGCTTTTTTGTACTCATTTTACAGAATTGTTGGATTGTACAGAATGTCCTAAACCCAAAAGTGCTTTATTTAAAACAACAACAAAAAAAACAAACAAATTTATTTCAGTTAACCCAGCTGAACTATTATCCTGTACACTCACACTAGACACACTGTAATTGTATTTAAAATTAGACTCCAAAAAAAATTTTTTTTTTTTCTTTTTAAAATCTTTATTTAATTTTTAAAAATAAATTTATCTTCTCTTGCAGTGAACATGGGCTTATTGTTACTTATATGCAAATTGAGGAGAACCCTCATTTATTATTGAAATTTGTTTTTCTAATTAGATAATACTTTTTCTGCTGTCTTCATTTTTTTTTTTTTCTTTTTTTTTTTTTTTTTAATTACTAATAACAAAATCATCTTTCCTAACCTCCTATGTAAAGCCAGTCACCTTACATTTGCTTGTAATTCTTTCTTTTCTTTCTTTTTTTTTCCACTCTTCTAATTGTCCTGATGATTAAGATTAGAATAATATCTCCAAATATATCTGTCTATTTGCATGAGACGACAACATTTCCACTTTCTTCTCTCACCAGACACTTATATTAGTTACAATCTCAGTTATTCTCCATTTACTGGTTGTTGATTTAACATTAGTTAACAACTCTCTCTCTCTCTCTTCCTCAGTCCAGCCCATGTGTATGCCAGTGGTGATGAGCATGGTGTGTGTGAATCATTACACTAACTGGTATGTCCGTCCCTACTCTTCTTCCTCCTCCTCCTCCTTCTTCTTCTCCATGTTATTTGTCTTTTGGTTGTCTAACTGTGCTTGATCAGTCAGTTTCGATTGGGTATGACTGTGTGTGTGTGTGTGGATGGATGAATGCTATTGTCTGCTGAGGCGAGTACAAGTTGGTTCTCAAATATTATTGTAGAACTGAAATACCAATCAAACCAACTAACTGATATTTTTTTTTTTTTTTGTTTAAGTTAAAAATATTGAAAAAAGAAAAAAAAAGAAAAAAAAAAAACTCAAAAAATTGTCACTTTATTAAGGACAATTAAAAATTTTCTGAAAATCTCACCTAAATTCATCTTTGTTAGTAAAAAGTCCTATTAGTAATTTTGGGATACTTTGTGTCACCTTCTCCTTTGCCCCTCCCTGACTAATGATGAAGCTGATAAGTTTTGTTGCCGCAGGGTCTGTGCTGCATACAACATCTACTATTATTACTTATAGGTCTGCTGCTAATTGTCTGGCTGCTATTACTACAATTACTGGTCAAATAAAGCTTTTACAAAAAAAACATCACTTGTTTCTAGACTTATCTTTTAGTTGGATCTACTTTCTTTTTTTTTTTCTTTTTTTTTTTTTTTTTTTTTTTCTCCGTTAAAATTTTTTGATGATACAGTCAATTTCTTGATGTGTATATATAGATACATAGATATCTGGTTAAAAGTAAGTTTTTTTTTTGTTTTTGTTTTTTTTTCCGCCCCAAGAAATTTTCTTTTCTTTTGAATCTGAGTACCAAATAATTAAATAGACATTACCAAACAAGCCTACAACAGAATGAGCAGATTTTAGTGACAGTTAACAGCTCCCTTTCCAGGGCTATGTGCTTTCAGAAATTTTCTGACAGAGGGAATTTTTAATACCAAAATATTAAGGGAATAAATCAAAGTTACCTTGTTTTTTCTTTACACTTGCATTGTGATAACCTTTAAAACCAACCGCCAAACCAATATTAACACAATGCTTCAAGCAAATTATAAAATTCTTAATTAAATGCACTCTATTTTTTACTAGCATATCTTTAAAAAAAATATCTACACCATCAACTGAATTCTTTTATTTGCCTTCATAAACTGGTCACACAATATGAACAGAGCAGAAATTAAACAGAGTACAGAAAATGAAATCTCAAATACAATATTATTGTGGGTATAAAAATGTTTGGTTCCAGTTTCTAATTGGGCATCTAAATAATGGACGATTCTTCAATGTGTCTCTAAAATCTAATGAGGTTCCATTCCTGAATTTTATTCAATTAAAAACCTTTATTAAATATAATGTTTGGTGTTGTTACTTCTCATGATATTGGTTATTTAATAATACTGAATACAATATACTTGGAAGCAGGGATTTCTCTATGTAATTATTTAAAAAAAAAAAAAAGTCAAGTTGGTGGAGTAGCCTAGTGTCAGTATCAGCTGTGGAGCACCACACCTACCGTCAGCTTCCCACTTTACCACACGGATCAGATTACCCAATCTGTGCTACTCATGGGCTGAGTTGGTGGGGACCGGTATCAAACTAGGAACCTTGCAATTCCTAGACAGGGGCTCTCTATTGACTGAGCTTAACTGACCCCTACATAAACCATTGATAAGTTTAATTATCACCAAAATATAAAATTTCAATGTACCAGGTGTGTGTTTACAAATCATTACCTAAAATAGTTGTTATATATACCCCTTTGCATATTGGGTATATAAATGGTGAGAGAGTGAGACAGGATGATGATGAGTTCTTACTTTTCTGCTTGTTCCTACTTCATCAGCCTCCATCTTCCTTCTGTGGGTTGATTTCTTTTCTGTTCAGGCTGGGTGTCTGCTCATTTCTTAATTAAGCAAGCAAGACTGTCATCTTTCTTTTAGTCTTTATTTAAAACAACCCCAGTCCAAAAGGATTTGTGTGGAGGAGAAGCGGGCATCTTGAGCAAAGGACCTCTCTGTCCGCTCACACTGACTTTCTGTCGGCAAATCTAACTAAAAACTCATTTCTGTTCACATGCTTCTATTCACAGGTTTCGGAAGGGGTCAAGTAGAGGTCATCATCTACCAATCATAACAGTTGACAGTAACTTTCCATTAACCCCTCCGATTTTGAATCTTTAATGAACTCAATTAAATTCTAACTACACTGCTTACACAATTCATAAGCTACCCATGAGTTATGTAACATAACAATTAAATCTAACGAGTTATATTTATATTTCAAGTGCTTTTGATTTTTTCACTGTAGAAAATATAAAGTTAAACAGTATTTTTTTTTTTTTTTTTTTTTAATACACAAAACTAAAAGAAAAAAAATGTCAACAATGAAAAATATTCAGAAAGATGATTTTTTTTATTCTCAATGATAAGTGTAGTTTCAATGTCTTTTGAATTAAATGAAGACTTCCTATATTTTTTTTTATAATGAACTTAATACACTTTTACAGATAATTCAACAAACCAAAGGTTCTCTTCATCAATATGATGGAAATATTTTTTTTACAAAAATATTACAACTTACCTTTGAGAAATATTTTTTTTTTGTGTGTACCCTGTCCTGCTTAACATTCCCAAATTTAAACAGCAAATAATATAAAAGAATGAGTTAAAGGAAACTTGTAAAAAAAAAAAAATCTCTTCCTCCTATTTTTAAAATGAATTTACAGAATATGCAATAAGTAAAAATGGATTATATGAAAGCAGGGTGAATTCCATTGTATCACTTACTAATCACCAGTTAAAGGAGCAAAAAACCTGGGCTTTCTTTATCAAATGAGGTAATTTGTGAGCCAGAAACCCCTCACTCACTTCAGTATTTAAAAATTAGTAATGGACTTTAAATAAAATAATTTCTCTAATATACATTTGAGTTGAAATGTTTTAAATACTGTGAATCATGGGATGGATTTTTTAAATCTTTAAATCAATTTTCAGTATAAAGAAAAATATTTGATATATTCAAAAATCATGTTTTGAAATTGATGGTTAGATGCTTTCAAACTTACCATCTTTTGTAAATAGATTTGAAATTATTTTATTATGCATTATTGATAAATTTATCAAATAATGAAAAGTGCCTACAGAACTTCAACCCTGTATTAAATATTTTTTTTTTTTTTTTTTTTTTTTTTTTTTTAAATTAAAATTTAGACCAAAATCTGAATGGATAATTTATTTCAAATGTTCAGTTTTTTTGTTTTTTTTTAGTATTCTTCATTAGTAAATCTTTAAATAAACTTACAAATCCTAAAAATACTGTTTTTGATAATTTTCAGTTCCCAGATCCTTAAATCCCAATGAGTCTTTTTCATTTTCATTTTTTTTTCTTCTGAAAAAGAACTAAAATTGATTTAATACAGCAGCAAATAGTGAACATAAAGGAGGGAGGGGGGGAACTAAGAAACATTTTGTTATAATTCTTCTTTTTCATCTTTTTCATTATCAGTTTCTTCTTCTGATTCATCCTCTTCTGATTCAGCTTCTTCAGAACTTCTTAATTTGGCTCTTTCCTCGGCTTCTTTCTCAACATCCGATCTCAAAGGGGCTGTTGGCATTGGTACATTCATGTCATCTGATGTACATGCTCCTAACAACAAGAAAGTAAGAAGAAAAAATTATATCTCAGAGAAAATTTCTCAGTAATTTTGGTATTTTGTCGTCCCAGACTCCTGCCCTAATCTATGTTATATACACCCACCTCACCCACAGATGTGTCGGCAAATTAATGTAGAATACTTATTTTTTGTAAAAATTGTTTCTTTAATGTATTGATAGTTTTGATTTTCAAAACTCTGAGTATTAAGTGGTAACATTTTTTAATAAAAATAATACGGTATGAAAATTGTTTTGAAATTTGAGTTTGAGTTTTGTAAAAAAAATCAATTGAAATTTGTACAAATTCAATCAAAAGAAGAAGAAAAAAATTTCAAAAGGAGAGGTGTAAAATATCTACATAAATTTGCTGATAAAAATCGGGGGGGGGGGTAAAATATCTACATTAATTTGCCGACAAAAATATGACATGGAAAATATTTAAGTTGGGCCGGAATTCATCTGATGCTGACATGCTAAAACATAGTGTAAATGAAGGCGGGAGGGTGGGAGGCCGTTACAACAAAAGACCAAAATTACCAATTTCTTTTATCAATGTCCTCCCCATCCATTTGTGATAACAAAGGTTTGCTAAGTGTTTGATTAATGACTTATGACCTAAATTATTACTAACTAATGTTGAAGAAAAAAAATGTTAGAAAAGGACTTGTTAATTATATCTAATAATTAACTAATTAACAACTATCTTATAATGGAGATTTGGTGTCTGTCTATAACCAAAACTACATCACTGCTTACATCACAATAGCCTCTGGAATTGCATAAGTATATCAATGAGTAATTAATTTATAGTCAAAAACATTAATACATTGAATAAATCTTATTTATTAATGATGTCTCTATGAAAATCCAAGTTAGATTTGCCTAAATACAGCCAATGTTATTAGTACGTTTAAAATCCTGCAATGTGTCTTATATATCACTAAGAAATAATGGTTTACATAATATATGGTGCGGTTAATTTGCATACTGGTTTTAACAAAACTGGGTTTAATAAATGATTACTTGGTTTTATTCTCTAATATTATTCTATTCTCCAACATATCAAAATCAATCCTATGAATGATTTTATATAGAAACCAATTAAAATATAATTAAAATAAGTAATCTTTTTATATGCATTCCTATCTAATTTGATTAGTCTTTCTAATTTAATATATTTCATGACATTAAAACTTAAATACTTTCACCTGGTGGAGGGTGCATAATTTTGCTAGTAAACTCAATTATTTCTCATTAAGTGGAAAGTAGAGAAAATGTATTTCACAGAACGGATACTAATGATATTCAAAATCTAAAATATATTATTGGTAAATCGTTTTATGTGGATTTATCTTTTATAACATTAATAACAAAAGATTTCAGATAATTTAATTGAGAAAAGACAAAACTTCTAAAGACAAAAAAAGTAACAGATTATTCTCATTCAATCAGTATTCAGTAGATCTATAGGTATCTCCTTATATTGGTGATATTATCATCATCATCATGTCATGCTAACAGCACAGTTATCCATGACAATCTCTCGCCAACCATCCCTATAACTCATTGCCCTTGGCAGGTCCTCTGCGCAGAGCTGGTTAATGTAAGTATTTGCTGGATGGCCCACACTGGCATTCCCATGTGCTGGCATCCACAGGAGAATGTCGCTTATGAGTTAGTCCTTGCTTCTCCAGCTGTGTCCCGCATGTCTTGTTCGTTTTGCTCGGATGTTTTTTGTGATACAGGGAAATGACAAGTTAAAGTAACAATGCTTCCAGGCTGTAGGTGTGTCAGTGCTACTGTATGGCTGCACTACCTGGACCCTAACGAAATACCTGGAGAATAAGCTAGATGGGAGCTGCACAAGAATGCTGCAAGTGATCTTAAACAAATCGTTGGAGATCTAAAATAAAATAATTACATAGTATTTATTATCACTTTGGATGAAAAAGTTTTCTTGATTTTTGATAGAAAGTTAAGTAAAAATAAAATTGGCAGAGTAGCCTATTGTCGGTATCAGCTAGACAGGGGAGTCTATCCACTTTTCACTAGCGCTAGACCAAAGAAATTGTTTTTGCTGAGGTGGAGTGCTACACCTACCGTTAGCTTCCCACTTTACTGCACAGATCAGATTACCCAATCTATGCTACTCATACACTGAGTTAGCAGGGACTGGTATCGAACTAGGAATCTTGTGATTCCTAGGGCAATGGTCTATTGGCTGAGCTAAACCGACCCCTTAATAAAAAAGATAATCCAAATTGTAACCAAAGAAGAAAAGAAAAATAAATTTTCATTAATTAACAAAGAATTGGACTATTTTAAAGTCAAAGTTTATCTTTATTAGTAAATCTACCAAAAGTGTCAGATGAAGAGGATTTATATATTTTTGTGTGTATTTAGGAGATGTGGCTTAATATGAATAATTATGTTATTGTGGACTGTTGTCCTCATTTTTATTCTGGTATATATAAACACAATGGTCACTGTAACCACTGACTGTATATGTCTATTTAGGAGATAAGGCTTAATATGAATAATTATGATATTTCGTACTGTTGTTTTCATCTTTATTGTGTTTATTACACAACGTTCAAGCTACTGTAACCTCAGGCTCTGTATTAGGTGTTTTTTTATTTATTACTTTAACTAGAAGGAGCTACCTGGCGTTGCCTGGATAGAGGGGGGGGATAAAAAGTTAGTCTTGTAGATCCATTGATTGTTTTGGTCTTCCATAATTGATTTATTTATGTTTTAATCATGAACGCCACAAATGACTTTCCCTTCTCTTACTATTCAAATCCTAATTTCTAAATATCTTCAAGAATATAAACAAAAACTTTATTATTTTTGCACAAAAAGCAAGCCATAAATAATGATAGTAAATGTTTATATATATTTACTTTGTCATTAATTTATAGTTTCCTCTGGACATACACATGTATACACACAACTGCCCTTCATATATGTATAGATTACCTTAAAATAAGTCATCTTCAAACGATTACCAATGAATTCAAATGCAGTTTCAGAGCTCAATCATTACTGCTCACTCAAGGGCGCTCCAAGCAGTATAAATGTCACCAGATTTATGACAAAATTGTGATTGGATATAGAAAAATTAAATGGAAGAAGTTACTTATTCTAAAAACTGAAATTTCAAAATGTCATAAAAAATGTTATCACTTACCTAACCACCTTAATCTGACCAAGAACATAAAATAAGAAGGTTCACAAAATGCAACAATTGCATCTTATTACCTCCTGCTAAGACATTCCATGAATGCAGTTGTTAAAATTTTAAAAAATAGGTTTGAAAATTCAAATTAAACTTGTTTGAACAGATGATTAATGTTTATAAAAATAAATATAATTTTTAAAAAATTAAAGTATAAACAAGAAAATTAGATTAAATTGTACATAAATTGATGGAATCTACTTAAAAAAAATTTTTACACGCTAAAAAAATAGTGAACTTGTATAAATTGAAGACAGAAAATGATTTAATGTATTTTTGTTTCTTTTTAATTTCATTTTAATCCATGTAATTTTTATTACACTAACTAAACTGTTTTTAAGAGGTACGTGGTGTAATGGTTACCATCATAAAAAATGGACACAACGAAGAGTTCTAATCCTGGATGAGACTATTTAAAGTTCACATAGTGCTAATACCCTTGGGAAAGTTATGAATCCAACTGTTCTCCCTCCAGCTATGGGTAAATAGAAGAGCAAATTGGGCTCTTTAACCTTGGTTAGGAAACCAGTTTATGAGAAAGAAAACTCTCTGAATTCAAACCTGTGAATTGACATTGTGTCACATTCTACGAGAGCAGAGGGGTTGAGTAAATATGTATGTATAAAAGAAATGTCTACTTATTTTACAAACTGTAAGCTTCTTTAAAACTTTGAAAAACTTATTTCCACATCCAAACAATACCTTAAATAAACATATTTCCACTTCTTAGATTGTAAAGAGAAAAATCAGAGATAGATGTGTAATAGTAATGTACAAATGTTAAAAAAAAGAATAAAAATGCAAATGAATAAATTATGTAAATGTAGTTGAAATAGATAAAAATATGTAACTTACATACACTTTAAGTTCAAATACTTTATATCAATTAAAATAAATAATGAATAGATTGTCATGTTATTATACCTGTTAATAAATCCTTGCTTTGAGCTTTAAAATGATGTTCCCACTGAATGTCATAGTTACTTCCCTTGCAAATCAGAGTTCACTTGCAATTAAGTAATTTCAGTTTGGAGATTAACACACCAAATAACATTAGCCAAATAGTTTCTGAAAATTTCATTGAAATCGGATAAAAAATGACGGAGATTTTTAGTTATAGACAGACTATAATAAGACTAGCAGGATCTGTAGATATACTACAGTATGATACTTTAATTATTACAACATTTAATTACTTAAGAGCTATTGCTAAATAGTTCAATATGTAAAAAGTATCTTGATTTAACTTACTTTTTTTTTCTTTCTTTGCTTCTTTTCATTTTTTCATTATGTTCAATTGAAACAGATTAGCGTTATCACTTTCATGTGCTCACCCCCTCTCTTAATCTTTCACCCACTCTCATTCTTTCTTATTATTTTTTTCTACATAGCATGTCCTTTTCTTCCCTTTCTTTCTTTATAATAAAAATGGATTGTCGTCCAGGCCTCCTGCCCTAATTTATGCTATGTTTTAGCATGCTGACGTCAGGCGAATTTCCAGAGTTGTGTTTTTGTTGCTTTTTGGTCGGCAAATTAATGTAGATATTTTATACCCCAGCCACGATTTTTATCAGCAAATCAATGAAATTATTTTACAATCCGTTCGTTTAAAAAAAAAAAAAATGGGCAATTATTCAAACTAAGTTGGTATTTAGAATGCAGTGTCATTGTGACTTTCTTTATGATGAAAACAAAACGTGATCAAATTCAAGCAACATTTGAAAGAGGAGACAAAGCATTAAACATTATAAATAGTTTTATGCATAAACCAAAAGGAATGGTATGAAAAAACAAAAACAAAGATACTAAGGCAACACAAAAACATTCATTTATTTTGTTCTAACTTAATATAATGGCATATATAACCACATTAGTATCAAAATTGTTGGAACTTCTTTTTTTTTAATGCTGAGGTGATTTTAAATGGCATTTTGAATATTTATTAAAACAAAAAACAAAACAAAGTTTGACTTTCTGGTTGGTTGGTTTTATGGCATATCAACCATTGTGGGTTATTTAATACCATTTTTTTCTTTCTTTTGGTGGGGTTATGTATGATTAGTAAGCAAATAATTTAATAATTTTGTTTATCAATTATGTTGGTTGGATTCTATGACATGTCAAACCCTGTTGGGCTATTCCATACCAAAGATACTTTGTTCCATTCATTCTTGTTGGGTATTCAATTTTTGTTTTTTTTCCAAACTCAATTTTTTTCTTGAACGCATTTAAAAAAAAATCATTTCTTGATCTATTAAACCCATAGATGAGATGCTAACGGATACTACCATTCTGGGTTAGTCAACCTGGGTGTAATGGTCCAGAAACACTGCGTCTTTCAAAACCTGCATGCTTCCTGTAATTCGACAACACTATACCTGATATCCACCCTCCATACACATATATGCACGTGCACACATACATGTATATTATGACTGTAAGCTATTCATATACCTGACATTAGTACATTATTCTATGTACTATACATGAGCCATTGATGAGATGTGGTGCACCTGAGCACTGTACCCAATAATTTAATTATTATTATTATTTCCTGAATTTAAAACTGAATAATTATTTTTGTTACTTTTTACTCATCTTATCTTTAAAATACAGGGTGCGGCAGAAATACCTCCTACATTTTAAGCTGTCACCTGAAATTAGACAAGTAGTAGTAGTAGCAGCTCCATCTAGCTAATGTCTTAACGTTTTTTTTTTTCAGATATGATCAGCTACAAACATGGTTTGGACCGATGCACACTATGTGTTTGCTGTTAAAATACTTTTTAAAACTGGTGAATCTTTAATTGCTACACAGAATGCTTTTCATGCTCATTTCATGTTACATTGGAATGATACTGTTTGGATAGAATTTTTAACCCATATCAATTTTCTATCTGGGACAGCATCATGATGATACTTGACCATTTTTTAAAATCATTTTAGAAAAATAAACAAAACAAAAACTTACGAATAATATCCCGACATATCCTTGTTTCATGATCTTTTATATCCTGTCTTCTCAACACATTCACCATTTTCTCATCATATTCTTCCAGT
Source organism: Doryteuthis pealeii (assembly GCA_023376005.1). Taxonomy (NCBI): domain Eukaryota; kingdom Metazoa; phylum Mollusca; class Cephalopoda; order Myopsida; family Loliginidae; genus Doryteuthis; species Doryteuthis pealeii. The sequence continues at coordinate 21,443,265 of CM042140.1, read as the reverse complement.
ATATCATCACACTGAAAATATCAAAAAAACCTTTCACTTAAAATTTAGTATTTTAGTCAAGTCCACAAAACATTAAAATAGATGTATGCCATCCCTATACCAATTTCATTAAATTTTAACAAAAGAAGTTGGGTATCACAAACAATGATACTATTAACACAATAACCTATATAACTATTATATGGTATTTATTATAATAAATTATAATATAACATAATAATAATGTTGATTATAATAATAATATAATAAATTATAACATAATATTATAATGTTAATTATAATATAACATATTATAATGTTGATTATAATAATATCATAATAAATTACAATATATTATATTATAATATAATATAATGATATTCATTTATTTATGATAGTTATTATAAGATACTATTAACACAAACAATGATACTATTCCACAATAAGCTAGAAAACCCAATTAAATGTGCTTAACCTAAATTAAGCAAATATCCTGTTAATAAACAAAATGTTCAGAAATTTATTTACTAAATTATAACAAATACAAAATTATGAATGACAACACAAACAGGAATGTAATTAGAAAAATAAATATTTTATACACGTTTTCAATTTATATTTATCAATCTATTTTTTTTAATCATTTTTACTAATGAAAATTTTGAATTCTTTTCTTTTTAACTTAAAATATATAAAAATTGTTGTTATTAATCACAGTCCATGAAGTAAATGAATTTATTGAAGAAAAAAAAAAATGTTAATGGTTATCTTTTATTTTTTTTTAGAATTCATATTACACTCTATATGATTTGAATGGAGTGAATGTATATTTAAGATAAGAAGATAAAATAGAAAGAGAATTACTTACCATTACTTTTAGATTTTGAACGATATCAGAATCAATTTTGAAATTATCAAGTGAGAGAGCTTCACCGCTATAAGTGACAGTTCGAATGATAGACTTTTTGCCTAATTCATTTGTTGTTTCAGCATAATGACTCATTGTATCACACAGGGTTTCCATTACGTCAACCAAATGGCCTTCTGATCTTCCATAAGGAACCTACAAAAATAAAGGTGTTTTAATATAGGGTAATAAAATCTACACATTATGTGAACATTTATTGAACCAAAAGAAATAAACAAGTGTGTGTATGTGTGAGAGAGAGAAAAACATAAAATTTTGTAAGTTACAGTCATAGAGATGTTTTATTTTCTATACATATATAAAGGGTAGTTGGTGTGTATGTATGTATGTCGGAGGAAACAATGAAAATAAAACAATTAACGTCAAAGTAAATATATATATACATATTTACTATCATCAGGTCTTGCTTTTTGAGCAAAAATAATGAAGATTTGATTTATATTCGTGAAGATAATTAAAAAATAAAATTTAAATAGTAACAGCTTGGTTTTTTTTTTTTGCATTTAATATTTCAAATAGGAGACTGGTTTTTCTTTTCAGAGTATCTGTGCACTTTTCTCCCCTGATGCCCTACCAGGCTGAATCAATGCAAGGTCTTTTTTACATAGGGATTTTAATGGAGCATTTAACTCACGATTCAATAATAATGGATCTGCAAGACTAACTTTTTGCCTCCCACCCTTCTACCCAGGTGACGCCAGGTAGCTGCTTCTAGTCTACATTAAGAGAACACTTTTCTCATGGAAATCTTTGATACTTATGTGTTACTCTGAAAATTTAATAGTAAACAAATTTTAGTACATTAGGTAGGTCACTTTTAACTTTAATTTATGTAAATATTTTCCAAATGTTTATGATTTAGCACTTAAGACCATATATTGATAGAGATTATCAATATTCATTGTTTAATCTCTATTTATAGATAAAAATTGGTTGTCTATCCTCGTGTGTGCATATGTACAGATGTTTTAAAAATTGTGTTGTCAAAATAACAACTGCAACAAATTTACATTCACCTTTAAAAATATAACAATTAACTCTTTCATGAAAACAAAAAAAAAACCCTTTTCCATTCAAGTTTTTTTGTTATTATGCACAAGAAGTGTCTTGTTCATTTTTTAATTATAAAATTCTTACTTTCTTCTGAGCACCTATAAGATTGTCACAACCCCAACCCTTTTTATTATATATGTGCTAGAAGCAGTGGCTGAGGGTCTTAATGTCTTGGGTATGACCTTAAACTCTATCTGATAGTAATGTTCCAATTCTGGAGTTCTAGGGAATGTGGAGAATCTCTTCATCACCATTACTCCCAGGTTCACTCTGACCTGGAGTGGTAGTATCTGTTAGGTCCAATCTATGGGTTAAATAGATAAAAAATGAGCTTACAAAAATAATGGATTTATTTATCTTGTTTATTTAAAGAAAAAAGGGTAAATTTTATCACTAAAAAATGAACAAAACCCTTTTTGTGCATGATAAAAAAGACTTTAATGGAAAAATTGATTTTTTAAAAGTTTTAGATCATCAATCACGATATGAGATTGGAATATGAAAGAGTTCTCATCTACTGACCATGAAAGTATGAATGAAGATGAAGAAGGAATTTCACCCAGCAGCATCCTTACAATATTGGTGACATCAAAGCTGCAACATTCATAAGTCAAGAAGTTGCCTAATCGGATAAATTTGTAAATAAGCAATCATCATTTCAAAAGTCAGAATAATCCCTTGTGATAAATGGTGACGTTAGACTAGGGTAATCCATCATAGTGACAGTAATATAAAAGTAAGTAAGTAAAGACGTCGAGGTGGCCTAATACCGGTATCAGCCAGACAGTGAGGGAGTCTATCCCCTTTTCACTTGCGCTAGACAAAGGTGATTGTTTTTCAGTGTCTGAGGTGGAACGCCACACCTACCATCAGCTCCTTACTTTACTGCACAGATTCCTGTGCTACTCCTACACTGAGTTGGCGAGGGCCAGTATCGAACTAGGAACCTTGTGATTCCTAGTTAAGTGCTCTACCAACTGAGCTAAACCGGCCCTTTAATATAGTTGGGCATTAATGTAAGTATTTTTCCATCATAGCATGCACAGTAAAGGCCAGCAATAGAACCAGGAGAAACTAGGCAGAATGTATTGATGTTAAATACCAAGTTATATATATATATATATATATATATTAGCGGGACCTGTAGATAGTCTACAGTATGATAATTTAATTCATATTAACGTTTGATATGTTTACTTAAGAGCTATTGCTAAAAACTTCAATATATAAAAAAGTATAATAATCTTGATGTAACTCTCTCTTTCTCTTTTTTCTTTCTTTCCTTCTTTTTATTATGTTTGATTGAAACATATTAGTGTTATCGCTTCTGCACGCTCATCCCCTACTCACTTTATTATATTTTTTCTATGTAGCATGTCCTTTTTCTTCCTTTATAATAAAAAATGGAATGGTCCATTATTTAGTTGAGGTGATGACACTCATAAGAAATAAGAATTCAGTGGATAAGCAACACCAGTCTAATTTCTACATATATTGTCAGATTCATTTCCATATTTTACTCCCATAGTGAGCTATATAAACCAGGAACTATTCTGTGAGGTTATTTCACAATATGATGAAAACGGCCAATTCTGGAAAGAATATGCCAAGAAGGCTTTGAGAAATGTCCAATAGGACAATGAGGAGCCTCACTGAATGCCCAGAAACTAGTGCTTCCTTTTATTGTGAATATCGGCAAACCCTGAGAATCCTCTTTATGGTTGGCTTTTCATACACCCAGCTGTTGTTGAGTAATGTAATATAATGAATTTAATAAAATACATTTCTAACACCAGGTATCCACATCCACACGAGGGCAGAATGTGGCGCAATGTTGAGTTTATTCTGGGAATTGTCATGCTCACATGTGGGTAATTATTTACTAAGCTTTGATTTTTGGGAATTTTATGGAAGCCCTTGGCACCAAAGGTAATTAGATAAAAACAGAAGCAAGATATAACAATTCAATCACAAAGAAAGTTGTGATAAAACAAAAGGTCCTGTTCAACAAAGTCCTTCAAGTTTACTGGATGTGATATATGTTAAATGTACATCAAGTTCGACAATCCAAGCGGTTATCTACCTTGGATAGCTCTTCTCTTTTGTAAAATAAAATACTTTTTATTCTCTTTTTTTAAGATAACACAAGTGTTGTTTATTCCTTTGTCAACTCTCACCTTATCTATTCTTATTTCACGTATTTAAAAATGTAATGAAAACCTGCCAACGTTTATAATTGTCCAATGTATTTAATGTTATCTCATAACAGATTATGAATCAACACTCCTATCAATTTCATTTACAAATAAAACTTTTTATCTACAAATCTTTTTTTATTGACATATTAAGTTTCATTTGATATTAAATCCTAATGCGAAATTTAAAAAGTTAGTAATCAGCAGCAGCAGCCACACATATACACCTACCTTATGTGTTTTCTGATTGCCTTTGGGGTCAACTCGAAAACTACCAATTTGAACTTTTTTCTTGGGATCTACTTGACCAATTTTATAGTTTATTTCTCCAATAAGAGCTCGACAAACTGAAAAAAAAAAAAAAAAAAAGTTTTTAATCTTAGAAACTCAACTTTGGATATTTTCTTGATTACATGTTTTACTTTGTAAAAATTTTTTCAAAAATAATTTCTACAAAATTTTTACAACCAGAAATACCATTTTTATTGTTTAACTCTTAACGTTCTATACCGACTCATTCCACCCAGCCAGAAGTCACATTCGTTTTCATAATCTACCCCAAATGATAACCTTTGTTTAAATGTAATATTAAACATATTTAGAAGTCTTTGATTTATGGGAAAGGAAAAGGCCATTTTTAGCAATTTTTGTAACACCTTATAGGAATGGGGCTCTGGACTTGGAAAATTCTGAACAGGATGTTAAGAGTTAATTGGTTAAAAAAAGTCAGTTATGACCTGATATGATGGAATTACTATTATTTGCTAAGCTTAGTTTACTACAACATAAGGCTATAACATGATGTTAGTTCTGTCTTTCACCCAAAATAAGACCTACCTGCAAAATAAGACCTAGCGTGATTTTTCAGGATTTTAATTTTAAAATAAGTCCTAGTTGAGAGTGGCAGACAGACGAAAGAAATAAGCATTCTTCACAATCACATCATACGATGCAAACACTTGTCTTTGTCAAGGATCAAGACAACGCAGGAATTTTGGAATCCAGTGATTTGTAGAACATTAACATTCCAGAAGATGATGATATGATTATTTTTGAATGAATTGTTGTTAATGAGTTTTTGAATAAAAGCACCTGTTAATGGTAAATAAATGTAGATCATTTTTTATTGTTTCTGTTTATTTAGAAATTTTGTTATTTTCTACTTCATAATGTTGTTTTTTGATATATGAAGAATATAAATAACATCCCCTAAAAATAAGCCCTAGTGTTATATTTTATAGTGAAAATTAATATAAGCTCTGTCTTATTGGGGGGGGGGACACAGTTGTTGTAGTGAAATAAGTTCATTTGAATTATAAAATATATAAACTGTAGTGCTAAAAACTAATAATTAAGAATAATTCAACTAAGATATTTTAAAGTTGTTTGCAAAGAATAAATAATGACAGAGAAAAAGTTTAAACAAAAGATCTTGAATTTGCACTAAAAAGTAGATAATTTTTTATTTTAAATATTTTTTCAAATATTTATTGTTATCAGTATGAATAATTTGATTTTTAATTTATATATTTTTCGGTTATTTCCTATAACTCCAACAGGGGAAACACTCTGATTGACTGATAAATTATTTATTTATTTATTGATCTACTAGGAAAAAAGAAGACTGTTTAGGGTTAGTTTAATGGGAAAACAAATAAATAATTTATCAGTCAATCAGAGTGGTTCCCTTTTTATGTTGGAGTTATAGGAAATAACCTATTTTTCCCTTTTTACTTTACATATCTTTAAATGATACTTTTTACTAATATGAAAAATTGTCATGTCTAATCATCATATAAATCAGAATAACATTTCAATTAAGCTAAAAAAAAATGTATGCATATTAAATTTCTGTTGTATCTTAACTCACAAAAACTTATACTTACACAACTAAATTTATGAATAAATATTTTAGTCAAGTTTCCTTTAATACATGTTTTCCAGTCAGTTCATATCTTATTATAATGGGATTGTGTGTCTGTCAGTGTGTAATTGAAACTATGCCACTACCAACTTCCCAATTCCCTTAGTTATTTATGTTACAGTCTCATTTGTTATTAAATAATCATTATTTAATTTTAATTAGCATCTTATTTATTAAAAATGTCTCTATTAAGGTCTAGCAGAGATAGATTTGCTTCAAAACAGCCCATATTATCAATGTGTTTAAAATCCTGCAATGTGTGTATATATTTTATTAAGAAATGAATGTTTACATGGTGTGAATAATTTGCATACCTGTTTTAACAAAACTGTGTTTAATAAATAATTACTTGGTGTTATTATAGTTTTATTCTCAAACGTATTAAAAGTAATCCTATGTATAATTTTATATTGAAATCAATTAGAATAAAGTGTAATCTTTTTGTATTCTTATTTAATTTAATTAGTCTTTCTAATTCAATATAATATTTAATTATATCAAGATTTAAATACTTGTGCCTGGTGGGCATATTTTTTGCTAGTATTTAGAATTTCTATTTAAAAAATCTATCTTTTATTAAGAACCATTTATTAGGATCTTATTTCAATGCCTAAAGCAACTTATATATTTCTAAGAATGAAAATTAATCTAAATTTAGTTATTTAACCAATATAGTAATACAATCAAGAACTGATTTGCATATTAATTTAGAATATAACAGTCTTGTTAAACATCGCTGAAATGCACTAAAGGAGGCCATCAGTGATGTTACACCAGTACCCTTACAGATTTTGGGTTTTCTAACACCATATCTGTTCAACCCTGACCTGTTATTAGGCCACCTCCTTTCATGATTCGCTCTGTGTAATTTAATGAATAGTTCAGGAATTCTTATATAATATAACAAATAATATATGCCTCATGCTAGACTCTACTCATGCATTATACAAAAATCTACCTGGCAAAATCATAATTTAGGGAAACTAGATCTAATGAATGTTATGGAAGAGATTATCATTATCTTACCTGCACATTTCATCATTTCAATATTATGTTTTCCCCAAATTGCAGGAAGCTGTGACAAAAGAATTGCAAATAGCAAAGGCAGGAACAAAGAACATTTTCGGTTTTGTGTTACACCCAACATCTGAAGAAAAATAAAAAAAATTAATTTTAATAGCTGAAAGGCAGGATTTTAATTTATGTAAATGGCTCATAAATTCATCCCTCCCACTTTTTATTGTGGAAATAAACACAAACACTGAATTATGATTTGATGAAGACAGTATAATAAACATTATTGAAAGGTTAATGTTTATGGCCTCCTTGGTTAGTAATACAAGTATAAATGCAATAACAATATTTTTAAGTCTTAATTTTCCAGTGACAAGTCATGGAAAAAGTCCAGATTAAATAATGGGTTAAAAAAAAAAAAAAATTTTTTTAATTTAATTTGTACAAATTTCAATTGAATTATTACAAAACTCAAACTCAAATTTCAAAACAATTTTCATACTCTATGCTCTGTCTCTTTTGATTTTACAATGCCCCCCCCCTCCCCCTATAAAATACAAATACAAAAAGGAACTCAGACAATTGAGATATTTTAAAATTTTATTCAAAACAAATGTAACCTCTTTTTGATACAATTAAAAAAAAAAATGATAAAACACAACTCAGAAAATATCTAAGTTTGGCCGGAAATTTGCCTGACACTGGCTCTCTAAAACATAGCATAAATTAGGGCAGGAGGCCTGAACGACAAAAGATTAAAATTCCCAAAAGTCCTAATTTTGTTTGTAACAAAGAAAACAGATCAATTCTAAATGATTTAATGGTGGTTAAATGTATTAAACTATCATCCCAATTTGTTTGTATATATATTCTTGCAAGACTATTGCTCAAGATTAGTTTGCAGCAACAAAACAAAAGACTTCAGTAGATTATTTTTAAAATTAAAATGAAAAAACTCTTAAAATAATGCCACTTAAGAAAAACAGAATTTTTAAAAAAAAGTCTGATCAATTATTGATACCCTTGAAATAATTATTAATACACATCATATAAAATATAACCATTATAATGGCACTCTTTATGTTAAAAAAGTCTACTCTGTTATATTTATACAACTTGGATTTTATTTAAATTAATACTATATATATGTATACATGCAGTATTAAAATGAAAAATTTGTATAATCTTGTGGTAGAATTATAAAAAAAAAAAACCCTGATATCCATACCTCTTATTCTTTAAATAATGGGTTACAGCATCGAAATACATATAATATGAGTGCATAATTAGAAAGAACATACAATTTTATATAGGAATGCCAAATTTTATCAAAATTGCTCCAAAAATAATAAAAAATGGTGAAGAAATTACTGAATTTCTTGTTTTGAATGGTCCATGATTTGACATATTTTTTGAACAAAATCATGACCACTTTTGTACTCCAAATTTCAGGGCTTCTCATAACTTTTGGACTACTGGGGATATTTGCATAATTCAAACAGTTTTGAACTCCATTTACAGAGCTCTTTATAACTAATGTTATAACAATAACCTCAAATAAAATCAAAAAAAAATCAACTGGAAATGCTAATACAAGAAAGAAGGTAAGCTTATTAGACAATGCCAACTGAAGAGACAGAAAGTTATCAGGAACATATAACTGTATAATGTAGGAAGCGCGTGGGTAATGGTTAAAATCATGGAAAATGGACTTGTCGCCCCGAGTTCAAATCCTGGACGTGGTAATTGCATTTCACTTGACGCTAATATCTTTGGGAAAGATATGAATCCTACTCTCCCTCCAGCTATGGGTAAATAGTAGAGCAGACTGGGCTCTTTAACCTTGGTTAGGCAACCGGTCTAGGAGAAGGAAAACTCTGAATTCAAACCTGCTGAACTCCGCTTAAGAAGAATTGACCTTGTGTCGCATCCTGCTCGTGCGGAGGGGTTGGTAAATATATATAACTGTATAAATCATGAAATTATTTCATTCAACTTTTAATTTTCCAAAAAGTTTTCTTAACAATGTGGGAAGGAAAGAAGCCTAACTTTTCAATTATTAGATTAATGCTCCAAATGAACATATTTCCATGTAAAATGCACATACTCAAGAATTTGTTGACTTTGGAGTTGTAAAAAAATATATTCGCTCAAAAATTAATGTTTAAAAGATTTATTTAAAAAAAACTGAATTGTGATCAAATTTCTAAATTATCTATAGTAAAATCATATATAAATAGATTAAATAGCAAAGCAATTAATACATTAATTGTATATATCATATATAAAAACATAAAATATGAAATGTGTATATTATATAAACATATATTTGTTTAAAATATAAACAGATGCTGATTATCAATTCAAATATCGGTAATTTATGAGGAAGTGCGTCCCGGTCTCCTGCCTCAGAAATTGCTACCCAGTGACTATTAAAATAACGTCCCCAGCTATGTCATCTCAGATTTTCTTTTATTCATGTTTGTTTAATGTCTTGTTTTTAGTTTAAATAAACAAGAATTACGACAAAAATCTATCTATATTATTTTGTTTATCTATCTATCTCAGTCTATTCCAAACTATATATCCATCTTCATATCTAAACAAGAATTACGACAAATTACGATAAATAAACAAGACTTACGACAAATTTCTATAAATGAACAAGAATTACGACAAATTTCTATAAATGAACAAGAATTACTACAAATTACTATAAATAAATAAGAATTACGCCAAAAAATAGAAGCCCCCCCCTCTAAAATACATTTAACGCCCTAAGTTGGTTGTTTTCTTTCAAGTAACACCGACATAGCTGGGGACATTATTTAATAGTCACCGGGTAGCAATTTCTGAGGCAGGAGACCGGGACACACTTCCTCATAAATTACCCAAATATCTTTCATAAATTTTAAAAACTAAGGTTTACTAAGTTGGATGTGATAAAAGACTGTTAACAAACTTAAAAGACTGTTTATCTACTTGAAGAAATCTGATTCATTAATGATGTATCTACAAATAAGTTTTGTTTAAATAAAACATTAAAGCAACCACAACAGCAAAGAGCTGTCTATTAGAGAGAAAAGGGAAGTTAATGACTTTTTTTTCTGCTTTCCCCATCAACTCAGCTCTTTGAATATTGTTGTGACAGGTTAAGTTACCAGGTCAGAAGTCAAGTGAAATGAATTAAAACAAATAAACACAAAAATAAACATGTTTAAATAAACTTATTAACAGATACTTAAATAAAACATAAGATTTACACTTCAGTTAAGTGAGTTCTCTTTTTTCATCTGATGGGTTGTGTTTGGGTATGAGAATAAAATTAGGATATCTTTATTACAGCAATTGGAGAAAAAAGAAGTCTTGTAATAATATATACTAGCAGGACCTGTGGATATACCATAGTATGATAATCTAATTATTACAACGTTTGATATATTTACATAAGAGCTATTGCAATATAGTTAAATATGTAAAAAGTATAATAATCTTGATTTAACTCTCTCACTCCTTTTTTTTTTTTTTTCATCTTTTCATTGTTTGATTGAAACAGATTAGTGCTACTGCTTCCGCATGCTCACCTCCTCTCTCTATCTTTCTCCTACTCTCTCTCTTATTATATTTTTTCTTTGTAGCATGTCCTTTTTCTTCCCTTTCTTTCTTTCTAATAAAAACGAATGGTCCATTATTTAGCTGAGGTAGCGACATTCATAAGAAATAAAAATTTGGAGGATAAGCAACACCAGACGATCAGGATTTACATTTTTGCATTTCATCTTGGATAATTTGGATGGTTTCATTTTTAACCGGTGGGTGTTGCAATGTGATAACAGTCAGAAGATTAAGGAACAAGAGTATTAATATATAGACTGTTTTCATTTAACTTAAATCTTCAATAAGATCACATGATCTCTTACATTCCATTGAAAAGGGGAGTTTATTACTATTATTTTTGAGGGATGAATAATATCTGTATATAAAATGCAAGGGTGGAGTGAATTAAAGTTCATACTTTTAAATTAATTACTCTCTTAAATGAGCAGAAGTTTATAATAATAATAATATCTTTTTTCAGCCAGATATATTAGGTCTGTGATCTGTCAGCTGTGCCTTATATTTAAAACATTTATCTTATTTCCACTGAATATTTATATTCTTTCCATAATTCATCTAATTTTGCCTTAAAAGAGTTTAGAGACGAGGCATTCACTATTGATGATGCTAGTTTATTCCATGAATCTACCCTGTTACTGAAATAATTTTGTCTTACAATTAATTTTTTCAAAAGTTTTAACTTATGACCCCAGGTATTGATTTTTTGAGCAATGTTCAATAAATTAAAATTTGCTGAATAAAATTCATGAGTATATTTATAGAATTCAATCATATCTTCTCTGGCTCATTGATAAGTCAAACTTTGTATGTCAATTTTCATAGGTCTTTCTTCATACGAAAGATTTTTTTTAAATCATTCATTATTTTAGTAGCTCTTCAATGTACTCCTTCAATGAGTTTTATGTCCTTGATTAATCTTAGACTTCAAATCACATTGGCAAATTCCAAATGAGTCTTTCCAATGCAATAAACACATTTTTTAACATTTCCTTATCCATATATTCATATGACATACGTATTAATCCTAATATCTTGTTTGCTTTACTTACTTGAATTTTGAAAATTTTAGTTCAGAGTTCATATTCACATCCAGATCTTTTTCCAATTCTATATTTTTTTAGTAATTCTCTTTCATTAGAGAAATTTTTTCTCATTGAGTATAAGTTTTTAAAAAATTATTTATTCCCAAATGAAATACTTTACATTTAGTTGTATTGAATGAATGAAGTATTTGACCTTAAAGTTTGTCCATGAGGAGAGAAAGGATAATCTCTACACCTTAAATGTAAAAATACCTTTTCAATAAATACTTTCCAATACACATTTAAAGCAGTGAACCTTTTGAATATTTCAAATATCTTAACAGGAAGAAATAACCATTTTGCTAATCAAATTGTTATTTCAATCAGGTAAATTCATTCTTTTAACTTATTCCAGCTCGTTGTGGGGTGATGGTTAGCAAGATAGTCGTACAGATCCATGACTACTGAAAAACGAGTACAATCCTCGCTAGATGCCCCATACTTGTGACCTTTTGTCAAATCCTACTCGTGGTGAACAGGTTGGGTAAATAATTTTTTTAAAAATTCGGGTGGAATACATTGTTAAACTTTAAACAATCAATTATCATCAAGAATTAACTTTATTAATCCGTCCTTAACATACTCTCCAATATTCTTAAATGAAATCTATACTAATAACTTATTATTTTAATACCTCCAGATAAATTATGCCATCCATTTTAAACAAGATATAATATTTCTAGGTAGACTGAATTCAGGGGCATACATTTTTACCATAGTTGTTGCATAGTGATTCAGTTATACATTTTTTTGACCACAGTGTTGTTATTTTAAGGGAATTGAAACACTGAAATAAACTGAAAATTATTTGCTCGTAATTTTGCAGAGTATTTAACGATATTTCTATTTCAGAGTAACAATAAAAAATAAAACAGCCCACTTTTGCAGTTCTGAGGTCAAAAATGTGTATAACTGAATCACTACGCAACAACTATACATTTAATGTTGAAAAATATTTTTTTAAAACTAAGTTTAATTGAAATTTATACATTGCAATACTAACACAAACAACTGTCTCAATAATAGATTCAATAATTAATTTCAATGGTTAATTAAATGTATAGTAATTTGGGTTTTTTATTGTTTATTTTTTTAAAGCAATACGTAATTAAAAACAACCTTAATCCCCTAAAACCGTAACCCAATTCGCAAAATGTTAATTCATAGACTGTAGTTAAACTGTCATTGGGTACCACCAAAAAAACTTTCCGTTTTAATTTTCCGACCTAAATCAGAAGTCAGCCAATAGTTGTCTTCTCTGAACGCTAGCAAGTTCGATCCTTGCTGGATGTCCCAATCTTGCGACCTTGTGTCACATCCTAACTATGGCGAACAGGTTGGATAAAAAAACAAAAACATCTCTGAATTTTTTATATGTAACTTACAAAAAATTATTTAAAGAAACGGAAAGCACTAACACTTAAAAAGGTGGAAGTGCTTTCCATTTCCAGGACACAAATTATCACTTTAGTTGTTCGTCGAACTAAAGGGATAAAAATGAACAATGTTCGATTTTCTTAGATAACGCTAAAGAATTTGTCATTATCATTATTATTAACTTTTTACATCTTTTTTCTTTCATCGATCTTAATTAAAATTAATTAATTTACTGTCCAGACTAAGTGCTACAACACATTCCTCGCGCGAACCACTATATATTGCTACACCCAATGACCCCTTACGAATACTTACGCAATTAGGAATTGAACCCGTGGTTCCACTATCTCGAGAATACAGCTTATTCGTTAGTCTTAGATGCAAACAAAATTTGCTTTATTTCTGTTTTTAAGTCCTTAATTTTGAGAGGGATACTACTTCAATTTTTGGGCCTGCTTCAGGATTTTTTCTCGGTAATCTCACGACTCCTCCCTCCTAACAATACCGTTTTTACTCACCATACCAAATACTTAAGCTAAATATAATATATATTATCAAAAAAAAAAAAAAGGTTTAGTGGTAGGATTGCCGTCATCATCATTATTATTATTATTATTATTATTATTCCACTTGTTGGCAAGAGACATTTTTTTATTTCCCCTAATCAAATTTTGCACTCTCATGGTTTTCCGAAAACACATTTAAAAATCCCAGTATTATGAAATTCAAAATTTAAAAAGAAATTTGTACATAAGATTAAAATAATTTTTCTTTTTTATGCCCATTTGCTAAAAAAAAAATGTACTTTTAGGGATGTGAAAAAACCCCAACCTTTTAATTAATATTTACCACACGTAGATTTAGCTATTAAAAATGAATTGATACAAAGCTATACTACTCACTTACATTTGTCAGGAATACGATTTCGTCTTTTGAAAAGCCGGTAATAAATAATATGTGTGTGTGCTCTTAATTTTTGTTTTTCTTTGTATTTTCTCTGTTAAAATAAGCGTGGCAGCTGCGGATTGGAAGACAAGGGAGGTAACTTTTTAAAACTTCCGCTTGTCAAAGTTTAATGTAACAACAAAGCATCTAACTGAACATAGTGTGGCTCAGCTTCAAGGCACAGCACCCCCTCCTCCACCTCTCAGGGTGTAGCTAGAATAATAGAGTCAAGGTCAACGAAAAAAATAAAGGGGTCTGGGAGGAAAATGATGATAAAAGAACTGAACAATGTTTGTCCTTATCTGCACGTGCACCTGATATCGTCGCGTGGTTTAATAACGGTAAATTTAATTGGACTAGTAAAAGTAAAGTTGGCGGAGTGGCCTATTGTTGGTATCAGCCGGACAGTGAGGGAGTCTATCCCCTTTTTGCTAGCGCTAGATCAGGGAGATTGCTTTAGGTGAGGTGGAGCGCCACACCTACCGTCAGCTCCCCACTTTACCGTACAGATCAGATTACCCAATCTGTGTTACTCATGCGCTGAGTTGGCCGGGACTGGTCTTGAACTAGGCACCTTGCGATTCTTATGCAAGTGCTCTACCGACTGAGCTGAACCATCCCTTTAGCTGGACTAGTAGACTATTATTACTAGTGAATTTGATACTCACTGAGCGCCCCATACTTCTGGCCTTGTGCTAAACTAATCAAAGATTAGTAAATGATTACCCACACATAAGCTTGATGGTTCCCAGAATAAACCTAACATTGTGCCACATTCTGCCCACGTGGGGATGTGGATACCTGGTGTCACAAGTGCATTTTATTAAATTCATATTAATCAGATTACGTAACTAAAAAATTTTTGTCGATCCAGAATCCATTAAATCATCTCTCACAATCCCTCAAACTAACATCTGACATATTGCATTAATCAACAACAGATGGGTGTATGAAAAGCGATCCATAAAAATCATAAAGGGATTCTCAGAGTTTGCTGACATTCACGATAGAAGGAGCACTATTTTCTGGACATTCAGCAAGGTTCCTCATCAACTGAGTGGACATTTCTCAAAGCCTTCTTGATATATTCTTTCCAGAATTGGCTGTATTGTGTTAGTATAACATTCAGTTCTAAGACTAACAACAACAAGAAAGGAATTAATATTTCCTTTAATTCAAACAATTTATTTGCTAGGCATAAAACAACAAACAACAATATAAAGTCCTTCCTGTATATAAAGTTGAGTTTAAGGGACTTACCGGAGCGTTGGAGAAGGTATCTTAGGGTGGTTTCCTGGAGCCCCTGAATTCGTTGCCTCATGGCACTGGGTGGATTCTATCTGACTACTTTTTGGATATTGCGCCAAAACTCTGGGCTATCACGTGATTGGTAAATCCAATCACAGAGCCTCTCCCTCACTCACTCTATATAGGAATAACCATTTTACTGACCTAACAGCTGTTTTCATCATATTGTGAATACATTTGAACGAGGAAACTTATACATAACGTGTGTCAATGTGTCTCGATATATGGCATGTCTAGGCTTCCTTCAGGCAGATGAAGGTAACAGATCAGTGGGGATTAAAACAAAATTAAAATTAAATTAAATTAAGAATTTTAAAAATAATAATCTCCAAGGAGACCTCAGGAAGGCACTTTTAGGTTTCAGACTTTATTCATAGGTTCATAGTACCTCTGCACATGCCCAGAAGCTCATTTCTGAGGTCTCCTTGAAGATTGTTAAAGAGCCCCCTTCCTGGTACCAAAAGGAAACCTCAGCAATTTAGACACAGACCTTGAGTGGCAACAGATGCTACAACTGGCACAGGAAGAAATTTCCTCTTCACAAAGTAACTATGAACCTATGAATAAAGTCTGAAACCTAAAAGTGCCTTTTGTCTTTGTCTCTTCTTTTTCCTTCCTTTAATACTTTTTCAGCCTGACAACTCACAAGAAGGAAGAACCACATATAATAGGGTTGAAAAAGAAACAACCAACGAAAACACACTGTAGCGATTATCTTCCCTTGTTTGGATGGGGTTGAATTAGCAAAGGGTTATCTTCCCTTTTACCATGTTAATCTACACATCGACATCCATCAGAAAAGCCAATAAAATTGACACCTTAAATTTTCACGAAATTGGTCATTTTCAGGCACTATAAGGGGGGTTTCAGTGGCTCATATCTCCGCTAATTTTCCGAATTGAGGACTTTCTTTGGCATCAATGAATTCTACGCATCGAAATCTATCAGAAAAACCAATAAAATCGGCAACTTAAATTTAAGGGCATTTTTAGGGCATCTTTTAAGCCTCATATCTCCGTCAATTTTCAACAGAATTCAATTTTTTTTTTACCATGTTAATCTACACATCGAAATCTATCAGAAAAGCCAATAAAATTGACACCTTAAATTTTGACAAAATTGGTCATTTTCAGGCACTATAAGGAGGGTTTTTAGGGTTCATATCTCTGCTAATTCTGCCAGAGTTTGCCTCTAGGGGTGTTGCAATCTGGCTATTTAAATACAGCCCTGGGAAAACTCACTCTCTCTTTCATCTGGCATCCACAGATATGCACTAGACATGTTGTGTCTCTGTTTCGACTTGGAGGGTTTTGTCCCCCAACTTTATACTTGTGTATGTACGTGGCCCCTTCTACACCCTATGGCTCCACCAAAGTTACACGCACCAGTTGTGTCTTTACCGTATACCTGTTACACAATGGTTTTCTACACAGTAAGTGACTACTTCTAATCTCCATTTAATAGCCTCAAGATTATCTACAAAGACACTTTCCCTTAGGAACTTCCACCTGGCTTTTTTTGTAATGTTGCTCAGACAATAAAGTCTCTATTTGTTTTAACTCTTGTTGGAATTCGTTATATATGAATTTACCTGCATTCGGTGACTTTCTGAGGTCTCCTAACATATTATGAGAAAGAGTATTAGCTACTGAAGTTAAACCACCCTTGATTCTTATAGCACCAAAAATAACCTAAAAGCCTAAAATCACATAAAAACTAATAACCCCATAGATCTCTCAACACACCAAAGGATCCTACTGCTCTAAAGGAATAGGAAGAGGTATCCCTGGTGCAACACCATGAAGCCAAGAGGTCCAGAAGAAAGCAGCAGCAACAAAGCACCAGCACATCAACATCTGCAGAGACAGCCTTCACATGCGACATCTGTGGTTGAGGCTGTTTTTCGAACATTGGACTTCACAGTCACAGGAGGCACTGTAAGTTCAGAGGCACAAGAATTATATAGTCTTCTGAGACTGCAATGCTGATACATATCTCTGGGGGGTCATCATGACTTTTTCAACAATTTTACCACTGATATCTAACTGATTTCCAAAAGAGTCATTTTGTGATGACAAAATTATATGGGGGCCTAGAATCAGTACCTCTAATTGTTCCATAACTGTTTTCTGCACATGCTCAGAGGGTTCTTCCGGTGTGAAGGCTCATGGGAGTTTGTTATTTTTTAAATTTTAATTTAATCCCCACAAATGTGTTTTTTTATTACATAAAGTTAATTTAATTAAACAAATAATTATGTATTACAATTTTTAATATATTTTTCAAAGTTTTTCATAGAATACACAAATAATTTACATAAATTAAAAATTATGTATTAGATTCGTTATACAGTTTTAAAGATTTTTAATAGATTACACATGGTTAAAAGTTGTTTAAACAAGATTTCCTTATTTTTAGTTTTAGAAGAAAAACATTTTTTGAAATTCAAAAATAAAAAGAGAGTAAAATTTGAATTTGATTTTAATTCATTAAATTATTTTGAATTAAAAATGGTAATAATGACGTGAACTTGGCTTTATTTTAAAAATTGAAGTCTTTAAAACATGAAACAAATTT
Source organism: Doryteuthis pealeii (assembly GCA_023376005.1). NCBI lineage: Eukaryota > Metazoa > Mollusca > Cephalopoda > Myopsida > Loliginidae > Doryteuthis > Doryteuthis pealeii. The sequence continues at coordinate 21,425,265 of CM042140.1, read as the reverse complement.
AACATTTATGCTTCACGTATGTATATTAGCAGAAATATTTTAAATCAAAGTGAATATTATAAACCAAAGGAAGTAATTCATAATTCTTGCTCTTTTTGACCTCCATATTTGTTATATCGTATTTTAAATCAATAAAAATTAATTTAAACATATATCACAATTTTAAGTTTTAAATTTTATATCTTTAGATTCTAATAACAAATATTTATGTAATAACAAGCTTATTTTAGTATGGTGATGTAATAATTATTGGAGAAATCTGAATTTAAAAGTGAGGCCCCACCCTTTTAAACAGAACAAATATCGATGTATAATTTTTTCACTGATAATCTAAAAAGAAATCATATTTCATAAACAACAGATCAAAAAAAAAAAAAGATCTCACAATAATAATTTTTTAGTTCTTTTTTTTTTACATTTAATTTTCAGATTTTTGGTACTTATTTTTTACCTTTTCTTCCTATAAAAATATTTTTTCACACCTTTTTATTTATAAAATCAACAATACTTTGCGCCCCCAAAATAAGAGGGGGGGGGTAGTCAAAGTTAATTTAACTGAAGGTATGACTGTATTGACTCTTGAAAATCTGTTTAATTTCATGTTCATTGATGAATGATTTAAATTGTTTTGCAGCATTAACAACTCAATCATTAAAAAAGAATTTCAGTGGTCCAGAGAATTTAAATTATTTTTTAAAATTAATTACTAGAAGCAGCTACCCAATGTCACCTGGGTAAAAGGAGGAGACAAAAAATACCTTGTGTATTGATTTGTTTACTTTTCAGTTCATTTTTTAAAAATTCCCCTTTGTAGATATGGTATACAAAAATAAAGAAATAATCTCAGCATTCAACCAATCCAGAATTTCAGAATTATGAGAAAGACAAATTATCGTTGTAAATAATGCAGATCTCTATTCAAGGTCAAAGGTTAATCATGCAGCATCATCAGAATATATTTACTTCAGTACCAAATAACAATTAAGGCACCTGAACTATTATTGTACTAAGTTTTAGTACAGGTAATAATTAGAGCACCTCAGTCGGTAGAGCGTTCGGCTAGAAATCCCAAGGTTCTTGGTTCAATACCAGCCCTCGCCAACTCAGCGTATGAGTAGCACATGGATATGTATGGTAAAGTGAGGAGCTGATGGTAAAGTGGCCCTCTGCCTCAGACACCGAAACAATCTCCTTGGTCTAGCGCAAGTGAAAAGAGGATAGACTCCCTCGCTGTCTGGCTGATACCGATATTAGGCAGCCCTGATGACCTTACTTTACTTACTATTACTGTACTAAGCTTTAGTAGAGTGTCACAGAGAACTACGGTACTAAGCCTCAGTGCCGAGTAACAAGCAGAGCACCTGTACCACTACAGTACTAAGCCGTACTAATAATTAGAGCACCTTGTAAAAATGAAATTCATTAGCCATGGTTGGTTGTATTTTACACTTGGGTTATTTTATGCTGAAGGCGTTAATTGTTTTATTTGTTGGATTATCCTGCTCTAGAAGTGGAACCTCGCCATTAAATGCTGTTTTACGTCATACACAGGACACTCATTAAGCAATGGCTAATGTATGCCAAATTACCATTCATATTTCTGAACTTTACCAACATCAGCAGCAGTCACTTGTTGACCAATATTGTGTAGTAGTCATTCATGAAAGATTTATTCAGACAAATAAAATGTTTGTATCTTTCATTTCAATCAGCATAAGAAAAACCTGAATACAATTTTGTCACTTCAAATAAAACATGAGAGAAGTATGATCAATGAATGAAATTTAAACATCTACTACTAAACCCGGCTATAAATGATAACTCCCAGAACCTGTGGATACACCACAGTATAATAATTTAATTATTATAATGTTTGATAGGTTTACTTAAGAGCTATTGTCAAATAGTTCAATATATAAAAGTATAATAATCTTGATTTTTCTCTTTCTCTAACTCTTTTTTTCTTTCTTTCCTTCTTGATTGAAACATACTAGCATTATTGCTATCGCTTGCTCACCCCTCTCTCTATCTTTCTCTACTCTCTTTCTTTCTTTCTTATTATATTTTTTCTGTGTAGCATGTCCTTTTTCTTTTCTTTCTAATAAAAACAGAATGGTCCATTATTTAGCTGAGGTGACAACACTCATAATAAGCAAGAATTCAGCAGATAAGCAACACCAGATAATCAGGATTTACATTTTTGCATTTCATCATGGATGATTTGGACAGTCTAATTTTTAACCAGTGGCTGTCACAAGATAACAGTCAGAAGATTAAGGAACAAGCATATTAATATATAGATCATATGGACAATTCAAAGATGTCAGCAAGAAAGACATGAAGACGTGCCACATTAACACCAACACATAGGAGGTTGGTACAGAAAACGGAGTGGTCTTGCACCCCCTTGTCAAACAAGGCATGAAAAGGAGTGAAACAGAGAGGAAAGTAACCACCACAGCAAAGAGAGCCAGAAGGAAGAAGAGACAACAGCAGCCCCAGCAAGCATCAATGTGTGCTGTCTCTGCACCAGAGATTGCCATTCAAAAATTGTCCTGTTCAGCCACTCATGCATATATATATATATATATATATATAGTGAGGTATCCAAAACTTGGTAGGTAGGGATGATTCTATATGTGATTTCTAAGACACACTGTATTATTATTGTATGATCCAGTATGTATAAATACAGTGAATCTTTAAATCACTACAGAGAGCTCAATGTATAATAAACTTTTTAATTATATACAGAGCAATATTTATCTTTGAAAGGAAGGAAAAACTCAACACCGTTATTCCATAATAAATTTATTTCGACCAAAATTGGGGCCTTTATAAATCTAAGTTGATTTAATAAAGCTCCCCAGAATTTAGTCTAATCAGATGGGAAATCGAAATAATTTGAATTGTATAACAGAAAAATTTACTCCTCAAAAAAAAATTTTTTTTTTTTCCTTTTACAATTTAGGTTTATAAAGGCCCCAATTTTGGTCGAAATAAATTTCGATAATAAATTAAGGAGTTTTTCCTTCCTTTCAAAGATATAAAGTGAAGTCGTCGGGGCGGCCTAAAGTCGGTATCAGCCAGTCAGCGAGGGTGTCTATCCCCTTTTCAATAGCGCTAGACCAAGGAGATTGTTTTAGCATCTGAGGTGGAGCGCCACACCTACCATCGGCTCCTTACTTTACCGCACAGATCCCTGTGCTACTCATACGCTGAGTTGGCGAGGACCGGTATCGAACTAGGAACCTTGTGGTTTCTAGCCGAATGCTCTACCAACTGAGCTAACCCGGCCATATATAAATATATATATAGATAAAACTTTTGAAGAATATGCCATCATCTTTAGCAGACAGAAGTATGCCAACATGGAAGAGAGAATTCAATTCAACAGAGATTAAATATATTGTAACTAGGACCGCATGGATTACATATGTATGTCATGAGGGCCGCACATGACAACTAAGTCTTTAAATCCTTCTTCTACATTAACAGAACAATGTGATGATTGCTATCATTAATTTCTTTATTATCAACTAAAAGTAATTGAATACATATCTAAAAAAAAAAAAAAAAAAATGTTAAAAAGAAAGGAAAAAAAGACTTACTAAGTTCAAATAATGTGTTGATTGAAAGCAGGAGAAGGCAAGAGGAAAGACTCACTCCTTTTCATTGACTGGGTAATACTGACGTTAGGCCGCCCTGAATTTCCACAACTCAAATGAGGGGTTAAGAGACAATATGTTGATAACACTGTTTCTTAACAACAAATTGCCCTAATGAAAATAAACATTTTCGTCCAAGAATCTTTTGAAAAATCTTTAACAAAAGCACCAGTGCTTGCTGAAGGCCATACGCGGCCTGTGGGCCACATGTTTGACATGCCTGTATTAGTGGACATGTAAAATTTTCAAGCAAAAAACAGAAGTGTATGTATGTATGTACCCAACCCCACTGCCACAGTCAGGATGTGACACAAGGTCATTTTTTTTTAAAGCTAAGTAAGCAGGTTTGAATAACCAATGCTAAAGAACCCAGTCTGCCCAACTACCTACCCATAGCAGGGGGCAAGAGATGGATTCATGCCTTACCCAAGGGCATTAGTGCTAAGTGAACAGCCTTTTCAAGCTGAAGGTTCAACCACGGTGCAGAACATGCCAAACACCCTAAACTGTCAAACATTTCCTCATAGAAGGTGGAGTTTTCACTCCAATCAGAAAGAAATATTTCAATGCAAATAATATGAGAAATCTGTTTGAGCATACTAACATGGATGACATTTTGTCTTTCTTGAGAGAAGTAGAAATGTGTCGAGAATTGTGAATCAAATATGAAATACATATATGAAATACATCTACTAAAATTACACCAGTAAAGAGAGCTTAAGTGCCAACTTTTATCTCACACTCTTAACAGTTTTTGGTATTAAATAACCCACAGAGTTATTATACCATTAAATAAACCAAACCAAATGAAGTTAATGAAAATTATTTATACCAATTTGAAGATATTAAGAACTTGAAACATAGAAACTTTTATCAAAATGACTTGTTTCGGCATTAAATGACCCAAAAAGGGTTGATATGCCGTAAAATAAACCAAACCAAACCAAACCGCCTTGTCCGGGTCGCTAATTCCAATCTTTCTAAGATTAAACCAAATATTCAAAGTAGCCAAATAATTTGTAGATAAGCATGTAACTTTTCCATGTGGATAAAACTTTTTTTATTATTTAAAAATAAACAGCAAAATGAATGAATTAAAAAAATAAAAGTTATTTGGTTAATGTAATTTATTTACATTGAAAGAAAGAATTGGAAAAATAGAAGAGTTTCAAAATCATCACTTGTTAATAAATGCTGAAAGTCAATTTAAGGAAGCAATTCTCTTGTTTATAATCCGTCTTTGTTCCTAAATTCCAGCAGAAAATGTACAAAAATTGTATTGGGGTAAATGTAAAAAATATTGACGCACTGAGATAAATTATCACAGCAATTCCAGAATCTTACAGCAAACATGCACAATAGGATTTTCAGTAACATGCTCAAAAAAAAAAAAAAAAAAAAGAAAAAAAAATATCTTAAAAAAAAAAAAAAAGAATAGAACAAAAGATTTAAACTGAATGCATCTCATTCCTTTAAAATAATAATAGGTACAAATGCAGAATAGTGCGCAAGAGATAATATCATTAAAATAGCATTTTACGTATAAATAGCATTAGATTATGGAAACATCCTGAAGTAGCCTAACCCTAACCTTTGCGTCTCAAAGGTTTTGGGTATTTCTGTGAAATGTAAAAAGTAAGTAAAAGTAAAGTTGGTAATGTGTCCTATTGTCAGTATCAGCCGGACAGTGAGCACTAGACCAGTGAAATTGTTTTTGCAGAGTTGGAGTGCTACACCCACCATCAGCTCCCCCACTTTACCACACACATCAGATTACCCAATCAGTGCTACTCATATGCTGAGTTGGCAGGGACTAGTATCAAACAAGGAACATTGCGATTCCTAGGCAGGTGCTCTACTGACTGAGCAAAACCGGCCTCCATGAAATGTAATGATTTTTATATGTAATCTAATAATATTATCTCTTGCACACTATTCTGCATTAATACCCAAAATAATAATGGTTACAAGTCTGACTCAAGTATCTAAGATTCTATCATAAAGCTCATTTCCATTTCAATGTTTGTCGAACTTGAAAGGAGTTGCTTCTCATAACTTTTGTTAGGATTAAATCACACAAATAATCATGAACAAACAAATAAGTGATTGATTTTAAATCTTTCATTGATGATTGCTATTTCTTTGCATATTTACTACATGACAGTAAATTAAAAGAAAAGAAAAAAGAAAAGAAAAAAAAAAAAAAAAAAAAAAAAAAAAAAAAAAGGAAAAAAAGTGGTCATGATGAATTTTTGTGAACAAGTTCAACGTTTTGGACTGTTTTGTCTTCATCTTTATTGCAGTATGGTATAAACACAATGTTTCAGATGCTGTATCCTCCGGCGTTTCCTGTGTATCTGAACATAGTAATGACTCAACCTGAGAAATCATTTTTAATAATTTGATTGTTGATCGAACAGGTGTTAAAGAACTTTTGAAGATCTTATTCAAAAAATATTGTCATCGTTTTTGCACACCTATCATTCCAACATGTCACAAAAATAATCACGATTATTTAAGAAAAAAATTTTTTTTTTATTGCTGTTTGCTTGAGGTGTAAAATCCAATGACATCAGTCTTTTTCGATATTTTTATTTTTAAAGTAATTTGATTTAAAAACAATTTGACTTAGCCTTTTTAATGATTGTTTTCCCATATTGTGTTCATCTCTATAATTACATACATCCATACATAAAGGGCAGTGTGTGTATGTATGTCCAGAGGAAACTACGAAAATAAAACAATTACTGACAAAGTAAATACATATACAAATTCACTATCATCAGATCTTGCTTTTGGAGTAAAAATATTGAAGATTTAATTTATATTTGTGATGATAATTAAAAAATGAAATTTAAGTAGTGACAGCATGGATTGTTTTTGTATTTAATATTTTAAATAGGAGACACTGATTTTTCTTTTCAGGGTGTCTGTGCACTTCTTTTTTTTTCTGACGCCCCACCAGACCAGATCAACACTAGGTCTTTTTTACTTAGGGATTTTAATGGAGCATCCAACTCACAATTCAGTAATAATGGATCTGCAAGAATAACTTTTTTTTGCACTCCTCTCTATCCAGGCGACGCCAGGTAGCCACTTCTAGTATACAATACGTTGTGTTTACCACAATAAAGATGAGGACAACAGTCTCAAACATCAAAATTATTCACATCAAGCCTCATCTCAAAAATACAGAAAATGAATTTTTATTTTTGCTATTCTGTGAATTTTTTAAAAGATGAATTACAAGTCTTTATTTATTAAAATTACCATGACAAGGATTCAATTTTCGTAATTCATTTATTTTTTTAATGAAATTATTCAATTTTAAATAAATTTTGAATATCAATTAAAAGTAATAAATCAAAATTCATGATTCCAATGAAAACATCTAAGCTTCAATTTAGCAAATTCAATAATTCTTCAATATCTAGAGATATAAGTAAATATACTATTATTTTCAATTTAGTATTTAACAAGTTACATTTATTGACAATTACTCAATTTGTTACAAAAGCACAGTAAAATAATGTAGAACACTCCAGGAATATAGAATATATATATATATATATATATTGAAATTCTACATTCAACTGAAACCCTGTGATTGCGTAATTCCTTACTAAAGAATAGAACACAACTATATCTGATTCAAGTTGACTTAGTCTATCAGAACAATTGTGTTTGTATGAGTAAATGGGGAAACTAAAGAAAAAAAAATTCTTGCTTAATTTTTTTTTTTTTTTTGAGTGTCCAAATTCAACCCAAAATCTTAGTATGGTATTTATTATGATATAAGTTATGACCAAGCAGCTGATAGATGTTCAGTGGTAGACAATCAAAATGATGGACAGACCCTTGAAGTTTTGGCACACTTTTTTTTTTTTCTTTTCTTTTCTTTATTATATAGGGTGTCACAAAAATTTGATATCATTTCATAAAATGAAAAAATTTTATAAGTTTTTTTTTTTTTTTTTCACCATTTTATGAAAAATTTTTTTCACGAAATGAAAAAAAAAAATTGACATCATTTCATAAAATGTCAATTTTTTTTTCTTTTTCATAAAATGAAAAAAAAAATTCATAAGATGATGAAAAAATTTCATAAAATTTTTTTTCAGAAAACGAAAAATTTTTTTCATAAAATGATGTCAAATTTTTAGGATACCTTGTATTTCGACAAGTTTTCAATTGTTAATAAGGAAATATAGGTTTGAAGATTGCCTGCCAAGAATTTAGTTTAAATTGTCTACAAAGCCCATTATCAAATATTGTTATGGCATAAAGAGAAATTTGGGGCACTGGTCATTCAAAGCATCCATTGTGCATAAGGAATACCAATTCAGAAAAAAATACATAGTACAATATTCAATGATAATTATTTGGATAAAAATAGCACCCTTTTCATAGAAGATGGAACTCTACACCATATGAAAAAAAAAAAAAAACCCTTGTGAATGACAAATCCAAAAGTTATTAATGGCTATTGTAGCCAAGTCATGAATCCTATAGAACGAAAAAGAAAATTTTTTAGGAAATTTTCTACAGGAAATTTACTTTGTACTTTCAATGAAACTTAGCCAGATACCCCACCCACACACCAAAAAAATAAAAATAAATGAATAAATAAAAAATAAAAAAAACAAACAAAAAACACCTTTTAGCAAGACTATCAAATTTTAATTTGAATAATATTCTTTGATTGCTTTGATTGTTGCTTAAACTAGTTATTGTTTGAGAACAGGTATCTACTTTTGTCAGGTCTCAATATACTTAAGATATATATATATAGTTTATTTCCTATAAGTCTAACATAAACAAAGGGGAATCACCCTTGACTGATAAATTATTTATTGATCTACCAGGAAAAAAGAAGACAGCATTAGGGTTAAGGGTTAGTTTAATGGGAAAATAAATAATTTATCAGTCAAGAGTGGTTCCCTTTGTTTATGTTAGACTTATAGGAAATAACCTATATATATTGAAATAAATCCAACAATATATAGAAAATAGAAAAACATAGTATTCAAAAAAAAAAAAAAAAAAAAAAAAAAAAAAAAAAAACAAACAAACAAAAAAAAAAAAATGAATTTATTCTTGACGGTGAAGTTGATATTATGATGTTTTGGTTTTTAATAAACCTTCATCAGAACATTAAGATGGAAAGAATGTTTTCTAAGCAAGAATGGACGTTTTTTGAATAACAGGAGTTAGGTAGTTGTATCCATGGAAAGGCCCATAACCGAATTGACACCATTTTTGGGCCGTCTTTGCTCATACCGGTCACATTCTTAACTTCCAGAAGTGAGTGCTGTGCTGAATTTTGTTATGGGCCTTTCTATGGATACAACTACTTAACTCCAGTTATTAAAAAAATAAAAATAAAAATAAATAAATTTAAAAAAAAATAAAAATAACATCCATTCTTGCTTAAACAACATTCTTACCATCTTAAAAAGTCCTGATGAAGGTTTATTAAAAACTGAAATACTATAATGTCGACTTCACCATCAAGTATAAATTCATCTTTTTGGAATACTTTGTGTATGTATATATTAGTTCAATGAATTATTTGGTATCCATACCACTTGTGTGACTTCTTTTATGATTTTTTTTTTTATATATATATATATATATATATATATATATCAAAATATGCTCGGTGGGATAATTTCGATACAATTGGTAGGTTTGATTAGACCCAATTTATATCTTTTTAATGATATAATATTATTCACACGATTCAGACTTTTATCTTCATCTTGATTGTTGTACTCATGTTTTAGCCACTGTTTCCACAGGCCTTCTTCAGGTGTCTCTTGTAGCTTCAGTGAATTTTAAACCAATTCCTTTATTTAATCCAGTGTAGACTGTGCTCATTCTGTTGGTCATACCTTGGAATATCTTGTATCAGTTATCTCCCCTGTACAATGTTACTTTTCTTCATTTCACGGAATTAAGACATTTTGGATTTTACGGCATATCAACCATTGTTGGGTTATTTTATGCCAAAAACGTTTTGTTTTATTCATTCTTGATGGGTATTAATATTTTTTAAAAACAATTGTTTTCTTAAACTCATTTTTTCTATTTAACCCTAACAGGTACTATCACTCCAGGTCAGAATGGTGATGAAGGGGTACACCACACTCCCCAGAGCTCCAGAACTGGAATTTTCTACTGAAATAACATTTTTAAGATCATTAAACCTGATAAATAATGGATCCAATTCCTAATTCCCTGAAAGTTACCGGCTATAACAAAAGACACCTGAGGAAGGCCTGAGAATACAGTGGCCAAAAACATGTTTATAAACAACCAAGATAAGGACAATAGTCCAAACCATGTAAATAATAACAACTCCTCATGATAAAAATTTAGACAAATACTGATACACTATCAATTGAATAAATCTTTAAAATGATTTAAAATCAAAATTCTTCAATAAGAAAAAAAAAGATTTTTTTTTTTTTTTTTTTAAATCTCAAGAAACAGTTCAACTTCATCAATTTACAGGAAAAAAAAAAAAAAAAAAAAAAAAATTAACTCGAAAAATAAAAATGCAAATTAAAAAATATAGAAGTTAAAAAGTTAAATACACAATGCCTGATTGTTGAAATGATAGAAAATAAATTGTAACAAAGTAAAACTAAATGCAATATACAATTTAAATTACCGAATACAAAATTAAATTTATCGAGTCGTTAAAATTGAATTTCTCTAAAATGAAAATAAAAACATTTGCTGATCTTATAAAAGTTTCAATCATGTATTAGTGATTATTTCCCACAAAATCAATTGTCAAGGTTTAGTAGAAAAACTCTAGATTTGCATTTACATTGTATACAAAAAAAAAAAAAAAATTAAATTGTATTCAGAATTTATAGTTATTTAACTGTTATTCATGATCTAGGCTGAAATACTTTATTAAGTCTGCTATGATCATCAAACAAACTTCGGATCATGAGGACTTGAGTAAGAGCCACTGACATCATGAGAAATAGCTGGATCCCTGACCACCAGTTGACACGTTCAAAGTTAGATTCCTGGATATTTCGATCCCTGGCTTCAAACATTTTCAAATAGTTTTGGACTTGATGGGATCTTTCAAGGTTTTCTTTAACACGTTCCACAATAGTCTACAAAATAAAAATTTTAAATCACATTTTAATCTATTTTTAGATTTTAACAACACTTAAAATAATACCAATATTAAAAAAAGAAAAAAAAAGAAAAAAAAAAAGGCAATCTGTTTTAATCCACTATCTACCACTGCCATTTGTAATAGCCATGTCCTAAATGGTTGACAAGCTAATATCATATCACTGATCCTTTACTACTGAATAGAAATGTATTCATTTCTCTTTTTTAACACTAAACCCTTTTCTAAGAGCTGACGATCTTAGGTGTTTTCAGGCAGTCCGGCATTTTGATTATTGGGCGGTTAGGGGTGCTATGGTAGATAAAGTGTTAAATTTTTTAAAGGGATATCCAATCACTGATATGAAAAAGAAAAATACACCAATAAATAAAAATTTGTAACACTATTTCAGCATTTCAGGTCTTCAAAATAAAGTAGACAAATTGTTTTAATCCTTTTCTTTGTTTTTTTTTATTGGAATGAATTGTTTCTTAAAATTATCATTACATATTCTGTTACTTCTCTAGGAATAACAAACTGGATTGTTTGTTTGTTTTGTTTTACACACTCTTTTATATTCAAACAAGAACAACAACCACAGTATGAAACATGTCAAACACCATGCACTGTTAAACACTTACTCATAGAATGTGAGATTTTTGCTCACATCAGAAAACATTTTTTTTTTTTTTTTTTTTTTCCTAATGGAAATAATATTAAAGATCTATTTGAAAAAGACAACATAGATAAAACAAATTAACATAGATAACATTCTGTCCTTTTTGAGAGGAATAACATTATACCAAAAAATATACACAAACTTGATCAATACCATTGTTATGATTTGAGCTACCATTTTAGACCTGTAGTTGAATCCAGTTTCACAGTGGATATTATTTGTGGCATAAAGTTTGATCCTTCCTTGCAGTAGCAAGATGTAGTATCAGATTTAATCCTTGCCTGTTGATCTGTCTAGGGGGAAATCCTCCAGCTAACTACTCTAGGGTGATTTATTACCAAGCTTAAATACATATTCTCTTGTTTTCTCATTGATCCATTCAGTCACTGCTACTTGGAATAGTCTATAAATAGTGATTTTTGGCACACCTTATACCTAGGATAATCCACCAACCATACAAAAATCCACCAGGCAAGCAAAGAGTGAGAGGTGGACAAAAAAAAAATAAAAATAAAAAAAAAATAAAATAAAATAAAAAGAGTCTTACCTTAAAATCTTCCAATTTAATTTCCATCAATTCAGCTGCATCGTCTTTACTAAAATTCCAATTACGATTATCAATTTCATCTTCTTCATTTTCAGTGATGATATCAAAATAGACAACCTTCCGAAAGAAACGGCTAAAGGTGTTATCAAAACAGATTTTGTAAGTTCCTGTTGACAGAATATCAACTCTGAAAATAAAACATTAAAAAAATTCAATTATAGAGAAGGAAAGCATTGTAAAAGGAAGAGAAAGTTGGACTTGACCAATGAAACACACAAGTAATATGGACTACATGAGACTATTAGTCGAGTAATAGCTAGTCTTGCTACATATATTTTAATTACTGTTATGAAGAGCTGCATGTTGGACTATCTTATTTATATCTTTTGTACCAAAGGGTAATAATTCTATGTTAAACTTTTCTTCCAGATTTCAATGTTGTTATTGATAACTTGTCACCACGTTGAAAAAAATCCTAAATACAAATGTATCTTCAATCTTTTTCATTAAAGCTTTTAATTGATTGTTATCAGGTATAATAACATTACTAACTGATAATTATCTCTTAGCTCTGCTTAATGAATGAAGTCATTTATGGAGAAATTAAGAGAAAGATATTAAAAATTGCTAATCTGATTAAAATGCGTTCTTATTTCAATAAAAAGATAATGTTATTGATTTAGTGTCTTACTACTGTGTTTTTCAATAGATGAAGAATAAGACATCCTCAAAAAAAAAAAAAAAAAAAAAAAAAAAAAAAAAAAGCCCTAGTGTTATATTTTGAAGTGAAAATTAATATAAGCAGTGTCTTATTTTTTGGGGAAACATGGTATTTGCTAAAACAATTAGATAATCAAACAATATTAGATAATCTTTTACAAAAATTAGGGATCTGTCCAGGAAATAAGCATTTCTTCCTCAAAAGAGTTGGCATGAGAATACTTTTGGGTCAAAAGTTAAAGTATGTAAACATTATGAAACCAAAAAGGAAATTTTATTAGTTATCAACAACAATTACACACAATTATTGAACAGCTGGGAATTTTAAAAAAGTGTTGTGATAAAAAGTAATGAAAATATAAACAGATTAATCAAATTCATTATACATTTAAAGTATGAGGATCTTATTATATAAAAGTTTTATAATTTGCTTAAAGTATTATGTCTATATTGGTTTGGTGGTTGATTTTGAAGGCTATCACAATGCAAGTGTAAAGAAAAATGAGGTAACTATGATGTTGTTCATCTACCTTTGATTTATTTTCTTAATATTTCGGGATAAAGATCCTTCGTCAAAAGATTTCTGAAAGCTAAGTTCTAGAGCTGTTAAATTGTGGCTAGGATCTGTTCATACTGTTGTATGTTTGGTGATATCTTCCTCCGAATCCTTTGCGAGTGTGTATGAGTGTGTTTATGTGAGTGTGTGTCTATCCAACAATGTCTTAGTATCATTCCAGATTTGGCCTATCCCCTTTTTTTTAGTGGGTATAAGGCAGGTGCCCCAGCTGTACAGGTTTTGTTTATTTGTGTGTATGTGTGTGTGTGTGTGTGTGTGTGTGTGTGGAGTCTGTTGTGCTTAACAAAACAATAGATAGATTTCGGCTAAATTACAAAGAATTTTGATTTTTAAAGTATTACCAAAAATTTTAATGACCTTTTCAGAGAAAAGGATTAAAATAAATTAAAATTCAAGAATTTTTGCTAAGTTGCCAATATCTTAAACTAAAAATTTCCCTTGAATCTTTATAAATTTGTACATCTAATATTTTGATTGAATTCTCCAAATAATTAAAAACGATTTCCCCTTTAATACCAGTTTCAGTTAACTTGGTCTATAAAAGGTTAAAATGAAACTAACTTTGAGTTACAAAACAGCCCATGTTATTGGTGCTTTTAGAATCTTGCAATGTGTCTTATATATAATTAAGAAATAAAGGTTTATATAATATATGTAGATAGATAAAAGTGTGCATTGGCTTGTGTGTGTGTGTGTGTGTGTGTGTGTGTGGTGTGTGTGTAGGTGTCAAACATTTGTCTTTTATTGTAGATTTCCTGTATTATGAATTTTTCACTACGCGTGTGCGCGTGCGTGCATGTATGTGTGCATCTGTGAGCATTGGTTGTGCTTTATTGTAGGCCTATTGTATTATGAACTCCGAGTTCTGTTCTGTTATTGATCTCTGGGTGCAATTTAGCTATCAACAACACCTCCTTAATTCAAAGGTTGCCCAAATTTCTTTCTCTGGCCTCGATTTTGACTTATGTTTTTTTTCTGTGTTATTGCATTTAACCAAGTGTTTGTGGAATGTGGATGCTTGTGTATGTAAATGTTCCTTGACCCTAACGTATAGTGACCTAGTGGTGCTACCCATGTTAAATCGGTTGCATTTGTTGCATTGAGTGCAGTATACCACATTCACTTCATGACACATACCTGTAAATAATTAAATCTATTTATGAAATACAAAAATAAATAAAAAATGAAAACTTACTTATGAGCAGAATCAGATTTTTTTTCTTCTGCTATAATGATTGCTCCACTCGGACCCTGGATATAAAAGCTAACATCCATATCACCGCCATCTATCACCTAAAAAAAAAATTAAAAAAAAAAATAAAAAAATTAATGGAGAAATATATAAATTGGCCACATTAAGATTTATTTAATGCATTATCTAAAGCAAAATTTTATCCAAAGTAAAATAATAAACAATGCTACTAATCACTCACCAACGTACTAATAAATAAAAAAATCTATAGAACATTGATGTAAGAAAAAAAAAAAAAAAAAAAAAAGGGGGGGGAAAAAGATAACCAATTCGGGAAATCGATTTCCTAACTGCAAAAGTCTGCTGACAAAGTCTTTCACTTGCAAGAATATTACAACAGTCTTCGACCACATTCCATAAGCAGCTCACCTGCCAAGAATCGGAATGGTCTCTCTTTGCAACATTCCGGTCATCCTTCATCCAAATGCTTGAATTCACAGGTTCCAGCATGCTGGTTCTTCACGCCAGGATTCAGACCAACCACCACCTACACAAAAGTTCAGCACTGAATATACATCTGGGATATCTCACAAATGGCAGCCAGACATGCCAGGCAACGCTGACGCTGCGTATCAGGTGAATGTCTACCGTCACAAACATTTCAAACCCATTTTACTTAACCATAATGTATTGTAATTGAACATCAAAAAAATATTTAAAATTTATCAGATAAAGTTAAACAAATAAGAAAACTTTATATTCTTATATTTGTTCTAAACAGAAAAAAGAAATTTCTAAGTAGTATGACAAGTTTTATTTGTTGCAATAAAATTGATGAAAATCTGAATATGTTTGAATTTAGAAATTAAAATCTCATTATAATGGAGATTTGGTGTCTATACCCAAAACTACGTCAATGCTTACACCACAATAACCTCAAGAATTGCATAAGTTTATCAATGAGTATTTAATTTATAGTCAAAATAATTAATACATAGAATGAATCTTATTTATTAACGATGTCTCTATGAAAATCTAAGTTAGATTTGACTCAAAACACCCTATGTTATTAGTGTGTTTAAAATCCTGTAATGTGTTTTATATATCATTAAGAAAAAAGGGTTTACATAATATATGGTGTGGTTAATTTGTATACTGGTTTGAAAAAAATGGGTTTAATAAATAATTACTTGGTGTTATTGATCTAATATTACTGTTTTATTCTCCAATGTATTAAAATTAACCCTATGAAATGAGGCAATAGAATTAGGACAAGCATCTAGGTTCTAAGGATTGATCGGAGAGGGTCTCTCTGACCACTTGTCTAGCCCAAATAAGAGCCTAAGTGGAGCTGCATGTCCTGGACTGCTCTGCCACCAGGATTCTGTTCTTAAGCATCAGGGTTGCCAGCCACAGCCAACAGGTGGCCTTATAGGGAGGACCTCTCCTCTCTGCAGAGGTGCAGTCAGTGTATTCTAAAGCCCAAGCCGACAGGGTTTGACTTTCTTGGTAACCATATCCTTCAAAGTGAAATTGCTGACTGCAAACTTCATAAGATTCTTATTTTTCTTTTGAGATTTGCACAAAGATTCTATATGGAAGTACTGCTCCAGGGAGTGTTAGTTTGGGGGTATTCATAGTTTAACAATTTAAAAAAAAATGTTTATTATATAAAACTAGCGGGACCTGTGGATATACCACAGTATGATGATTATTACAACATTTGATATGCTTACTTAAGAACAATTGCCAAATAGTTCAACATGTAAAAAGTATAATAATCTTGATTTAACTCTTTCTTTTCATCTTTTCATTGTTTGATTGAAACAGATTAGTGTTATCGCTTCCGCACACTCACCCCCTCTCTATCTTTCCCATCTCTTTCTTTCTTATATCTTTTCTGTGTAGCATGTACTTTCTTTATAAAAATGGGATGGTCCATTATTTAGCCGAGGTGATGACACTCATAAGAAATAAGAATTCAGCAGATAAGTGACACAAGATAATCAGGATTTACATTTTTGTATTTCATCTTGGAGGATTTGGACAGTTTGATTCTTAATCAGAGGATGTTGCAAGATAATAACAGTAGAAAGATTAAGGAACAAGAATAGTAATATATAGATATATCAAATGTGGCATAAGGCCAAAAATTGAGGGTTGGGGGAGAAGGTGCTGGTCTTTATTTTTTTTTTTATTAACTTGACCCGTCTCATTTGCTGACCCACTATTTTTTTCACTTTAAACATCTCATTTATTCTAGAACTTTCCAAACTACAATTAGCAAAAGTATTTAATATTGGTAAACTTTTATGAATATTGGCAAGTTCTTTCATGAATAATACCAGATAAATATTTTCAGTATATTCGTATAATATTCTTATAAAAAAGTTATTGCTATAAATTCTAGGATATTTTAAAAATGATCTAACATATATTGTATTCAGTGGTTCCGAATTAGGGCATTAAGGGTCACTACACCCTTTTTTTTTCTTTTTTTTAATAATAATAATAATAATAATGTAATTCATTGTGTATAGTGCTCAGGTGCACCACAACTCATCAAAGTCTCATGTCAAGTACACAGAATAATGTTGTGTCAGGAACATGAACAGTTCACAGTAGTAATATGCATGTATGTGTGTGCATGTGTATGTGGAGAGTGGCATCAGGTATAGTGTTGGCGGACTACAGGAAGCATGGAGGCTTTGAAAGATTCAGTGCTCCGGCAGCCTACAACAGATGCAGGCAGTTTATTCCATGTCTCCGCAATTCTGAGCGTGAAAAAATGTTTCCGAAAGTCACGTGAACAGTGCTGTTTTCTGACTTTGTAGGCATGCCCGCGTGTATTGGAGAGATGGAGATCAAAAAGGTGCTCAAGATTGCTGTTGTTAAGATGATTAATGACCTTATGAGCATTTACCAGGTCAATTGCCAGACGCCGAAGTTTCAACGAATCCATTCCCAGGGCTGCGAGACGTTCAGAGTATGGCAGATTCCTGATGGAGGGTACTCGCCTGGTTGCACGTCTCTGTACAGTTTCTAGGAGGTTAATATTCTGAGAAAGGTAGGGATTCCAGACTGGTCATGCAAACTCCAAGTGTGGCCGTACCATAGCTAAATAGATTTTAACCTATCAACAGATTTTTTATTAAATTTATTTATTTGAATTAAACATTTCCTTTAACATTATGACAACTTCTTACATTGGGTTGTGTATGTGTAACAATAGACATTCACCCAATTCAAAGCGTCAGTGTTGTCTAGTGTGTTTGACTGTTATGTCTCAGATGCATGCTTGGTGATAAGATTTGGTGTGGGCAGTGGTTGGTTTTGTCATGGCGTGAAAGACCAGAAGGCTTAGAACCTGCGAATGGAAGCATCCGGATTTAGCGTAACCACCTACTTTATTAATGCAGCAGGTGATGAGAGATGCTTATGATGTGTTGGAAGACTGATGGAATATTGTTGCAGGAAGGAAGATTTAATCAGCGGACTTTGTAGTTGGAAATGATTACCGGGATCATTTTTTTAAAAAATTACTCACAATAGTATGGTGGCAAGAAATTTTTGAAGATTGGATTAAGGAAAAATGAATACTTCTTTGTCAAATTTTTTGGTAATGCTAAATAAATTCATACTGTTTGTTTATAATACTTCATCAGGGAGTTTTCATTCCCAAAAAAAAAAAAAAAAAAAAAAATACAAACTCAAACTATAAAATTAACATAAGTAACCAATATCATATACCTATAATATAAATGTAAACAGAACGAAAACAGATAATTGCTGAGTCACGTTTAGTAATATTATAATATTATATATATAAAATTAAATTTTTTAAAAATCAAAAGGGCATTAGCTTATCTCACTTGTTCTCATGGAACCCTTAGGGAGGTTCTGGGGAGCCCCAGTTGTGAAATGCTAGTATAATGGATCCTAGCATTATCCATGTCAGTTGTTAGTTTAAGTGTTTGTGCCAATTTAAATGCAAGAAAAGTCAGAAATTTTGCCAAATCATTGGAACAATTTAAGATGTTAGTATTCTTTTCACATCAAACATTTTTGACTCCTGCTAAATCATTCTCCTGCCAATTGATATTTTCTCTTTTGTCCAATATACATATTGCTTACTATTCTACTATAAGAATTAGCAGTGTGTCAACTCATAGCTAATACCCATAATCTTATAATGCATCAGGTTATCCAAAAGAGGGGAACTTAACACAGAATATTCGGTAGGGAAAAAGACAAGTCAATTAATGCAATATTACATTTAATTATACAACATACAAAGATGGAACCAAGTTCCCGTCCCAAATCACAAAATTAGAAAACACTTACTATTTTTCAGGTCTGGAAACAAAGACAGGCACCATGTGCGTACCACTGCTGAGGATGGGAAAATACATCTTTCGTTTCCAACCTCATGTTGGGAAAAAGTGAGTGATTCTAGGGTTCGCCTTGTCATGTGACCAAAATAGATACATTTTGGTCTCCCAACACTGCTATTGTACTACATACCAGTATATTTTCCTTTTTTTAACTAACCCATTTTTTCACACACACACATTATCAGTGGTTTTCTAATGTTTATAATTTTTTTTTAAAAACAATCCAATCTTCACAATTTGATAGCCTTTACTCTTTAGTATCATATTTCCATAGTTAATTTTTTATTTTGAAAAATGAAATTCCAATTTTCTACTAGTTTTAACTGTTTAATAACAGAAATAAAACCAAAGTCCTGCTTTAATAACTGTAAATTTCACAATATAAAAACAAACATTAACTAGCTAATTCATATCTTACAAAGTTTTAATTCAATTAAAAATGAAATAAACATCAATTGCATAAAAAATATTTCAAAATACTTGCACCAAATTTTAGTAGCATTACCAGTTGATTTTTTTTAATTTGAGGTTATTGTTGTTTAATCACATTAGTTAAATAGAGCTGTATAAATGGAGTTCAAAACTTTGAATTATGCAAATATCCCCAGTGGTTCAAATGTTATGAGAATTTAAAGCCCCAAAATTGGGGGTACAAAAGTGATATGATTTTGTTAAAAAAATGTCAAATCACAGACCAATTCAGAACAAGAAATTTAGTAATTTCTTCACCATTTCTTTATTTTTGGAGCAATTTTGATAAAACTTGGCATTCTTATGTAAAATTCTATGTTCTTTCTGATTCTGCACTCAATTTGTATGTATCTATGCTGTAACCAATTCTTTAGAGAATAAGGAGGTACCAATAGCAGGTTTTTAAAATTATTTTTTAAAAGTTTACTACAAGATTATTCAACATTTTCATACTGCATGTATACACATATATAATATTAATTTAAATATATAACATCACTTTGAATTTAAAAATACATTTCTAAATGCTCATGTTGAATTACATACAAGAAATAGAATATCTATTTACATATGTTTTTACACTAAGCCGGTCTGCATGTGCTGTGTTTTGTTTACATTTGACGAAACTTTGACGGTTAAGCAACATCTAAATAACATGTTATATATGAAAATAATTCTGAGTATCTTCTATTAGTGATATAGTGCTTTTTTTTTTTGCTGATTTTATATTTTTTGAAAAAATCTCCGTCAACTTTTGTCTATAAAATTTTTGCTTCCAAATGTCGGAAGAGAAAAAAAAACAACAAGTTCTTGCTTATATTTTAAGGTTTGTTCTAATTAAATATAAAATTTCAAGAATATTGATAAAGATTAGCCAGTTTGATTTTACGAAATAAATTACCATATTAATTTTATTCTGAGAAAAAAAAAAATCTTATTTCGTATTTATGGCCATTTGAAGCAAAATACTGTTTTAACTCGCTGTAAAAAGTAATTCAATGGATAAAATCACATAAAAATTACATATTTAGAAAGATTATTTTATTTTCTTTCCAACCGTATAAATATTCTTAAAATTGGATCAGAAATACCCAAGCAATTGCCATTTAAAGTGATTTAGGTCCGAAATTTAACGTGTGCTGTATTAAAAACGACTAGATTTTAAGTATTTTTTTTTCAAAATTTGAACCTTTAAGATAAAACCCTGACAATTAAGCAACATTCTAATGTTACATGTTACATATGAAAATAATTCTGAGACTATCTTCTATTAGTGATATAGTGCTTTTTTTTGTCTATCATATTTTCACTTCCAAAGTTTGGAAAAGAAAAAAAAAAACAAAAAAAAAAAACAAAAACAATTTCTTACTTGTATTTTAAGGTGTATGCTAATTAAGTGTAAAATTTCAAGAATATTGATAAAGATTAGCCACTTTGATTTATGAAAGAAATCACCATGTGAATTTTAGTCTGGAGAAAAGAACTCGTATTACAAATTTCTGGCTTTTCGAAGAAAAATACTGTTTTAACTCACCATAAAAAATAATGCATTGGATGAAAACACATAAAAATTACATATTTAGAAAGATTATTTTATTTTCTTTCCAACCATATAAATATTTTTAAGTTTGGACCAGTAAAACGCGATAATTTGCGATTTAAACCAATTAAGGTCGGAATTTGGTAATGTCCAACACAATCAGTGAAACAGCTGGTGTTGCTAATTTTAGACAAAACATCTTTCATCAAAATATTCCATAAATTTATTATTATATATATTTTTAAAAATAATCTATTTTGAAAACCTACACTCACATATTCATGCTTCAAAAAAAGCAATATTTTTATTTCATATATCTGGTGAGTAATTTTCAATGTATATATTATATTTGTATATATGCATTATATAAGATATATTTTTGAAGCATGGGTAATGTGTGAAATAAATGAGAAACTGTTAGATGTTATGTGCTAAGTTCCATTTTGTTTCATCCAATATTTTGAGGAAATAATTCTTCTCGCTTCTGTAAAGCCCACATTGCCTCAAACCTTCTACATCCACTATAAACGAGTCTCCTCCATGTCGAACGATTCGTAGCCGTCTTTTCCCAATCCTCAAAATTTATGCCAAGAGTCTTAAGAGTCTGCCTTCATCCATCCTAACAAGATGTCCAGCCCAGCGCATTTGGCTTTGAATGATGTGCGTTTCTATGCTAGACACATTGGCTTGTAGTAAAACTGTGGTGTCTGGAGTGAGTGATCGCCACCCAATGTTTAAGATTCTCCTGAGACATGTCTGATGGAATATCTCCAAGGTTTTTATGTGTCGACGATATGTAGTCCACGTCTCCGATGAATATAGGAGTATATACAGAACATACGATTTGTACACACTGAGCTGCAGGTGTAAAGAAAAAATAATAAGGTAACAATGATGTTGTGTGTTAACCTGTATTTAATTCTTGAATTTTCGAGATAATATCTCTTTTTCAAAAGATCACTGGAATTGAAGCAGTCTAGTTATGGCATTTCTTTTTAAAATTTTGAAAAAAAAAAAAAAAAAAAAAAAAAAAATCATTTAAAAAGAAATGCCATAACTAGACTGCTTCAGTTCCAGTGATATTTTGAAAAAGAGATATTATCTCGAAAATTCAAGAATTAAATACAGGTTAACACACATCATTGTTACCTTATTATTATTTTTTCTTTACACCTGCATTGTGATAGCCTTCTAAATCAACCTCCTAACCAATATATATATATATATATATATATATATATATATATATGTACAATTATTAACATTGTTTTAAATTTATCTTAAAATCCATCATCAATAATTTGAAACAGCTTGTCAAATATTGTAAAACATTTGCCAATATTAATGTAATACTCAGTAAAAGCAAGATATAATTTTTTACAAATTTTACACGCACATCATCAGTAAATTTACTTGTGCATAATTTATAAAGACACCGTAATAAAAAATAAAAAACTTAAATGAATTAAATGCTCCATGCAAACAAGAAGGAAATCAGACCAGCCAAAGATGAAAGAATTATCTCCAAAATGTTAAAAGGCCTCTCCAAGAAAACCAAAAACCTCAAAATTCCTTAACCCAACCATTACCACTGGTAATCATGCAAAATAGAACCAAGCAAATTATTTCTGTCTCCACAAAACATGGCTGATATTTTCTATTATATGTACTAGCAAAAAACGACCTCCGGGCAGTGTAAAAATTTATTTTTGAAAGATATTGCTTGAGTGGGATGGAGTTAAAAATTCAATGTCAGAGGTAAGTAAAATAATCAAATTTATAAAAGAAGTGAACAAAAAATGAAATAAAATAAAACAATTTAAAATGAAACTTAGCTCTGTGCCCCTCAAATAAAATGTTGCACACATCTATTTATTTATTATTAATTGAATAATTATTTTGAATATTTTACACATAAATTTTACACAAAATTGTAAGTATTTATTTATTTGTTAACTTTTGGTTACTGAAAAAAAGGGCGAAAGTAAAAATAATTTTTAAAATTGATTACAAATTTCACAAATAATTTTTTCCATTTAAGTAATACAATTTTAAAATTAATTTCATAGTTTATTACAATAGAGTCAAACTTTGAATTATAAAGAACAGCTTTTATTTATTCCATTAATTTCTATTTCTTATATTCTATATATTGACGATTTTGGTAATTGACATATGTCATAGTTTTGGTTTCATTATTAATAGATTATTGTGGCATAATTGTGTTTCAATAAATATTTTTATTATTTACGGAAGTTTTTTTTGTCTTTTGAGTTGCCAAAACCTGGCAACCTGTGCTGACCAACAGCCGATCAACCCAACAAGAAAGCTCCAACAAAGTTGTATCAATTCCAAGTTCTGTATGTTGGACTTATCTGAGGTATAAGAAGTATACAAAATTGCCTCTTATATTTATGGATTTATCAAAATCAGCAGCAGGCATTGACCAATGAAAAATGACATAGAATGCATTTAAGGTCGTTGTAATTGACCCGAAACCAGCTGCTAACTGGACTTAATACCAGATGGACTACAAGGGATTCTCTGCTACAAGGAGTACACTCTTGTTCTACCTAGGATTTCAAGGAATACAACAGACTTCTCCAAGATCAAAACACCTCATGTTATGTAGCAGATATTATTCAGCTGATGAGAAAAGATACTAAACTTTGATCTTAGCTAAAAGGTCGAGAAGCTATTTATCCGACTCCTCACACAAGGCCAGAATATGATACAAGGTCGGTTTGATATAGGGAGCTCTGCAGGAAGCAAGCCTCCTGAGGGGTTTGTGGGTAGCGTGGTGGTGTACTGGTTAGAGTCGTAGGAAATGGACTCAACGTTCAAATCCTGGATGAAGCCACAATTCACATAGCACCGATACCCTTGAGAAAAGTATGAATTCAACTATTCTCCCACCAGCTTTGGGTAAATAGTAGGGCAGACTGGGCCCTTTAACCTTGGTTAGGCAACCAGTCTAGGAGAAGGAAAACTCTTAATTCAAACCTCTTAAATCTCCACTTGGGGTGGTCACCACTAGAATAGGCTCAGTTCTACTTAGTGATCTAGTTCAATTAAATAAAAAATAAAAAATACAAAAAAATACGTAGGCATTCCCCCAGGCAACAAACTCAACCCTTAACCTTTTTAGATGAGGGAGCAAGTGTTGCCTGGGGGTGGGGAAGGTCCATGTAACTAAGCTGTTAATTGTTTTTATGTGCTTCCCATGTCAAAAGGCAGTGAAGCAATTTAGGAGGTACTAATGCAGAATACTACGCAAGAGATAATATCATTAGATTACGTATGAAAAGCATTACATTTCATGGAAACACCCGAAACCTTTGAGGTGTTAGTGTTGCCTGAAACCTTTGAGATTAGTTAGAGATACCCAATAATTCGGCTGCTTTTTATTTTTAAATCGATTAAAATTAATTAAATCGCCGGGGCTGGGTTTAAGCTATTTGTACTTCACAACTCAAAAGATGAAGAAAGTGCATTTCGAACGAGGTTAATTGTGCTTGGTTTTGATGGCAAAAAATGATTTAACTAAAAAGATCACAAACACTTATTAACAATTTCTTTCTTTTAAGGCAACATAAATAAAATAGTGGCTTATTTAGAATGAATTTATACCATGTTCCAGATATAGAGTATTATTATATGAAAAGCAAAAATTCGATGATTTTAATTTGTTTACTTACCAACACGTATTAAATAAGAACACTAAAATAAATAAATAAATAAACAGAAAAGAAAAACTGACCTGAAAAATCTTTTAACCACAAACACATTACAATTGTTTATAAGTTTGTTTTTAATTGTTTTGTTTAAGCAATCTGATCTTCAACCGGATATCATTTACTTTTTTAGCATCATATTTCCATAGTTGAATTTTATTTTCAAAACTGAAATTCTAGTTCTAATTTTATATTCTAGTTTTAACTGTTTAATAGCAGAAATAAAACCAAAGTCCTGCTTTAATAACTGTAAATTTCACTATATAAAAAACAAACAGATTAAATAGCTTATTCAAATCTTACAAAGTTTTAATTCAATTTAAAATGAAATAAACATCAATTGCGTAAAAAAAAATATTTTAAAAACACAAACTTCCAAAATGGTAAATGGTAGACTTTCTTGTAGTAGCACTAAACACTTAATCTCCAACAGTAAGATATAAAAATACTATATTTCAAAGTATTTTCAAAATAGTTTTTATTCATTACTATTATGATAACACATAGAAATAAAAATCAATTACATGTTGATGTGATCGATTTTTCAACAATAAATTACTTTCTTACCTGATATTCCACTTCAAGAGTTGTCTCCCCTGTCTTAGTTATCTGCTGATAAAAGCATTCTTGTGAACCTGGTGAAATTTCTATCGTTAAGTCCGTGTCTACTGAATAGACATGTATTATGTTAACCCAAAGAAAGGATATCAACAGCAAAGTCTTCCTTTCTTGATTAAATAAGTTACTTAAAAACATTATTGATGCGTTAATTTCTCTTTACCTAAATCAGTTTCGGACTGTGTTAATGTTGTTAAACGAGGGGAAAATTAAACTACGACGGACGGTTTCGTGTTCTGCTAGTTCGTTTTCTTCCCTCCTCCTCTTCCTGCTTCTTGATTCATACGTCTTGTTGGAAATTACCAAATTAAATATCTTTTTTTCATTCCTCCGTTTTTTTAAAATTCCTACTTTTATATGTACAGGATCTCTCCCTCTCTTTCTCTTTTTCTCTTTCCTTCTTTTTTGCTAATCAACCGGAAATATAGGAAGCATGGCGGATGTGGTTCGTTTCAGCCAGCACTAAATAATCTAATCAATGATTGGTGACTGAAAGCAAATAATAAATGAGCTTTAAATTTAATAAATGTATATTTAACTATACCCACACAAACGAAAATTGTAGTTTTCATTTTTCATTTTTATACTAAAAATAAACTTTAAAAACTTTTTCTATTCATTTTTCCTCTATTAGACAGCTAGTTTTGTATTTCCTTCTGAATATTACCGGCGAAGTACATCTGTTTTGCATATAAGATTTCTGAAAGAAGTCGCGGGAAATAGTTCGTTTAATACAACTTGTTTCTTAATTGCTTATAATTTCCAATCACCTGAAAATCATTATATATCGGTTGGCAAAAATGTTTATTTCATCTGTAAAATATAATGAAAGGTTTTAACCAATTTTAATTATGAGCTTGGAGTTCTTTTTGATAGACTGTCAGTTAGTACCTCATGGTGACTCGGTTATTCTTTTACATTGATAAGACGAACGCTTATTATGTAGGTGTAACAATAACAATATTATTTAGAATTATTATCACCATTACTTTCAAATACAGTTTGAGTTGTATTACGATGGTGACGACATTCAAATTCATTTCTCCATCAAATCAATATTTGACGTAAGGAATACTTGGCTTGAAGTTACTGCTTAAAATTATGTTGTCATTATCGAAATCAGTTTCTTTTATTCAGTTCAGCGTACAAAATATTTCTATAGGAGGATTTTTTTCTGACTTAATCATTCCGTTTACAATTTTATCCGGACTTTGTGCATTATCTTATCCCGGTAAAACATCATTATTTTCCTTAGATCTTTCCTAGATTATCCTTCATGAATACCTGGATAAACTTTACAGGATGGAATCTTCAAATGTCGAGGATCCTAACACCAAGGAAAAACTTATGCTGCAAATATCGAATTCAGTTCCACCTGAAGAATTATCTCAGGTGGGAACGGAATCTCAAAAGGAAGAAAACATTTATGATGATGATGTCGATGATATTGAAACAGGAGGGAAAGAATCAGACACTGAAAAGATTCCTTTAAATGATGAATTACAGCATGGCTATCGTATTCTTTGTGAATTAATGTCCGATTCAAATAAAGCTGTGAACTGGCCATTCTTGAATGCTGTTGATGACTCTCTTCCAGAACTTGAAGACTACTATGAACGAATTCCTCGTCCCATGTGGATGAAAAAAAGTAAGTTGTTATTTTCATGCCCCAACCCTTTACCCAAAATCTTTATTTTTGTTTTTACACATTTTGTCCATTTGTTTTTGTTTGGTTTTTGTATATGTCATTAATACACAGAGAGTATTGTGAATTAACAATCAAGATCGAAAACAAAAATACTTTCGATCTTAGGATTTTTTTCTTATTCTTAGACCATTCTTATTTTTAAAATAAATAATTTTTTTCTAAGTTAATAATACTGTTCACTTTTTGTAATAATGTAAAGAATTGTTTTATTATTTTATTTATTTATTTCATTTTGTAAGGCCTTTTTCAGACAATTATCCACATTGTAAAATAAAATTATTAATCGCCAGTAAGTATAAATAAATTGTGATTTTTTTTTAAATTTAAGCATTTTAATTGCAGTTTTATTTTATTTATTTATTTATTTATTTACTAGATATCCTTGATCAACTAACTTGAATTATTAAAATGGTTATTTAAAAAGTTGTCAATAATTGTGACATTTTTTTTTATGTCACATTTTTTTAATACAATGATTTGTGAATAATATCTTCAACCAAAGAAATTCTTTTTTCTACATGATTTGTTTTTTTTTTTTAATATCTTAAATTATTAATATTACAAATTTAAATTATTCTTCATTTCCAAAATCCTCTCTATCTTGTTCTTTCATACAACCAAGAAAAATCGGCGACTTTATTTTTTTTTTTTTTTTTTTGTTTATCTATTTCTCTATGGTGATTGATTAGTTTTTTTTTGTTTTTTAATTAATTTTAAAAAAATAGTATTTCCTTTACATTTTTAGTTTAACAACAGTTTTAATAAACAAAATCTCCTGTGTCGAACATGTAATTAACAGCTTGATAAAAATATTTGCATTTTCAATCAGATTGATCGATACTGTCAGTCGATATCGAAAATTTTATTGGTTGTTCAATGTGAAAATAAATTGATCCACACTGCAACATTTGGGGACATAAAAATCACCTTTTAAAAAAAAGCCATTACTTTTTTTATTCTAAAATTTCATAGAGCTTCTATTCTTTTTCTGAAAATAAATAAATAATAGTACAACTTATTATATTCGTTTTTATTTTATTTATTTTTATAACTAACATTAGATAATTTTTTGAATTAGTACCTTTTTAAAATTGTTATTATCGTGATCTCAAATAATCTTAAAAAGAATATTTACCGTTCAATGATAGCTTTTAATTTTGAAATCCCAGAAAAAAGAGTAAATATCGCTTTTACAGCAAAAATTGGCTTTATTTTAATATCCAGATGACAAAAGATCCAAGAAAGTATTGCATATGTTGTAGATGTAGAAATTAAAAATTGTAACAAGAAAAAAAAAAGTATTACTTCACGCTCAGTTAATGACTTTTTTTTTTTCTTGTTACTATTTATGTTAACACTGGATTCACAAGGGGATTTGATCACTTTCATATTTTTCTTTGTTTGTAATAAAACAAACAAAAATTATCCAACGTAATCATTTAATATACTAACACGGTTAGAAAATCTGAACAACGACAAATGACATTGTGAATTTTGTTCATTCATCTCCTTCATTAACCTGTTGTTTGCTGGTGGTGAACTATTTTTTTTTTTTTATATCATTTACATTTGAGAAGAAATTGTTTTCGTATCTTGACCATGTTGTAGTCTTTATTTATTTATTACACTTTGTTTACTTGAAAATTAACGTTTTTAATTGTTGGAAGATTGGTTGCAAATCTTTCAACAACAAAAAAACAAAACCAACAACAAAAAAAATCTGAAAACATTTACAATCTTGCAATTTGTTCCTCGCTAAGGGTAAAATAGGTAAATCGATACTTTAAAAATAGTACCGGGATTAAAAAACAAACAAATATGATTAATTCAGCTTCCCTTTATTTTGTGTTGGGTAATGTTTATAAAACCAAGAGTTTAAAAGAAAAGGTTTTTGTTTTTTTAATCGTATTATTTTATTTTGTGCCAGAGGCATAAAATCTCACAAGAAGTTGGTTACATAACAAGTGGCCAATATTCATAAAAAAAGTTGATTTTGCGGGAATTATGATTTCCAAAGTTTAGGTGTTTTTTTTTGTGTTTTTTTGTGTTTTTTTTTTTTTTTGTAATATTTACTTATGAAATTTTTCTATTACAAAATATTAGTAAATGAATTAAGGATTAGAAGTTTTACCCTAACTCTTAGAAATCATATTTCCCATAACTAACATGAATTTTACATTTGGTCTCTTTCTGAATAATGTATGTGGGATGATGTCTGAAAACATAAAAAGATGAAAATAATGCAAACCATTATGGAGTTAGCAATTTGACATTTTACTGAATTTTTAAAAACAATTCCGCTTTATAAATTTTAAGAGGGAACATGGGCAGTCAGAGAGGCCCCTTACAATCAATCAGCTGGTCATGTCAAGCCCTAGCATCTATATGACAATCACCAACCCTTTTTATCATATATGTGCTAGAGGGTCTTAGTGTTTTGGGTATGACATATGGTATGACCTAGTGTCCTGGGTATTGTTTAAATAAAAATTGTAAATCTGATGGTGAGGTTCCACTTCTGGAGCTCTGGGAATGTAAAGTACCCCTTTATCACCATTACTCCAAGTCCACTCTGACCCAGACCGGTTGTACCCGTTAGTCCTATCTATGGGTTAAATAGAAAAAAACATGAGTTTTAAAATATTGAGTTACCATCAAGAATGAATAAAACAAAACATCCTTGGCATAAAATAACCCAACAGTTGACATGCTGTAAAATCCAACAAATCAAATCTAATCATACTGTGTATGTGCGTGTACATACTTAACTATAATTGTGTTGTGGTTGCATATTGCATAATGATGTCCCCAAACTCTGACTATCAATCCCTTCAGGGAATTGTTGACTCTTTAATCTTTTTAATTAATAAAAATCTATACGTCTTTGTTAAAGGTAGAATTAGATAAAGGTATACACAATAATAGTAAGATACCATTACAAAGTTTAATAAACCTGTTGTGTCCTTTTAAAAAAATAAATAAGATAAATGAAAATAATCCTTGCATCAAGTCTAAAAATGGAACACATTATAACTAATTTTGGAGCAAAAATTAAACCCATGTGGATGTGGTTGTAAACAAATCGTGAGATTTCAAAAATATGTTCCACCCAATAAAAGACTGAAAATCTGGAATTTTGGTTGGGCTGCACTTAGTGGATTACTATAAAAAAAAAAAAACAACAACTAATGAAACCTTTCACAACAGACACCAAAAAGACCCTGGAAGATACAGCAGTCAGCATTGAGCCTTATGAGCAGATACCCTGTCCACCAACATATCAATGTAGCTAACAGATCACATACAGTTCGAAGGTATCACGCACAAAAGCATTAACCAACACATATTCACTTATGAACTTGTCACACAGCAGAAATCACAAAAATTCTTACCAAGTAAGTAACTCCTTAATATTGCTAAACAAAACACAGCACCTATTTACATACCAGATTTTCCTTCTACAAGGACTTTAACCTTTGCAAGGATATTCTTGTTCAAATATGTTTATAGAAAGTATTTTTTCTTTCCACTTTAACATCCTAGCCATTTCCTCTCAGATAATAAAATTTGCTGCTCTGTTGGCTGGGGCTTTAAAATACACTGACTACTCCTCTGCAGAGGTGCAAAGACCCAAACCTGTTGGCCATGGGTGGTGACCAGTGATGCTTAAGGACGGAATCCTGCTGGCTGAGCAGTCCATGATATGCAACACTCCTCTTCAGCCCATAGGCTAGACGGCGGTTGGAGAGATGCCGTCAGATCAAGCAGCTGGTCACGTTAAGCCCTAGCACCTATAAGATTGTCCCAGCCCTTTTTATCATACGTGCTAGAAGGTGGTGTCTGAGGGTCTTAGTGTCCTGGTTATGATGTTAAACTGCATCTAATGCTGAAGTTCCAATTCTGGAGCTCTGGGGAATGTTGAGTACCTCTTTTCCCCATTACTCCCAGGTCCACTTTGACTCAGAGTGGTAGTACTTGTTAGGGTCCCATCTATGGGTTAAATAGAAAAAAATGAGTTTAAAAGGAAACTGAGTACCCATCAGGAATGAATAAAACAAACGTTTTTCAGCATAAAATAACCCAACAGGGGTTGACATCAGGGCTCGACATTAACGCTGTCCCGTCGTCCCGGGACAATAAAAATTACATCCGGGGGGGGGGTCAATATGTCATCCAGAACAGTTTGCCGGGGATGGTAAAATTTTTCCTAAAAGTTAGTACTACATTCCAATATTGGCCGTCCAGTGATTGCCCGAATACTGACCTCAAAAAACTGTCTAGTTCTAGACTTAAAATTACTAATGGCAACAACACTGAAGAAATAGACACAGTCACACAAAATATATTTTTATGATTGGAAAATGTCCACATAAAGATGGAAATAGAATAAATTTTAGTTTATAAAATTTTTATTTTATTATTCTTGATAATAAATAAATGTTTCTGTCAACTGCTTCAGCTTTTCTTAATGTTTTATTACATGTTATTATGCTACTGATGACTGACAGTTATAGATGATGCTAATGAATTAAACAAAAATATTTTGATTTCGGGACGGTTGATAATTTTTGTTCGGGACGGTCATGAAAAAAGTTAATGTTGGGGCCTGGTTGACATGCCGTAAAACCCAACCAACTAACCAATCAAAAGTTGACCTGGCCTATCAGAAAAAAAAAACTTTTGATACACACTCTTTTCAGGTGAATCCTCATTTACTCAATTTTCCAACAGCAGATAAATATAGGCCTGGATCAAGAATTTTCTTGAACTGCGTGCTGCCTACTATCAAATGGGTTGGATTATCAGTTCTGATGGGAAAAGAAATTCAGAGAAAAGATCATTCTAAGCTTAAACGGAATTTTTTTTTTCTTTTTTTTCTTTTTGTGCAAAAGTTCTAAAAGACCCTTTAGAGCTCTTGATGAATGAAAATGACCAGCAAAAAAACAAAAAATATCAGAAACTGTTCTTAGTGTAATTTTCAGGATGTAGATTTCATCAATAAACTAAAAACTGGATGGACACATGGTGCAACAGATATAGGCATTGAGTTAATGCAGTTCTATGTGACAGTCATCTCTAGGCTGCAGGTTCAATCCTAGCCGAGGGTGACAGTATTATAGAATAATTCACACAGCTTAACACTTATACTCGGTCGTGGTTAATGGTTAAGAAGTTTTGTGAAGGCTCCCAATTACGATAGAAATACCTGAAGAAGGCCGGAAAGCACATTGGCCGACACATTGTATAGATAACAATAAAGATGAGTACAATAATCTAAATAATTGGATGCTTGGATAATTTTGTCCAATCAAATCGACAACTGTAATAAATAGTTCACAACCCTTTAGTCCTTTACACCTGATGAAAAGGCCAAGACATGTTTTATACAATTAAAATAAAATAAACTAGCTTGACCCATGTAAATTAAATGGTGTTGCCAATATTGAAAATATACCCCAAACAGTATTTCTGCTCTCTTGATCTCTGTTTCTTCAGTTTTGAAGTCTTTTCTGTATTCTTCTCTGATGCGACTGTAATTCAGGTACTCACCATTTTCACCTAAATTCCACAAGGTTTGAGAACAAAATCCATTATATATTTTGTGACCTTTCATCTTTTTTTAATCTAGGCCAACCATTGATGATTGAGAAATGTAGGGAAACTTTTTCTTTCATTTTTAGTAACAACACATCCAATAGAAGCATTAATATATAGTAAAAAAAAACCCAAAAAAACATCCAATGAAGATTTCCTAATATAGGAAAAATATTTTTTTATAAATTGCAAACCTACGATATCCAGTAAAGATTTTAAATGTCGACATAATTTTGTCTTTCAATTTAAATTGATAAAATATGAATTTCTTTAATTGTTAGTAATAATACATTCAATGAATATTTTGAAATGTAGGGTAATTTTTTTGAATAAATTACAATAATATCACATCCAATAAAGATAGAAATATAGTAAAAAGTATGTATACCTTTACATTTCAATCATTTTAAAATGGATGAAATAAATTTTGGCGGATAAGCGACACCAGATAATCAGGATTTTCATTTTTGTATCTCTTCTTGGACAATTTGGACAGTCTCATTTTTAACCAGAGGGTGTTGCAAAATGATAACGGTCATATTTTGTATGAACACCAGTATTAATATATAGATTTTAATGTTTTCCTCTCAAAGTGAATTGCATTAAAGAATTTATTGCAATTATTCAACAAATAAAACAAGATATTAAGTTAAGACTTAAATGACATTAACTAATAATTGTAGCGAAAGAAATGATGTACTGCAAATCTCAAAGTGAGTGCAAACGTGTCTTGCAGGAAAATGAGTAAATGGTGCGAAAGAAAAGAAAATATGGCTACCATTACAGCTTGATTTAAGAACACACAATCTCGGAGCCAGTAGAATTGGCGAGAGTGTATTTGCACCTATGCAAATAATTTTGAGATCGAGCTGTGCATAAATCACCAGGCACCAGGCAGAGAAGGAGGTGAGACACTTTGGAGTGTGTTATTGGGTATACATTGGAGACTACTGTGTTATTGTTGCAAGTAATTATGGGATCAGTTTGCAAAGATCAATGATAAATATAAATAGCATTAGCTGTGTGCATTTTAACTATGCCATCCTTTTTATATTATTGTGAGACTTGATTGTTGGGAATGTCCCATTTGAATCTAATTTTAATATCTAAACCAGAGACTTGATTTGAAACATTAAATTTGTTATCATTCAAATTCAAGAATGTTGTAAAAATGGCTATGAATTAATTACAATTCAATTGGATATAAAAAGTTTGGTAGAATTTTGAACTGAACCATCACCTTTTTTTTTCTCTCTCTTTTTTTTTTTTTTTTTTTTTTTTTTAATGGATCAACTCTAAAATTTTCCAGAAGTCAATATGGTTGGAGTTTAGCAGGATCTTTAATGAAAACTTCAACCTTGATTTTATTGAAATTTACCTCCTGTAAAATTTTTACTTAGCTCCCTCAAACTCAATAAATATTCTTGAAACCAAAAGTAACAAAATCTTTTCAACTTGGTATCACAAGCTTCAATAATCTTTTCAAAAGTTCTAACAGATATTAACAATCTTGTAGATTGGTCGGATAAATGGCAGATCAGATCCAATACAACCAAATGTAAAGTATTTCAGGTAGGAAGAAATAATTTTAAAACACTTATACTCAATGAGAAAAAATAAAAGATCTGTGTGTGAACAAAAATTTTCCAAACATAGAAATACAAGTAAATAAAGCAAACACGGTATTAGGATTAATACGAAGATCTTATGAATACATGGATAAGAAAATGTTGAAAATGGTATTCATTGCATTGGTGAGACCTCATTTGGAATTTGCCAATGTGGTTTGGAGTCAAGATTAATCAAGTTTTATACTCATCAAAGGAATACAAAGAAGAGCTACTAAAGTAATGAATGATTTTAAAAAAAACCTGTATGAAGAAAGACTTATGAAGTTTGACTTATCGATGAGCCAGAGGAGATATGATTGAATTCTATAAATATACTCATGGATTTTATTCAACAAATTTTAATCTATTGAACATTGCTCAAATTAAAATTTCAAAAAGATTTTGTAAAACAAATTTAAGACAATTATTTTAGTTACAGGGTAGATTCCTGGAATCAACTATGATCATCAGTAGTGAATCTTTGAACTCTTTTAAGGCAAAGTTGGATGAACTTTCAAAAGAATATAAATATTCAGTAGAAATAAGATAGATGTTTTGAATATAAGGAACAACTGACAAGTCTCAGACCACCTAATATATCTAGCTGAAAAAGATATTATTACTAGCAAGAAAAAAAAAATCCCCTCGGAGTGGTGTAAAAATTAATTTTTGAAAGATATTGCCTGGTGAGGGGGGTTTAAAAATTCAATGTCAGAGGGTTTGTATTGTAAGTAAAATCATCAAATCTATTAAAGGAGTAAAAAAAAAAAATAATAAAAATAAAACAATTTGAAATGGAAACTTAGTTCTGTCACCCTCAAATAAAATGTTGCACACATCTATTAATTATTAAATAATTATTTTGAATATTTTACACAAAATCGTTAGTATTTGTTTATTTGTAAACTGTTTAGTTAACTTTTTGTTACTGAAAAAAGGGCGAGAGTAAAGAATAATTTTTTAAATTGATTACCAAGTGTGCAATTGGTATTATCATTGTAAATATAAAATGGAATACTATATATATTGGTAAACCTAATTAAAACCAAAATAATGAAATGAGTGTTCATGTTATTACTTCATTCTATATGTATGGTTCTAATATTAAGACAAGTAAATATAAACACAAAATTTGATTAAATATGTCCAGTGTAGTCAATTCTTGCATGTTAAAATGGTTTGATAAGTTTCCTAATGTTTGGGTAAATTAGTAATTGTGTTTTAAAACTGAAGGAGGCATCTCCACACTCAACAGTAAGCCTCTAAACTATGGAACATCCACAGAAAGTGATGTTAATGCATGTTTAAAGAAGGCATAGTCTGCTATAGACAGATTATTAATCATGGAAATCCAAGCTCACTGATAAGTTAATGTGACAATTCTTCCAAGCTGTAGTTGTATCAGTGCTATTATATGGCTGCACTACTTGAACCCTAACGAATCGCCTAAAGAATAAGCTAGATGGGAGCGGCACAAGAATGTTGCATGTGATTTTAAACAAATTGTGGAAACAACAGTGTACAAAAAAGTAGCTGTATGATCACTTCTCCCATCACACAAACCATCTGAGTGAGACGAACAAGACGTTTTGGACACTGATGGAGAAGCGGGGATGAACTCATAAACAATGTTCTCCTCTAGAAACCAGCACATAGGCATGCCACTGTGGGCTGCCCAGCAAAACCTATATAGACCAGCTCTGCACAGATACTGGATGCTACACAGAGGAACTCCCGAAAGCGATGAATGATAGGGACTGTTGGCGAAAGATTGTCATGGATATCCGCGCTACTAGCGTAACATGATGATGATGATGATGAGTAACTTTAGAATATTTAAAAGCTAAATAATTAATGTATTAATTTGAAAGCAATTACAATGCAAGTAAAAAATAAAAACAAAAAGATGTTATTTTTTGTCTTATCGATTTCAAAGTAAAACTTTATCTTCAGAGATGATTTTCGGAAATGGACAGGTTTTTTGGGGGGTTTTTTGTCGTTATTTTTTTTTATGTTATAAACACGCATTTCGTGGTGTTCTTTTTTTTTAAACGTCACGCGCAAACCCATGATGGACATTTAGCCGTTCAAAACACTGAATACATAATTAATCAAAATACACGTTCCTCACAGCACACAGCATTATACATATATCAAATGAATATTACATAAATAATTAAATTTATTTTTGGCTCGTCTTGCTTTAGGAATTCAATAAATAATTTAGATTGAATGCCAACATGCTTGCATTTTTTTATGACAATCATTGATTATAAGTTTAGTCAAAGCATCATTTTTGGCCAATAAAAAAATTCATTAGTTCATATACATATATATTAACTTTTTACCTATTCTGTCATCTTCTGTCAGTGAATCTTAGAATATGATAATTGCATTCCCTACATTAAGACCTTCCCCCTCCTGGAAAAAGGGTGTGTTCTGGTTATAACACTAAACTACATTCAGTGATGATGCTCCAATTCTGGAATCCTGTGGAGTATAGAGTCACCTCTTCATTACCATTACTCCCAGCTCCACTCTTGACCCATCTATATGATAATACTGGTGACTTATCATCTTGCAACACCCTCTGGTTAAAAATGAGACCGTCCAAATCATCCAAGCTGAAATGCAATATTGTAAATCCTGATTATCTGGTATTATTTATCCACCAATTTCTTATTTCTTATGAGTGTTGTCCCCTCAGCTAAATAATGGACCATTCCGTTTTTATCATAAAGAAAGAAAGGGAAGAAAAATATAACAAGAAAGAGAATAGGGGAAAGATAGAGAGGAGTGAGCGCATAGAAGTGATAATGCTTATCTGTTTCAATCAATATAATGAAAAAATAAAAAGAAGGACAAAGAAAAAAAAAAGAGTAAGAGAGAGTTAAATCAAGATTATTATACGTTTTACGTATTGAAGTATTCGTAATAGCTCTTAAGTAAACATATCAAACGAATAATTGAATTATCATCCTGTGGTATATCCACAGGTCTTGCTAGTTACCATCATTAGGTTTCAGACTTGTGCAAAAGTCTCACAAAGTAATCTCCCTTCATCTTGCTTTCCTTATGAGAATGGAGTGCATCCAGATACTCAAAAAGTAGAAGTCATCAAAGTTCTTAAACGAAGCTGAGCTACAACGGGGAAATGGTCAAATACGTGGGTCCCTTCATACCTCTACTGTCAGAGCATACTGTCAACCATTGTGACCTCCTAAAAAAGGACAACGAATAGACATAGACGAGAGGGCCTTCCAATAAATCAAGGCCTTTATCAGCAAGAAAGTAACTCTGGCATTGTTAAAATTCTGGTCACCATTTTAGGCGTTTAGTTCTTCTGTTGGTAAATCCAAGTCGCTATTGAGTTGGTTAATCCTTGTAATCCTAGGTAGAAAAGAGTGTAGTATCAGTAGATCTCCTTGTAATCCTTGTCTGTAGGTCTTGTTCCCAGAAGGTTCAATTAGCGATTGATTTCAGGACAGTTATCAACGATCTTAAATGCATTCTGTATACGTTTCTCATTGGCCAATTTTTTTACTGGATGTACCAGTTGCTGATGTTGGGAAAGTTCATAAATAGGAGTGGCAATTTGGCATACATTTTATACCTCCAGATACTCCAATTAGAATATTTTGACCCAATTATGCCAAGAACCATCCAAGTTAACACTTTTAGCAGAGGACTGGAGGCACTACTTTTACAAAATATAAAACTGTTGCTTCTAAGTCACTCATCTCAGTTTGAGTAAAGATATACAAATGCAGAATGTGAGATTCTAGCAATTGTGTTTAGATGCCAGAGATTCCATACTTATATATATATATATATATATATATATATATATATATATATGGGGCTTTGCTCCTGATGATGGTCTAAATGGCCGAAACGTTGCATCGTCGACAATAAACATCCAGTTTCCATAACATCCCGTGTTTGTCTACTTTTCTCCACATATATATATATATGGAAAACCATATACAATAAACTGACCACAAAACATTAGAAATGATCAGCTAGAAGGAGGCACCACCAAGGCTACAAGAAATGCTAATGGAAATATAGTGATATGAACCTACCATCACATAACCAACCTGAGAAAGAGATATTGTTAGCAGATGGATTGTCAAAACTACCAAACAAAAATATCTGCAATCCAGTAAACCTGGATATAAGAATTGAGTTTGTGCAATTCAGCACAAACAAACTTGAAAAACTTATTCTGTCCCAATTACGCATTGGTCACACAAGACTTACACACTCCTTTATACTCAAACAAGAACAACAACCACAGTGCACTGTTAAATACTTACTCATAGAATGTGGGATTTTTGCTCACATCAGAAACCTTTATTTTTTATGCAAATAATATAAAAGATCTATTTGAAAAAGTCAAGATAGATGACATTCTTTCCTTTTTTTAGGGAATATACCAAATATTAGTATATTATACCAAAAAAATATAAACATAAACCTGATCAATTCCATACAAAACTAATTCCTCATGATCCATAATGATGCTAACATATTGT
The DNA here is from genome assembly GCA_023376005.1 of Doryteuthis pealeii. Classification (NCBI taxonomy): domain Eukaryota; kingdom Metazoa; phylum Mollusca; class Cephalopoda; order Myopsida; family Loliginidae; genus Doryteuthis; species Doryteuthis pealeii. The sequence continues at coordinate 21,386,533 of CM042140.1, read as the reverse complement.
TAAAAAAGGTGAACTATAAAAGTGTAATTATATAGATATACAACATTATTTTCTAACCTCTGGGCATGAAATAACCCCAGACAGGTTTATATACCATTAAAATACGTCAACTAACTAACCAACCAATTGAAAAACTGAAAGAAGCATCCAGGAATGATGATGATATCAGCTCTTAGAGAGCAAATATTCATTGGTTGGTCAAACAATGCTAAAGATACACTAATGCTGCTCAAACCATATTGGTCATTCAGAGATGAACTGTTATTAGAGGATTCTTTGGTACTCAAGGAGGATGCTAATTCCCAGAATGATGAAGAGCAAAACCCTAAACATACATCAAACCAAGATAGAAAATGTACTCTAAGAGCCAAAACATGTATATATGGCCAGGAATAAATGTTGATAGAAGAAATTGTCAATGAATGCTCTACATGTAAGAAATGCCAGAAAGAACAGAAGACGGAAACCATGATAGCACATGGACTTCCATTTAGATCATGGCAAGTAGTCGGATCAGTCCTCTTCCACATGGAAGGAGAAACATACTTGCTGGTAGCCAACTACAATTCAAAGTTCCCATTCATCTTCAAAATGCATAATACATGCACAATGGCAGAAAAATGGCTACTATATCTATTATCAACTCTAACATATCTAGGCTGGTATGTGTTATTCATTTATCTTTTTAAATGTAAGCTAGAGTGTAATGATCCAAAGTTAGAATCAAACCTTAGAAAATGTATAAGAATTCAAATTTGGAGTCAAATCTGATCTTTGTGGTAGATACAAAAATATTTATAGTATACAATATATTTGATGTGCATATGGTGTTAAACAAAATGGATGTTTCATGAGTTTCTTTTTGATCTTTTCAAGTTTTCTGGCCAATTTCTTAATATTGGTAGCATTACCAGCTCGTTTTGTAAAATCATTGGACATAGACAATTTTTCACCTTAATTGGTTCAAATCGCAATTTCTCTGGCATTACTGATCAAATCTTTAAAATATTTATATGGTTGAAAAGAAAATAATCTTTCTTTGTGTTTTTTAACCATTGAATTATTTTTTACAGCAAGTTAAAATGATATTTTGCTTCAGACAGCCAAAAACATAAAATATCACTTTTTTTTTTAGACTAATTTTAACACGCTACTTTGTTTTTCAAAATCATAGTGGCTAATCTTTATCAATATTCTTGAAATTTTACACTCAATTAAAAAACACCTGGAAGTACAAAATACAATAGAGCAAATTTGAAGGCGATTTCTTCAAAAAATATAAGAGAAGCAAAAAAAAAAAAAGCACTATATCCCTAATAGGAGACAGTCTCAGAATTATTTTCATATATAATGTGTGAAATAAAAACGATTGAGCAAAATCCCTGACGGTATACAAAGTTTTAATTTTGAAAAGAAAACAGTCAAATTTACTCGATTTTCAAATGTAAACAATCTCTCATAATTCTGGCTTTATCGGCTTAAAAAAGTAATTATTAGTGTATTTCAGGTTCAATTTTATATAAAACAGATGAGTTTGTTAGCTCAGAATACATTTTATTTCTTTTGATATTTTTCCTATGTCTATATTAAGGTTATAGTATGAATTGTATCAATAATGAAAAATGGTAGAGGGTTAATAATAAAAAAAATAGTTGCCTTCTACAAATTTAGATCATTTACTGATCACTGAAGGGAGTAATTAGTTATTCTTTTGTCTTTTTCATACTTTTTGTACTTCACTTGAAGATAGTAAGGATTGATAATAATAGAATATAGGTTTGTTATAAAACCACTGCTGTTGAGTGGCTTTAGATGATCCCGCAGAAAGGCTAGGGGAGTAAAGCCCGAAAACAAATCCGGGGCTGGATTCCCTGAGGTGGAGTAACGCTGAATTTCAGTGCTACACAGCAACTCCCGTGACACTGCTGTTGCCAAACTGCATTGGTTTCTTACATTTCCTTTGAACCATAGTGGCAACGCAGAGGGGGGGATCTCTGCTTCTTGGGGAACAGCACATCTTCCATATCAACCTGCCCAGGTCACGTAGTTGCAAAAAAGAAAACAAATTTTTTGGATACTATGCCATCGTCTTTAGCAGATGGAAGGATGCTAACAAAATTGAAATGACTCAGTGATAAGTTTCTTGAGACAACCAAAACTATAGATCTAATAAATTTAACTAATGGAAAGAAATTATGGAAAATCTTGTATAGATATTTGATGTTTTGAAGAAGTTTAGTTTATTAGTTTCATGGCATATCAACTCTTTATGGTTTATTTATGCCAACATTTGATTCATTTGTAAATGTTGTTGAATATTTATATTTCAACCTTCTATTGCAATCATTTTTTTATGACACTTTTTTTTATTTGTCTATAATAATCATTTGATTCCCCACAATTATATGATATCAAGTATTCATATTTAGTACAAATCATTTGCACACAGTTATATGGTTTTTTGCATATTTCTATTCAATACTAATAATTTTTAAACAGATTTATTTGACCCATAGATGGGACCCTAACAGGTACTACTACTCCAGGTCAAAGTGAACCTGGGAGTAATGACAAAGAAGTATTCCACACTCTCCAGAGCTGGAGCCTCATCACCGGATGATGTTTAATTTCATATCCAGTACAACGTTTTGAATAGAGAATTCAATATATATATAGGTTTATCAAGATTTCAGAATTAAAAGAAAATTGTAATTGCAAAAGGTTAAGGTAAAAAAAAATGATTATGTTGCATAGCATACTCATTTTGTGTACAGTGTAGTATAGTAGAGTACACCTGCACAAAGTTTTACTTGTCTTCTTTACTTAGATACTTATCTTGTATATCTTTTATCTTGCTATCTTCCATCTTAGATTGGGCTGATGGCTTAACTGGATCTTTTGTTATTCTGGATCTGTCTTTGGATCTGGTAGATGTTTCTTGATAAAAGCTGGATCTTCTGTACTTGTTTGTTTGTTCTTAGTAACGAGACAAGACTTGCTTTGTTTTTGAGCTCATGTTTTATTTAAGATCCCATATCACAAACACATGTGAGAATTTGGCTAATTGAACAGAACTAGCCATTAAGGTCTGTCTCGCTCAACAGTTTGCCAGAAACTGGTTTTCTTTTAGCTAACTTCCCACGTTCACACTCGCGAACCGGTAGTGTAGATCAAAACAGAGTTACATCGTACCACTCACAAATCCCTGTATCTTTCGATTAAGTGTTATTTTAAAATTTGCGCTACTGTACATAATTAATAAGTGGAGGTCAAAACAGGGTTACATCATGCCACTCACAATCCCTGTATCTTTCTATTAACCAATATTTTAAAATCTAAACTACTGTACGTAATTCACAGGCTACCCATCAATTATGTAACAAATAGACAGAAGATAAGATGTCTATTTAATACTGGTGTTCATTTGTCATCTTAAAAATCTGCATTTTGTTATGGTAAAGAAGAGTAAGAAAGAATGTTCTATAATACAAATGTTTTATTGTTAGATTTGTCATTTCTATCTCTGTTGAGTTTTTTTTTTTTTTTTGTTCTTTTAAAAAAAAAAAAAATTTTTTAAAGGAATATTATTGATGTCTGTTTTAAAATTTACTTTCTTCTTCAGTGCGACTATCATTTGAAAAACGTGAATACGGCTCAATAAATGATTTTGTGGCAGACTTTCGCTTGATGTTGGAAAATTGCTACCGTTACAATGGGCCAGACAGTTATATATCTAAGCGAGGACAACGCCTTGAAACCATGCTTAGCCAAAAATTGGCACTTCTTCCAAGGTAAGATTATTCAGTATGTCTAATAGAATATTGAATATCCAATATATATGTGTGTGTGTGTGTGTGTAATTTTATGTGTATATGTAAGTTTATATAAATGAAAAAAAACAAGTTTCGTTAATAGGTGATACTCGAATCTGAGAAAAAGACATTAATTAAAATATTTGAGTGTCAACAGAAGCCACTACACACTAAAAGCCGAGGCTCGCAGACTTCTGTTTACTAATAATTTCTTTTTTAAACTGACGAAGGCCATGACGATGATTTGATAAACAAACTGAAATGCTGTAGCATCAGCTTAATAAACATCACCTGTCAATGAAACTTTTTTCATTTTTATAAAATTACATACTGTAGGATTCATTTCTATTTTTCCTGGTATATATTTATATATAATTTTTTTAAGTGATACAATAACTAAAGAGCTAAATATTCATTGCTATAATTACTACTGTAAAAATTTCCCTTGTTTAAATTGTAATTTAATATGTTAATATTCAAGTTCAATAATAAGAAAAAGAAATAATAATTTGTCTTATTTGAATTTTTCAGATTATTGTCCTCATCTTTATTGTTATGTATACAATGCCATGTGTCCACTTAGACACATGGCACAACTGATATAAGGGTTTAGTTAATACAGTTTTAAGAGCCAATCATCTGTAGGTTGCAGGTCTACCCCTGTGGATTGAATAAAGGGTGTAGTTTAAAGTTTTATGAAGGCTCCCGAGTTCGACAAGAAAGTTCCTGAATTTGACAAGAAACACCTGAAGAAGGCCAATAGGGCACATTGGCCAAATGTTGTGTATATAACAATAAAGATGAGAACAACAGTCTGAAAAATCCAAATAATACAAATTATCAAGCCTCATCTCAAATAGAAATTATGATGTTGCATGTCAGTGTTTGTTCCATCATAAAAATGAAACAAAATAAAAAATACTTAAATAATCTTTTGCTTCCCACAATATTATTTAAAGTTCTGTTTTTTGCTATATCAAAAACATGTCTAATATACATTAGCAATAAAAAGGAAATTACTTATTCGTTGTGCATTCTTCTCATTTTGTCATCTCTAAATTGATTTCCACATAACAACCAAAATCAGCCATATTTGATAATGTGTTTTTGGCTAAAATTAATTTCTAGTCAATCATCAAAAGTTGAGTAAAAAGATCCTTCTAAAAGAATGATCATACCAATATTTTAAGGATTTATCTACCATCTCAATTGTCTATTTTGAGGAATGTAGACTTGTTTAAAAGTGGCTTTCTTATGGCTGCTCTCTCGCAATAAGTTATGAAGTTTATCATACTGTATATATTTGTGGAATGATTTAGATACTCTGTACATCTGCTATCTTGCAACAGAGATTATTTTTTTGTTCTCCATCTATCTATCTATGCATATATAAAGGGCAGTTGGTGTGTATGTAGGTGTGTATGTCCGGAAACAATAAATATTGCTATTCTTGGAGCGATGAAAAACACATCTGATAGCCTGGCAGTTCAGCGTTCACATAAAGTAAATGCAAATGAACTGAAACTACTTGAGCTCTGTCATGAGCTCAATTTAACTATTTGCAATATTCTTTTCCATCAAAAACTTAAATATAAAATTACTTAGACCCACCCAAGATCAAAACATGGCCATATGATAGACTTCATCATAACCCGCTGCCGTGATATTAGTGATGTCTGTAATGTATGTGTTATTCATAGTACAGAGTGTGACATGGATCACAGTTTAGTGTGAGGAAAATTTAAACTCTGTGTTCGCAAAAAGACTTGTATGCTTGGAGTAAAAACACCAACGCGCCTAGATTTAAACAAAGTCAAGCAAAAGGATGTGAATGAAAGATTGATGGAACATTTTGACAGTCTGGAGTTTAATCACACATGGGAAAACTTTAGAGACCAAGTTTATTCCACTGGTGCAACTGTATTTGGATTTAGAGTGAGGAAACATCAAGATTGGTTTGATGACAATGTACTTGTCATCAGTTAATTACTGGAAAATAAAAGAGCATGTTTTATAAGTACACTGCATAGTAAACCTTCTCTCCGACTATCTACACTGAAGTATTATACTGAGTCAAAATATATATTACAGCGTGAACTAAGGAGGATGAAAAATGAGTGGTGGTCAAAGATCTCCTCTGAAATTCAGAACGCCTTTAATAAAAAGGACCTAAAACTATTCTATGGCCTCATGCGTAAAGTTTTTGGTCCACTAACTTCTTCCGTTGCTCCTCTAAGGTCAAGGGACAACACCACATTGATCAAAGAACCCAAAAAAATCCTACAGTGATAGCAATAACACTTCACGGATTTATTTAATAAACCTTCAGTAGTCAGTGCTGATGTTCTGTAGAGTCTTCCTCAATATGAGACCAAATATGAGATGGACCATTTACCAACTTTTGCAGAATTTGAAATGGCTATCAAACAAATTAATTCTGGTAGGGCACCAGCTTTAGATGGGCTTTCGGTAGAACTATTGAAGGTAAAAAGTTTTAATATCAAACATGCTCTGTTTGATCTCATCACTCAATGCTGGAATGGTTCTCCTCTATCAAATGACTGGATTTATGTTGCTTTGGTGTGTTTATACAAGTACAAAGGAGAAAAAGGAAGTTGTGATAACTACCATAAAATCACACTTCTGGGTGCTGGTAACTATGTTATCTCAAGCGTCTTGTTGAATTGATTGCTTTTGTACATTTGTCCTGTAGTCATTCCTGAATCACAAAGTGGTTTTAGGTCTGACAGAGGAGCAAACGACAGGATATTTTCGGCCAGGTAAGTGCAGGAGAAGTGTATTGAGCAACAGGTCCCCCTGTATTAGGTTTTTGTCAATTAGACAAAAGCTTTTAATACAGTCAACAGATGCACTTTGGACAATATTGGGTAAAGATGGGTGCCCACCAATATTTGTGAATATACTCGTGCAGTTGTACAAAGGTATGAAAGCTAGAATTGTCATGAGTAGTCGATTGTTGGATGAAATACCAATAGATAACAGGGTTAAGCAGGGAGATGTCTTGGCCCCAACACTATCCTCAATATTCTTTTCTGTAATATTAACTCATGCATTCCAGCATTGGGAGAAGGGCGTCCTCTTGGAATTTAGAACCACAGGAAGAGTTTCCGACTTGAGAAGATTTAACTTCAAGTCAAAGACATCCTACACACTCATTAGAGAGTTCCTTTACGCTGACGATGTTGACTTTCTGGCTCATACTGAGGAAGATATTCAAAATATTGTGAACCTATTTGCTGCCTCGTGCACTGCTTTTGGATTAAAAATAAGCTTGACGAAGACAAAGGTAATGTTCACCCCCATAAAAAGTGAACCGTATATCAAACCAACTTTAACCATTCATGGTACTTGTTTGGATGTTGTTGAATCTTTCACATACTTGGGAAGTACACTGACTTGTGATGGATCTTTAGATGCTGAGATTCACCTATGCCTTCAGAAGGCATCTGTGGCCTATGGAAGGCTTGAAATACGGTTATGGTCTAATACCAACATTACCCATAAAACAAAATTAAAGGTTTATAGGTCCTGTGTGTTGAGTGTTCTATTGTACTCTTCGGAAACATGGACATTGTTTCGAAGATATTTGAAAATTCTTGAACACTTGCATAAAAAATGTTTGAGACACATTCTAAACATCAAGTGGAATTCCAACATACCTAACACAGAAGTCCTTAGAAGGGCAGGATGCATAAGCATTGAAACTTTCATCATAACGGCCCAAATGCGATGGGTAGGTCATGTTGTGCGTATGAGTGATGTTAGAATGCCAAAGTAACTCCTTTACGGTCAGCTGCATGATGGCAAAAGGCCATAACATAAGCCTTGGAAGAGGTATAAGGATTGCTTAAAAAGCAACCTTGTAAAAATAAAAATAGATCCTGACAACTGGGAAAAGCTGGCATTGAAGAGAACTGACTGGAGAATTTGTGTGGATGATGGTTGTACCAGTTTTGAGAGTGAAAGAATTGAACATGAAAACATCAAGCGTCAACTTCGAAAGGGATACACCTGTCATATTGGAGCGAATACGGTGGAAATGTCAAAACATGTGGTCGGATTCTTCCTCCTAAGGCTGGATATGTCAATCATAGGAAATCTCATCAGGGACAATTCATGCACACTCCAGGAACAAACAATGTGTCTTGTGCAATCTGTAACAAAGTCTGAAAGTCAGCTTCTGGTCTTAAGAGACATATGGTGGTACATAAGCATCAAATTTTATCATCTGATACAATGGGAAGGATGTTCTTCCTATGTCATATTTGCATCAAACTTTGTGGATCTGCAGCGGGTTTGATGAGTCATTTGAGGGCTCATGAGAGGAATAGTTCTGGTGGTGGGGTTATAAAATTGTGAGGGACGGCAGTAATCTGTAAAGATTATGCTATTGCTATCTATGTATGTCTGGATGAAATTCCAAAGATAAAACAATTGACGACAAAGTAAATATATATATACACATTAAATATCAATGGTTCTTGCTTTTTGGGCAAAAATTGTGACGATTTGATTTATATTCAAACATGTTTAAAAATCAAAATATACATAGAAATAGCATTTGAAATTCTACTTGAAAATATGCAGCATTTGTTAATCTTAAAATTAAACAAATCAATTCACATTTTTTTGTCCCCCCTCCTATCTGGGGTAGCTACTTCTAGTCCCATAAGATATGGTTCCTTTTCTTTTTTTCTAATCAAAAAGCTCATCCTGAATGAGATGCAATGTTTTCTTTTTCTCATTAATGAACCATTTGAATCACAACTAAAACTGGAATTTCAAACCTATTTGAAGCTGGCTCATTTTAACTACAGCATAACTGTATATATATATCTTAATTAAATATATAACCTAATTAGAATAATGGTGATTATTTACTTATGTTGTTTGGGTGTATGTGTATCTATAATCTAGGTAAACTATTAATTATGCCCATGTCACATGACTTGATTATGGCAACAATGTGATGTTGTGTTGTTTTTTTTTAATTGTTTGATTCACACTAAGGCACAAATTTTGATGAAAGGCAAAATAATATCAGGCATATTAATTAGAGAAAAGTAAAGATATTTCACCAGTCATAAAATAAATTTATAGTTAAAGTTTAAAAAAATGTAATAAGGACATTGTGCATCATGAACAGATTTAACATTATCCTGTAAGATAATTGTTTTTGTTTTTTTGTTTTTTCAATGGAATGGGTTAAAGGCAGGGTTAAGTTCATGACAAAATCAAGCCATAGTTTCATTTCTACCTAATATCTCACTCAAAAATGGGCTGGATACTTTATGATTCAGGTCGCCATTTTAAGCATTTAGGTCTCCTATTGGTAAATCCAATCGTAAAAAAAGAGTGTAGTCTCAGTAGTGGAAAGTCTGTTGTATTCCTTGAAATCCTAGATAGAAAAAGAGTGTCCTTGTTGTAGCAGAGAATCCAGTTGTAGTCCTTGAAATCCTAGTTAAAACAAATGTACTTGTAACAGAGAATCCAGTTGTAGTCCGTCTGGTATTAAGTCCAGTTAGCAACTGATTTCAGGACAATTACCAATGTCATTAAATGCATTCTAGTTCGTTTTTCATTGGTCAGTGCCTGCTCCTGATTTTGGTAGAATCCATACATATATGTATTATTTGAATTATTCAGACTGTTGTCCTCATCTTTATTGTTATATACACAATGTTTTGGCCAATGTGCCCTCCGGCCTTCTTCAGGTGTTCCTTATCAGACTCGTTAGCCTTTGTGGAACTTCGAACCGAACCCTTTTTTCGATCCACGGTGGTAGAATATTCTCATTATAAATATAAGTGGCAATTTCTCATATATCTTATTCCCTAAGATAATCCAACATACTTTATTATTGCTCACTAGCAAGAATATGCGCCCTCCGGGCGTAGGTGTATAGGTTTTAATGTAATGAAGTATATTAGATTAGAAAGACTAACAAAATTAGATAAGAAAACATATAAAAAGATTACACTTATTTTAATTATATTTTAATTGGTTTCAATATAAAATCATTTATAGGATTGATTTTAACATGTTGGAGAATAAAACAATAATATTAGAGATCAATAACACCAAGTAATTATTTATTAAACCTGGTTTTGTTAAAACAAGTATACAAATTAACCACACCATATATTATGTAGTAAAAATTAAAGTCGTCGGGGCGGCCTAAAGTCAGTATCAGCCAATCAGCGAGGGAGTTTATCCCCTTTTCACTAGCGCTAGACCAAGGAGATTGTTTTTGGCATCTGAGGTGGAGCGCCACACCTACCATCAGCTCCTGATTTTACCGCACAGATCCCTGTGCTACTCATACGCTGGGTTGGCGAGGACCGGAATCGAACTAGCTAACCCGGCCCTCTATAATTATGTAAAACCTTATTTCTTAGTGCTATATAAGACAAATTGAAGTATTTTAAACTCACTAATAACATGAACTGTTTTGAGGCTAATCTTACTCCAATTTTCATGGAGACATCATTAATGAATTAAATGTATTCTATGTATTAATGATTTTGAGTATAAATCAAATACTCATTGATAAACTTACGCAATTCCTGAGAGTATTGTAATGTAGGCAGTGACGTAGTTTCAGCTACTGACAGAGATATACCGAATCTCCATTATAATAAGATATCATTTCAGCAGAAATTGCTTATAGTTATTTAATAAGACTAAAGCATACTTGTGATTGATTGACACCAAATTCTAGTACTTTAAAATGTTGTGTCTGATTGCAATACCAAACCATGTTGGTTTAACAAGGAATGACAAGAAAATGTATTCAATACGTTGTCAGTTCAGAAGTTCAAATGCATTTGTGTAACAAAATAAAATATGCATTCCCTAAATAAAATTTTAAAAACTTGGTAATTATCAAATATTCCAAATAAATTTCCACAAACTTTCTTGGTAAATCATCAGCATTGAAAACAGAATTTGTATCTCTTTTTCTGGATATAAAATCTGTTAAGTTTCTTCTCTTCTGCCTTGTCAGCAAATTTCATATGTACAAGCTTTTTATGATTTTTTTAAAAGTAAACTTTCAGAAAAATAAGTCTCTCAGGATTGAAGGGGATCAATATATTTCTTGTATAGTCACAATATTCTACCTGAATGTATATTATCTTTAATATGTATCCATGAATTGTATCATAGAAATCTTTTGAAAAAGAAAATCAATGAAAATATTACTATTGAAAATCAGAAGTTTTATTGATTCTTTTTTTATGAGTACTTTGGAAATTGTAGCAGTTTAAATTGACTTTGATATTTGTGACAAAAAGGCCAACAAAACCTTACATTTTTCTATAAGTACAACATATTCTATTGTACAATTATAAATACTGGTAAGAATATGTGACCCCCAGCGTAAGTATTTAAGTTTTAATGTAATGAAATATATTAAATCAAAAAGACTAATGAAATTAAATAAGAATGCATATAAAAAGATTACTTATTTTAATTGGCTTCTATATAAAATCATTCATATGATTGATTTTAATACAAACAATAATATTAGAGATCAATAACACCAAGTAATTATTTATTAAACTCTGTTTTCTTAAAACGATTATGCAAATTAACCACACCATATATTATGTAAACCTTTATTTCTCAGTGATATATAAGAAAAATTGAAGTATTTTAAATGCACTAATAATATGGACTGTTTTGAGTCAAATCTAACTCAGATTTTCTGGGAGACATCGTTAATAAATAACAATTGTTCTATGTGTTAATGATTTTGTCTAAATTAAATACTCATTGATAAGCTTATGCAATTCCTGTGGGTATGGTGATGTAAGCAGTGACGTAGTTTCAGTTATAGATACCAAATTCCATTATAATAAGATAAACATTTTTATAGTTTTTTCTTAATCTTTTTTTTTGTTACTCTTTATTGTAACTTTTATTTTCTTTACATCTCATTCACCAGTATTATATTATATTTCTATTTAAATCTCAGTTACTAAGAAAAATATCTAATATTATCAATACTGTTGGCCTTATCTATATACCAATAACATGCAATTGCATTTATATATACAGCCAAATAACGTATTGTAGTGTAAACGGGAATGATAATTTGTATATTCATCTTTAAAAATTGATTTTGATAAATATTTACTTGGTTTTATTGATTTCTACTTGATTTTAATAATTTTTAAAAATCCATTATTGAAAAGAAATGATGTAATTTTAATGTCTGATTTAGTTAAATTAAGAAAATTTTGCAATAAAAACAGAACTGATGGAAAGAGCTAGTGTTCAAACTGTTCTATTCTTTGAATATACCCCCTCTGTTTCAAATTAGTTTAAAGTAATAATTAATAGCTAATGATTTATATAGAAATCAATAAAAATAAGTGTAATCTTTTCATGTGTTCTTATTTTATTTCGTTAGTCTTTCTGGTTTGATATATTATTTTATTACATTAATAATGTAAATATAAGGTGGAGGCATATTTTTGCTAGTAAGAAGAAATAAGCAAAAATTGTTCTTGTGGAAATCACTCAATAAGAAACAGATTTTATTTATATCCTTTTTTTTTTTCACTGATTTAAAGATTGCTTTTGGATGCCAAGAAGCTGTGTCAAATTAGATATATAGACTTTATATTTCAATTAATATCTGAAGTCATGGATGCAAGACAAAAATTGGAAGGTTTAACAGGAGAGAATGAGAAGATAGAGGCAAAAGATGAAAGAATATCAGAGCTATGAAATACATTTAGTTCTCAAAATTTCTATGTAAATTCCTGATGTGTTTTATTTCATGATGACATTTTTAAACTGAAGAACTTTTTATTTGATTTCAATAATTAAAAATTGGTAAAAGAAATGAAAGAAAAGATTTGGTCTGAAATTCAATGTTATTTTATTATTGAAGGTATTAGCATATTATAATTTACAAAAAAAAGTCATCTCCCACAATTTATATATATATAATTTCAATATTTCTTTCATGTTTACAATAATGAAAGAATTATTCAAATTGAAGAAGTGTTCTTAATGCTTTGCAAAAAATGCTTTATATTTACATTATTTTCTATTAAAAATACTTTTTATTGTGCTTATAGCACTGATTTTATATTTCAATACTGTATTTTAAACTTTTTTGTCTTGCAACTTTGTTCTTCATAAGTTTTATTGCAAATAATCAGTTTTTACTTCAAGTTCTGTCATAGATTTAATATTTATTAATAATTCATAATCATTTGTCTAAAGGGAAAAAGTAAACTACAATGCAAATTATTTGTGTTTATTCATTGTTTACAGGAATTTACGTGAAAGAACCAATATTACACCAGCAGAGAGGCCATCTACATCAGAAGAGTTTGCTTTGGCAGCAGGTAAAAAAATTTTTAAATTTTATGCTAATTTTTTGTATTTTGGCAAATATGATGAATTTAGTTATAATTATAAAAGAAATCCAATTCCTACAAATTATAGTTTACAAACTATCTCCAAGTAATTCTATTATAAGCTTTTTGCACTAAATTAATCTAAAGTAAAGTAAAGTAAACTGAATTTTGAAAATTGAAAAAAATAAATTTAATTCAGGTCTTTATATAACATAAACAATTGATAAACTATAATAAAAGGAATTTAATGTTAATTTCTTTTTGTTGTTTCAGCAATTTGACTTAAGTTACAACTCAAAACATGTTTGTAAAATATACATTTTTAATTAAAATAGAATGTGAACAATAGAATAATTTTGTTTCTATAATTTCTTCTTTAGTGTTTATTGGTAAAATTTATAAATTGTCAATAAAGAACTTTAACTGAATTTGTTCTTGATACATTTCAATAAGAAAATAAAACTACATGAAACTTCACAAAATTCACCAAATTTACAAAATTGTTTTTTTAAATCATGCTATCATCCCCCCCCCCTCTGTCGGCTGAAGCAGAAGAATACACCAACTGCACCTTTGCAGAGGGGTAAAATCCCCATAATGGGGCCACCTGTTGGTTGTAAGTAGCAGAACCCTGGTGCTTGAGCAGTTCATGACATGCAACACTTCACTTTGGCCCTTACTTAGGCTAGACGGTCGGTCGGAGAGGCTTCCTCTGATCGGTTGGCTGGTCACGTCAAGCCCTAGTGCTTATATGATTGTCCCAACCCTACTGCCCTTATGGCAAACACTCAACCCTTTTTATCATATGGGTGCTAGAAGGGTGTGCTGAGGTAGTATCCTGGGTATTGACATTAAACTGCATGTAATGGGGAAGTACCAATTCTGGAGCTGTGTGGAGTACCTCTTTATTGCCATTACTCCCAGGTACACCCTGATCCGGAGTGGTAGTACCTGTTAGGGTCCCATATATGGGTTAAATAGAAAAATGAGTTTAAAAAAATGTTTTTGAAAAAAAATATTGAATATCCATCAAGAATTAATAAAACAAAACATCTTCAGCATAAAATAACCCAACATGGGTTGACATGCCATATAATCCAACAAACCTAACCAAACAATACCATCATTCCATTAAAAGAAAAATGGTTGCTATATTAAGTTTTTTTTTATTATTAGTATTTTGTGATTTCCCTGAAATTGAAATATTGAACTTATTAGTATTTTAAAGCACTCTGCCTGAAATGGGTTAAACGCTAAAGTCTTTTTAAAATTTTTATTTCTGATGTAATAATAAAAACTCTTAAGTAGTTAATCTGTTTTTAAGTTTATATAATTTGGTTTAACTAATAGTTTAGTAGAGAAGAAGAAAAGATAACTAGCACAAGTGACTATGGGTTTTAATTTGTTGGAATACAAATTTTCTATCTGTGTTTTCATTTTATTTTTGATGTCTCTTTTGTACATCTCTCTGTGTTGTCAGTATGATAGGATGGGCAAGGAATGAAGATTGTTCGTAATTCTACTCATTTCAGTTAGGTCTCTTGAGGGGCCAAGAGAATGCTTCATCCAGTTGCCATGGCAAATTGTTTGAATAAGCAATGACAACCCTAGGCATGACTATTCGAGCCACAAATATAGTTTATTTATATGGAGGTTTGAGACAAAGGAAAATGCTTGATACCTGGAGAAGATGGGTGTCAATGTGGTCAATAACAAACTCTTGATTATTCTAATATTCTTTGTTTTATATCATAAACTAAAATTCCCTAGCCATATATTCTTTTTTTCTGTCAACTAATTTCTGGCTTTTATTTAAAAATAATAACTTTGAACTGTTAATTGGTTTAGCATTTCTGTTGTACTTGGAAACTATGGGGATCGTTTGTGAATTGTATCATTTTTTTCTGCTCTTATCTTCTTGTCTCATGGTGAAATGGTGAAGTTCTGGAGCTCTGGGAATGTGGAATACCTATTCATCACCATTAATCCCAGGTCCACTCTGACCCGGGTCCCATCTATGGGTTAAATAAAAAAAATATGTTTATAAAAGAAATTGTGTACCCATCAAGAATTAATTTATTTTAAAACTTTGTTGGCATTAAATGACCCACCGAGGTTGATATGCAGTTAAACAAAACAAACAAACCTGTGTCTGTCTTTAAAAAATGAAACTTTTTGCTTTAAATTTTCTTTAAATAATAGTTTTTCATTTTGTTTGATATTCAGGTTTGCGCAGACGCACAAGAGCATCTGGACCTCAAGACTCTTCTGCTTTGCTAAATCAGTTACGGCAAGAAGTTGTAATCAGAGAAAAGAAAGCTCGAAAACAGCACATAGAGGAAAAACGAGCTGCACAAGAAGCCCATGTACAAGAAATAATCGGATGGGAAGATATATTGTTAGAAGAACCTTTGAATTCTCAAATGAGAGCCATGTGGGAAGTAAGTAATTAAATTTATTTCACTTAATACAGCCTATTTTTTTCTCAGCCAGTTCTTGATTCTTCAATGTTATATCTATATTAATAATGGAGATTCGGTCTCTATTTGTCTGTAACCAAAACTATGTCACTGCTTACATCACATTACCCAAAATTGTCAATACATAGAATAAAGAACAACCTTATATTATATACACTCAAAATTTGAGTATGCAAACTTATTCTTTTTAAAACAAGTTTTAATAAATACATGCCCAGTATTATATATTTAAATATAGTTTGCTTTATTTTAATATACTTAAAATTATCTAACATATAGTGTTTTACGAGAAAATTATTTACAAACAAGAAATAGTCATTATTTCAGTATCAAGAGATTAACTAAAAAGTTTACAAATAGATAAATACCTACGATTCTGCGTAAAATTTATGTGTAAAATATTAAAAAATAATTATTTAATTAATAATTAATAAATGCATGCAACATTTTATTTGAAGGGGACATAACTAAGTTTCCATTTCAAATTGTTTTAATTTATTACTCCTTTAATAAATTTGATGAATTAACTTATATACAAAGTCTCTGACACTGAATTTTTAACTCCTACCCCATCGGGCAAAATCTTTACAAAATTAATTTTTACACTGCCAGGAGAGTGTTTTATTTATTTTTATTTTTTTTGCTAGTTATTATAATGGAGATTATGTAATTGTTTGTCTGTAACCGAAACTACGTCACTGTTGACGTCACAATTTCCTTTGTTATTTAAGTTATATTTTCAATGTTTATGAAATAGGCATTATTTAATCTTGATTAGCATCTTATTTATTAATGATGTCTATATTTAAGTCTAGCTGAGTTAGATTTGCCACAAAACTGCCCTTATTATTTAAAATCCTGAAATATGTTTTATATATTCTAAGGAATAAAGATTTACATAGTATATGGTGGAATAATTTGCATAATGATTTAATAATAAATAATTATTTGCTGTTACTGATTTCTAATACTATCATGTTATTCTCAGACATTAAAACCAATCCTATATATAATTTTATATAGAAATCAAATTAACATTGAAATAAGGGTAGTATTTTTATATTCATTCTTATGTATTTTCTTTAGTCTTTCTAATTTGATATGATATTTTATTAGATTAAAACTTAAATACTTGTACCCAGGGGGTGCATACTTTTGCTAGTATTATTAATCAGCTTTCGTTTGACTTGCATAAGCATGTATATCAAACTATCATTGCATAGTTCAACAAAAAATGTCATATTATAACTGAAGCTAGATAATTATGGTTATTGTGAATAATTTTGATATTTTGGACTGTTGTCCTAATTTTTATTATGGTATGTATAAATACAATGTTTGGGCCACTGTAACCTCTGGCCTTGTTTAGGTGTTTCTTATTTACCTTAAAATAAAGTCATTATCAGACGATAACCTTGAGTTTAAACATAGTTTCAGAACTAAAAATATTGTTACTACTAATTCAAGGTTCTCCAAGCAGCATAAATGCCACCAGACTTATTGACAGAAATGTGATTAGATTCTTTATGGCATATTTTGAAATTTCTATTTTAGAATATGTAATTTTTCTTCCATTTTATTTTTTCTATATCTAATCTTCTTTCATTCAGAAGAATTAGATAAGATTTTTTACTTTATTTCTTACATGGACCGGTTTAGCTCAGTCGGTAGAGCACATACCTAGGAATCGCAAGGTTCCTGGTTCAATACTGGTCCCCGCCAACTCAGTGCATGAGTAGCGCAGATTGGGTAATCTGTTCTGTGCGGTAAAATGGAGAGCTGACTGTAGATGTGTCTCTTAACCTCAGCAAAATCAATTTCCCTGGTCTAGCCCTAGTGAAAAGGGCCACTCTGCCAACAACTACTTTTTTTTTATTATTTTAAATATCTATATATTATTAATCTAGTTCCTTAATCTTCTGACCATTATCATCTTACAACACCCACTGGTTAAAAATGAGACTGTCCAAATCATCCAAGATGAAATGCAAAAATGTAAATTCTGATTATCTCGTGTCGTCACCTCAGCTAAATAATGGATTATTCCATTTTTATTAAATCAAGATTATTATACTTTTTACATATTGAACTATTTATGCAATGGCCCTTATGTAAACATATAAAACGTAATAATCAAATTATCATACTGTGATATATCCACAGGTCCTGCTAGTTATTTTATATTACTGTGAAACTTGTTTTTTCTTTTCACCATTCCAGTTACCACAAATTGGTCATTTCTTATTTCTGTGCCAAGAACCTCTGTATTTGGCTGAAGTACCTCAGTATGAACTTGAACGATGTTTCCTAATGGCCAGGGAAAGTACAACTATGCAAAGAATCATGAGTTCATTACTAAGCACTCCTCATCAAAGAACAAAGTAAGTTGGGTCTTTTTTTTTCTTTATGTAATTTCGTTAGAATATTTACCAACCCCTTGCATGAGTAGGATACGACACAAGTGTTGTATATTGAAGATATTAAAAGAAGGTGAAAATGGAAATAGGGTCTTCCGGTTGGATCGAGGCAGGGAGAAGACGAAAAGAGTAACAAAGAACTTTTTCCGTGTAAAGCGAACAAAGAAGATGTTAACAATAAGTTTGGAAATAGATTTGAACGCTGATAAAGATAACAAAAGAAAACACATAGGCGTTTGATATATATAAAAGGAAGTCAGGGAGAGTCAGACAGGAGACAGCGGACGGCGAACAGAGCACAAGAAACGACCGTCAACACAGTCCATTGCGGCCAAGGGCGGTGAGACGCCACCCCTTTACCTCACCATCCCAACAGTAGTAGTAGTCATTGTCAATGCTCGCCACCCACCACCCGAGGGAGGGAAATAAAGTCAACTCCTACTATACCCATGTGTTGTGATTTTATTAAGCTACTACACATACTTCGCCACATGACCATATATACTGCTACGTATACAGATACACAAAGTAGGGCCGTGAATTTGAAGCCGCTATATAACGTATAGAATTTGATGCCAGTATACAACACAAGGTCAGTTTCTTAAATGAGTATAACAGGTTTGAATTCAGAGTTTTCCTTCTCCTAGACTGGTTGTCTAACCAAGGTTAAACAGCTCAGTCTACCCTACTATTTACCCATAGGTGGAGGGAGATTAGTCAGATGCATACCTTTCCCAAGTGTATTAACGCTATGTGAAATGCAAAGAGCCTCGTCCAGAGGCTGTTTATGTAATTTCATTATACAGAGGGAAATGAAGAAATTGGCATCTACATTATGCAAAAATGAAAATAACCCTGACATCTCGTTTTATCAGATATATTTACCAAAATTACCTGAAAATATCTTGAAATGCCATAGATTATGTCAAGGTATACTCCAAATGATGAAGTGTCCTGGCTATGACGTTGAACTGCATCTAGTGGTAAAGTTCTAATTCTGGAACTCTGGGGAATGTGGAGTACCTCTTCATCATCATTATTCCCAGATCCACTCTGACCCGGAGTGGTAGTACCTGTTAGGGCCCCATCTATGGATTAAAAAGATCAACAAATGAGTATTAAAAAATGTGTTGTTTTTTTTTTTTAATTGAATACCAACAAGAATGAATAAACATAACCCAATAAGGGTTGACATGCCGTAAAATCCAACCAACCTAATGATGAATATAAAAACTTTGTCAGCACCCACATAGAAGCAAATGCTGAATGCATAGTAACCAAACAAAAAGCCAAATATATAGTCCCTTGGGAGACAAAAGCAGTTAGAGAAAAACAAGATTACATAAAAAAGCATCCCTACATAATAAAACAAGCGCAACCTAGACCGATGTGCAGAATCTTATGAAAGCCCAGATACAACTAACAAAAACAATCCATGATGCTTAAGGACGGAATCCTGGTGGCTGAGTAGTCCATAACATGCAACATTCCACTTTGGCCCTTACTTAGGCTAGACGGTTGGTCAGAGAGGCTCCATCCGATCAATCAGCTGGTCATGTCAAGCTCTAGCACCTATGTGATTATCCCAACTCTATTCCTAGAAGGAAATGGCTGAGGGTCTTCATGTCTTGGGTATGACGTTAAACTCTAATCTGATATTGAGGTTCCAGTTCTGGAGGTCTGGGGAATGTGGAGCACCTCTTCATCACCATTGCTCTCAGGTCCACTCTGAGTGGTAGTACCTGTTAGGGTCTCATCTATGAGTTAAATAGAAAAAATGTGTTTTTAATCAAATTGAGTACCCATGAAGAATGAATAAAACAAAAATGTCTTCAATGGGTTGACATGTAAAACCCAACCAACTAAAACATACAAAAAGAAAGACTAGAATACATCCAAGGCCAAATAAATAAAATCAGAAATTCTGTAGTAGATAGACAATCACAATCAGCATGGGTCTGAGTGAACCTGGGAGTAATGGTGATAAAGGGGTTAAATAGAAGAAAGTCAGTTTAAAAAATGTGGTTAAAAAATTGAGTTTAAAAAAGTGTTCCTATCAAGAATGAATAAAACAAAACTTCTTCGGCATAAAATAACCCAACAAGGGTTGATATGCCATAAAATCCAACCAACAAACCAACTTAATTTTAAAGTACAAACAATATATTCTCTGCATCCATCTATATAAAAATGTTATGATGTGTGACTGAAAAACTTCTGGTAATTTTTATAAACTAGCCTGAAGAGTTTGGCGTGTTTTAGATGACTATCATATTCCATAGTTTACACTCTTTTTTTTTTTTTTTTACTTGGTATTTTTGGTATTAAATTAAAAAAACTATTTCTTTCTAGACTCTACAATCATCGCCATCGAATGCCTTACAGAGTTTGGGAAGACAAATTGCAACTGAAAATGAAATATTGGTATGATGTTCTTGAATCATTTGGAGGGGATATAAACAAGGTAATTTATTAAAATTTTTGATTTCATTTAAAATGTTTGATCAAGAAAAGCAATGAAATAATTTTTTTGAAATCTATTGTATATATTCACTTAATGTAAACTTTTTCATATTTTTAAAATTTTAAAAATACAAAAATTCAGTTTAGCAAATATTACTTCTTTATTGATTCAAATATTTTAATCTTATTTTAAATCCTGAAATGTTGCCAGTATTTATAATAAAAGTCAATAATTTTGATATCAATTGACAGTAATTTTTTTGTTAGTTTATAATCACACTCTAAATTGTCTACAACAAACTTTATCTACAAACTCTAAAATAGTTATTCATAAATTTTAAGAAAAATAAACTACTGGTATAAAATCTGAGCTCAATTTCTAACATCATAATAGCTATTTATTTGAATAATTTTGATATTTTGAACTGTTGTCCTCATCTTTATTGTGGTATGTACAAACACAATGTTCAGGCCACTGTAACCTTGAGCCTTGTTTAGGTGTTTTTTTAATTACCTTAAAATAGATCATCATCAGATGATAACCTTGAGTTCAAATGTGGTTTCAGGGCTAGAAATATTGTTACCACTAGTTCAAGGTTCTCCAAACAGCATAAATACCAGCAGAATTATTGACAGAAATGTGATTAGATATAGAAAAAAATAGAATGGAAAAACATTACATATTCTAAAATATAATTTCAAAATATGTTGTAAAGAATGCTATTACTTACCCAACTCTTTTCATCTGATTTGGAATTTAGAATGAGAAGGTCCCAAAATGTAGTTATTGTATCTTACAACTTCCTATTAAGAATATTCTATGAACCCCATCCGTTAAAAATCTAAAGTAAATAGGTTTGAAAATTTAGATTAAACTATTGATTGAACAGATGTTTAGTGTTTATAAAAGTTTTTTTTTTTTAAGTATAAATAAGAAAATAAATATAAAATTATTTGTAAGTTAGTGGAAACTTATTTAAAACATTGTGTTTATAATACCAGAATAAAGATGATGACAACAGTTTGAAATATGAAAATTATTCATATCAACCCTCATCTCATAAATACAGATAAAACTATTTATTTATTTAATTCAATTCTTTTCTTTCATTAAAGGCAGCAGAAAAATTAGGTCTTGATCCGTTTGCTTTTGATGTTATGGGTAAGTCATTTGATTAAATGTCATTTGACTATAATAATAATAAAAAATCTTAATGTATTTTATAAATTAAAAAAAAGTGATGTTAATTTTGTCCTGGTATTATAGTATTTCATTAGTATGTTTCACTGATCATATGTGCCAAATATTCAATGTAAAAAAATTGTGAAGTATTAAAAAAAAAGGGGGCAAAATAAAAATTTAGATTTAAAAGCCTCATGAATATGAAAACAAATTTGTTATGTATCAATTCAATAATTGTCTTATTGTGATTAAGTTTAATTATCAAATTTTGTCTTATTGTAATTAATTAATTGTTTAATCAGAATTGAAAAAAGTCTCATCTCTAGAAGTCATTCTTTGTAAATAGTTGTTATTTTAAGTGATCCTGACAACCTACAGCCCTGTTGATGGGGCTTTAAAATACACCGACTGCACATTTGCTGAGGGGTAAGTTCCCCCACCCCCGTCGAGCCACCTGTAGGCCATGGGTGGCAACCCATGATGCTTAAGAATGAAACCCTGGTGGCTGAGCAATCCGCGACATGCAACACTCAACTTTGGCCCTTACTTAGGCTAAATAGGCGGTCAGAGAGGCCCCATCCGGTCAATCAGCTGGTCACATCAAGCCCTAGCACCTATATGATTGTCCCAACCCTATTGCCCTTTTTGGCAAGCCCCAACCCTTTTTATCATATATGTGCTAGAAGGTAGTAGCTGAGGATCTTAATGTCCTGGGTATGATATTAAACTCAATCTGATGGTGAGGTTCCAAGAGTACCTCTTCATCATTACTTCCAGGTCCACTCTCACCTGGACTGGGAGTACCTGTTAGGTTCCCATTTATGAGTTAACATGCCATAAAACCCAAAGAAACTGACACCTATCTTTGTCAGAAGTACTGAACTCACAATGTACTCTAAAAGAAAAATACTTCATTCTTAGTACAAATACATTAAGAATTAGTACTGTTTTTGTATATTTTCTTTCTTTTACAGCTGTAAGTTATAGTGATTTTTGTGAGTAGTTCATACGTTGATACTAATTTTAATTAATAAGCTGAAAGAGCCATTTAAAAGAAGCAGTGTCTGTACATTGTTGACTCTATTAAATTGTGAAATTGATCATAAATATTTTCAAATTTTTTTTGCATAGAAAAGTCCATCTTTAAAATGAAATGAAATTCATTCATAAAGAAAACTAAAAAGAATTAATGCAAGATATAAATACCAAAAGTTTTTATTTTTTCAATGCCTAAAAATCCCAAATTTGTAGTGTCCTGGGTATGAAGTAAAACTCCATCTAATAATGAGGTTCCAATTCTAGAGCTCTGGGGAGTGTGGAGTACTCCTTCATCACCTTTACTCCCAGGTCCACTCTGACCCGGAGTGATAGTACCTGTTAGTGTCCCATATATAGGTCAGATAGAAAAAGGAGTTTAAAAAAATTGAGTTTAAATAAAAGAAAAGTTGAATACCCATCAAGAATGAATAAAGCAAAGCATCTTCGGCATAAAATAACACAAGGGTTGACATGCCGTAAAATCCAACCAACCAAATTTTTAGATTGGATTTTCTGTGCAAATGATAATTTGTCTCAGTTATTTTTCCTTCTGTAGTCAGTTCTAATACTAAAATCTAAAGTATCAACAGACTTTTTCAATTCATTTTACTATTGGGACAAAAAAAAAAAAAAGAATTATAGAGCTAAAACTATAAAAAAATAATTAAAAATTATCAGCCACTAGTAAAATTGATAGAACTCTCAGGAAAAATGAAACTTCAATTAAATTATAAAACCTCCAAATATGAATTATGCCAACTGTAAAACACATTTTGAAAATACTTGTGCATAAATTGGGAGTGAAAAAAAGCAGTAAACCCTCAACATTTTTATTATAACTCATTCAGTTGCTATATCAGACAATGTTAAACACTCTCTTTTTTACCATTGCACTTTTCATGTAACTGTAAATAATATAAAAACATTGATATTTTTTTAAAACTCTTATTGAAACATTTTATTAATTCTAGGGAGAAAGAATCCACTTCGAGGAAAGAAATATCATGAATTAGGATATTATCGAAAAGTCTGGATTATGAAAAGTGTTTGTGATCATGTTTTGGTAAGTTACACACACACACACACACACACACACACACATACATACATACATATATATATATATATATATATATATATATATATATATATATATATATATATATAACAACAAGACA
Organism: Doryteuthis pealeii; assembly: GCA_023376005.1. Lineage (NCBI taxonomy): Eukaryota > Metazoa > Mollusca > Cephalopoda > Myopsida > Loliginidae > Doryteuthis > Doryteuthis pealeii. Next base: position 21,362,564 of record CM042140.1, on the reverse strand, counting down.
AGAGAACAGCACAACTATACACAACCTATCAAAATCTAAACATATACACAGACAGTGGAAAAACATGACCCCACACACATATACACACAAAGCCAATAAAAACAAAGGCCTGACAATTAAGTTAAAAACAGTGGAACAACATGACCACACACATGCCTGTAAACAACAGAACTACAAACACGCACACAAAACCAATAAAAATTTAAAAAAAACATACACAGATATATAACGGACATCTGATAAATCAAAGGAACTCATCCCAATTAGGGGAATGGGCAAAAAAGGGAGGAGGGAGTGATAGCTATATATATATATATATATATATATATTATATATACACACAAATATATTTATATATGGAATCAGAAAGTGGTTAAATGAAGCCTGAAGAAAATACTAGAAATCTGAAACACGTATAGCTGAAGTAAAATAAAAAGGAGTTTTTTAAAAAACAAAACTCAAAACATTTTGCACACCTTCTTTTTTATAAAGCATTTAATTTTCTCCTGTTAGACCTATAACAATACTTTATTTGTGTGTGTATATATATATATATATATATTATGGACTCTCGTCGATTTTCGACACAAGAGGGTTCATACATACAATGAACACCCACACAGTGATTTGTTTATAGTGGTGAAGGCTTGTGTTGGACCATCCACACTTTTGTTGAATTTAATTTGTTAAAACCTTTGCTTATATTGTTTAGAATTGAATTTTCTACAAAATGACAAATTTTACTTCAGTAGCGCCACCTAGTAATGTCTATGGTGCTAACAAATGTTGGCGTTCATGAAAAAAAAAAATGAAAGTATTTCTGAGATTCAAAATGATTACAATGTCCAAGATGTAAACTAATGATCATCTGGGAATTCCAACTTCATGAGCGTTTGGTCTAAACCATTTTCTAAGAGTTGACGATCTCGGGCATTTTCAGGCAGTCCAGCATTTTGATCATTAGATGGTTTGGGGCGCTCTGGTAGATAAATGTTTAATGGGACAGTCCATTTCTTCTCTACACATAATAAAAATCATCAGTGAGAATCTATGAATCTTTATGACATGAAGTTTCTTTTGTAAACAAATATCATTATTTTGATCATATATTTTTGTTTAGATTTTTATAAGAATTCTCTAAAGATATAGAACCTTTCAATGATTTTTTTTTTCTTTCATATTTATTAATTCTCTTTGAGGGTAAATTTGTTTACCTTATTAGGATATCTTATAAGGTTAGTCTTCTTTTTCTCTAGTCTTTGCTGCAAGACTTTATGAACACCCTGTATACTCTCACGTGGTGTAATGGTTAGCAAGCTAGATTCGTAAACCATTGTTAGTGAGTTTGCTTCTCATAGGTGACCCATACTTCTGGCCTTGTGCCACATCTAAGCTTAGCTCGGTAAATAACTATATTACTCAATTAGCAAAAAAAAAATACAATTGGCTAATAAACTTAGTTTCTGAAATCTGATTTTCAAGTTCGGGAAGAAAAAAAAAAAAAAAATGTCTACCATAATTTGAAATAACATTAATCAGTAATTTATGAGGAAGTGCGTCCCGGTCTCCTGCCTCAAGAGTTGCTGTCCGGTGACTATTAAAATAACGACCCAGCTCAGTCTATTCAAAACTACCCATCCATCTATTTATCTATCTATCTATCTATCTCAATTTGTTCATATTTATCTATATTACTTTAAATACTAAGATTTTTTTTATTCATGTTTGTTTAATGTCTTGTTTTTAGTTTAAATAAACAAGAATTACGACAAAATAAAAGCGACCCCCCCCCCCCCCAAATACATTTACTTGTCGAAATATTTATCTCCATTTGTTCGTATCTATCTATATTATTTTGTTTGTTTATCTATCTATCTATCTCAGTCTATTCAAAACTATATATCCATCTTCATATATAAACAAGTATTACGACAAATTACGATTACTTATTGAAGATAATTTTAAATTGTTATACAACTATTTAATATTTGCATTTCCCCTTTTTTTCTCTCTCTCTCAGGAGAACCAAGAATCATTGCGTGAAGCAATTGAACTGCAACCCCCTGAAGAACAACGGGAATATAACTTGGGCAGTGATGCTGAAGGCAATGTGTATATTCATTTTCCACAGTTCTGTGGAGCAGATTTGAGGGTCTATCGACATAAGCCCCTTCCTGATCCGTTCTTGGAAAATGAAAATGCAAATGAAGATGAAAATGAAGAGGAGGAAAAGGATTATAATTTTGAAATAGAATCATCTGTGAATCAAAAAAAGGTAATTTTCATTTCCATACAATCTTTTTTAATAATAGTCTTTCATTTTTTTTTTTTATTGTCTATTTCTTTATACTTGTTTTAGAAAACTGTTAATAACAATACAGGGTGATTGAAAATTAACTCCCCATTTTTTTTAACTCATTTATAACACTGGCCTGCAATGTTTTCAAGGTCGAATATATAATAGCCGATATCAGATCAAATTTTTAAGATACAAGTTTTACTTGAAATGTATAGAACAGTATTATAGCTGTGACAAGTAGAGTCCACAGGCTTTTGAATAAGTGTTATTATTGTGTACCACTTGTGAAGTATCTTTAAAACCAGACCTGACTAAACACAATGAATGGTATTTTTGAATTTAGCATAAAATGGCGATCATATATCATTTGATAAACCTTTGACCTTTGCAAAATAATTTTTTTATGCAGGCCAGTGTAATTTTTTATATGCAGTTACAGTTTTCTCAATTCTTTAATGTATGTTCCTTAATATATGTCAATTAAATCTGTGTTGTTGTTGGTGTAATTCCACATTTTGCAATTGTTGTTTGTGAATGGCTGAATCACCATTTTCCTGGGAGATGGATGGGTAGACGGGGTCAATTGGAGTGGCCGTCCAGAACCCCTGATTTAACAACCTGCAACTTTTTTCTTTGGGGTTGGTTGAAGGAGAAAGTCTACTCTTTGAAACCAACGACTTTGGAAGAACTTGAAGGACGAATACGAGGATTTATTTCTGACATTTCACAAGAGTTCCTGAGAAGATCAGTTGATGCGATTCCCAAGCAGCTTGAGAGGCTGGAGACGAATGCTGATTCCCATAAAGAATTTTAAATAAAACTCCATGTTATGTACATTCTTCTCATATTCATTTTTGTAAAAATAATGATTCAGAAATAAGTTATAAAATTTTTAAAATAAGGAAGGGAATTACTATACAATCACCCAGTACACCATAAGATCTAATCATATTTTTTACTTTCAAAGTAATATTCCTTTATTCAGCTTTTTCAGTGATATTCTTTTTTTATTTTTTATTTATTTTTTTCTTGTCTATTTTATTTATTTATTTTTTAAATTTATTTTTTTATTTGCTTGGTTTAGGAACCTGTTGATACGTTCAGTCCTTTAAAGAAAAAACAGAGTACAAAATCTCAAATTATTCCTGAAGTAATATCCACTCCGTCGGTCCGACCAAGTAGATTGAGACAGGTAATTATAACTTTTGTTTCTTTAAAAAAAAAAACTTTAATGTTGCATCTGCCGAAATATATTCATTTATAACCTTAATTAAACATTCAAAATTTTATGAAAATTTTTACCTTTCAAAGACTTTTAAAGTATTTGTCATAAAATAAATTTTAGAAGATTTTTCTGTTAAAATTGTTATTCCCTAAAATTGTAATTGGATAATTTTACTTACGCTTTAATGTACGGTAGGAGGAACAAATGTTCAAATTTGCAGTTTACAGAAGGGCAAGAATGAACATACAAAATAAAATATTTGATTAATTGGTTCGTTGTGACAGCATTCACCTGGGATGGATTGTGGCAGCTTTCAGTTTGATTTGGTTTCTATGTTTTATGGCATATCAACCCTTTTCGGGTCATTTAATGCCGAAACAAGTCATTTTGATAAAAGTTTCTATATTTCAAGTTCTTAATAACTTCAAATTGGTATGAATAATTTCCATTAATTTCATTTCGTTTGGTTTGGTTTGTTTAATGGCATAATAACTCAGTGGGCCATTTCATGCCAAAAACGTTCAGGGTGAGACAAAAGTTAGTACTCAAGTTTCTCTCACAGGTGCACTTTCGTAGATGTATTTAGTAGAAGTACCCAACATCTGACTCACAATCCGCAATATATCTTTACTTCTCCTAAGAAGGGCAAAATGTTATCCATGTTAGTATTCTCAAACAGATGCCTCATATTTATTATTTGCATTGAAATATTTCCTTCCACTGGAGCAAAACTCCATGAGGAAATGTTTGACAGTGCAGAGTGCCTGGCATGTCCTGCACTGTGCCTGATCCCCCTGCCCAAACAGAAAAGAGTGTACAAGTCTTGTATGACCAATGCGCAGCCAAGTCAGAACCACTTACTTGTGAAATTATGTACAAACTAAAAGTTGATATCAGCTATAATAATAATGCATTATTTATTTGTTTGATATACAATATTCCTTAAATGGGACCATATGACCTTTAGGCACCCCTTTTGCTTTGCTGATTCATAAGTACATTTTTTTCATTTACACTGTCAACATCCGGTTGTTTGTTAGGGGTTAGGGTTAGGGGTTAGTTTTATAATTTAAAAAAAAAAACTCTAAAAATCGTCAGTTAACAAACAACCAGATGTTGACGGTGTAAATGAAAAAATGTACTTATGAATCAGCAAAGCAAAAGGATGCCTCATATTATTAAATTAAAAGGTCCCTTAAATGTTATAAAGCTAGTTTAAACAAAATTAGAATGAGAAAAATATTAAAACTGAATCATATTTTATTATAATGGAGATTATGTAACTGTCTATAACTGAAAATATGTCAACACTGACGCAACGATTTCATTAATTATTCAAGTCATATTCTCAACAATTATGAAATAGTCATTATTTAATCTTAATGAGCATCTTATTTATTAACAATATCTAAATTAAAGTCTAGCTGAGTTAGATTTGCTGCAAAACTGCTCATGTTATTAATGCATTTAAAATCCTGAAATATGTGTTATATATCTTTAATAAATAAAGATTTACATAGTATACGGTGGGAATAATTTGCATAATGATTTTAACAAGACTGGGTTTAATAAATAATTATTTGCTGTTACTGATTTCTAATAATAGTTTTATATAGAAATCAATTAAAATAACATTAAAATAAATGTAATATTTTTATATTCATTCTTATTTAGTTTCATTACTCTTTCTAATTTAATATACTATTTTATTAGATTAAAACTTAAATACTTGCACCCAGGGAGTGCATACTTTTGCTATTAATTATAAATTGCTTTGTTGATTTTTATATTTTTAAGACTCTTGATTATTTTTCTTCTTTCTTTTGGCAGAAAATTAAAACTATTTTACCACCAACAATAACGACAAGTTGTGAAGATGATTTTGAGGAAGATGAGCTAAATAATGATGCTGATTATATTGAACCAACACCAAAAAAGAAACGAGGTAGAAAAAAGAAATATTTCAATCACAGCAATTACTTTGACTCCTGGGTTACTTCAACCGAACGAAAGTACAAAAAAAACAGCAATTTTAGACTACCAACCTACCTTACACAAAATAAATTTTTGAAGTACACTAAAAACAAAGGCTATTTAAAAAAATATCAATCTGCTAATAAAAAGACACTGGATTGTAATAACTATAATGATGATTTAGCAAGCAAACCCCAAAATTTACCTGTTTGTAAATTACACCCAAGAGTAAAAGACTTTGAAGTTAAATCTGAAAAACCAATTTCTGAAATATCTTGTAATGACAGAGAAAAAGATGAACTATGTGAACAGAAGGATGATATATTGACAGACAGTAAACTGAGTAATGGAATAAAACTAGAGTATTCATCTGATTGTACAGATGACAAAACTGAAATTGTTTGTACTTGTATTGAGAACAGAGTTGACAATGACAAGGGAACTGATGATCAAACAGGTGAATTAGATGAAACTAAGGCTGATATTTTGAAAAGAGAAAGGAAAATATCTCCATCAGGCACAGCAATAAATGAAAAAGAAATAAAATCCTTGGGCAGGAAAAGAAAACATCCAAAAGGCTATATTAAAAAATTGAAAAGAAAAAATAAGAGTTACCATCATCATGAATCTAATTCAGTTGAACAAAATGATTTGCAAGAAAATATTTCTGGAGATAATTTGAATGATGAAATGAAGTGTAAAACAGAAAAAGATGAAACGGATGTTGAATTGGTAAGTAATTTTGGAAATATTTTAAAAAACATATTGTTTATGTTATTACAAGTAAATTTTTTGCTGAATTTTTAAGATTAGGCTTGATAATTTGGATTATTTAGACTATCATCCTCTTCTTTATTGTTATATACACAATGTTTCGGCCAATTTGCTCTCTGGTCTTCTTCAGGTGTTTCTTGTTGCATTCGAGAACCTTGTCTTTGAATTCTGGAGCCTTCATGTCATAATCGAGTCTTCACAGAACTTCAAACCAAACCGATGATTCAATCCACCGGGGTAGATGTTCTCTTTCCGTTAACCATGGCTGGGTACAATACACTCATTCTATTACATGGCTCTCTTATTGCATGTCTGACCAGGCCCTAGAGGATCTGCTCCTGGCTCTGGTGCTGAACTCAACTGTCCACTATGACTGCCCCAGACCAACTGCCCAAACTCTGACATTTTTTTTTATTCACTTATTGACCCCTTCCCAGAATTCCAAGCCAAATCACATCTGGTGCCTGCTCCCTTTTTCCTGGTCAGAGACCACACTCAGCTTAATTATCTTATTTTTATGGAATCTGGCCTCTCTTAAAAATCTGGATATTAAATTATTTACCGTCAAGATATCTCCAGAGGAGAATGGTCTCTCAAGTTTTAGGCTACTGGGCCTTTTATGGGTTCCTTTGGCCACTGTGCGGGACATGCCAAGCACCCTCCACTGTCAGAAATTTTCACATGGAGTGTGGAGTGCTCTGTAAGTGGCACTCACAATCCACACACGCATACATATCCATATAGAGTTTTCTTCCTAATTTTACACATACATACACTTATGCATACACACACACACACACACACACATTGTCATGTTACACTTTGAATGTTTATTATATTTTTCATTGTGTGTTTTCTCTAAATATTTGTTGGGGGATGAAATGAAAGAAGCCAACAAACATTTGTTCATTTATATAATAAATGTTTACATTGCATTGGAATCTTTATTACTTACATTAGTGTTTTTTGTTTGTTTTTGTTTTATCTGATCAAATGTAAAACTTGGTAACACCATTTTTTAAATATTATTAGGACTTTTCTTTAAGTTGATTTTATTTTTATACAGGAACCAGAAATTGGTGATTTTGAATTAATTGTGGATTCTGTTCAAGACTTAAGAGATTTAGTTGCTCAGTTTGAATCAGATTTTCAACCTGCGACTAAAGGACGGAAACCAAAAGTAAGTCTTTGTTAAGAATATATTTATGTTTTTTGTTTGCATTTTAATTTTTAATATGTTTACATAATTACAAGCAAATCCAAATTGCCAGACGTTTTAGTTAAAATTGATTTTATTGACATAAATATTCATGTTAAGCTCATCACAATAATCCTTAATATGAGTGAATTCATTAGGTATAAAATCATATAGTAAATTTCAGCAGTGATATACAATTATTGACTTGTAGAAGTTACAAAACATAATGAAGTTCCAATTTTGGTGCTTTGGAGAGTGTGGAGTACCCCTTCTTTGCCATTACTCCCAGGTCCACCCTGACCCAGAATGGTAGTACCTATGATTTAAATAGATTTAAAAAATGGGTTTTTAAAAAAAATTGAGTTTCCAACAAGAATGAATAAAATATGTCTTCGGCATAAAATAACCCAATAAGGGTTAACATGCTATAAAATCCATATGATTAAATGAAAAACCTTTCAACCAATCAAAATTATCTTGTTTCAATTTTAACTCCAGAATTCCTGATTATCAGTTTGGTTTAATTAGTTTATTCTATGGTTACCATCCCCCCCCCCCCCCACACACACATACACACAATGGGGCCACCTGTTGGGTGTGGGTGGTGACCTGTAATGCTTAAAGATGGAACCCTGGTGGCTGAGCAGTCCATGACATGCAATACTCCACTTTGTCCCTTACTTAAACTAGACAGGTGGTTAGAGAGGTGCCCCCTCTGATCAATCGGCTGGTTACATTAAACCCTAGCACCTATATGATTGTCCAAACCCTATTGCCCTTATGGCAAGTCCAAACCCTTTTTATCATATATGTGCTAGAAGGCAGTGGCTGAGGGTCTTCATGTCCTGGGTATGACGTTAAACTCTATCTGATGGTGAAGTTCCAATTCTGGAGTACCCCTTGATCACCATTACTCCCAGGTCCACTCTGACCCTGTTATAAAATGTGTTTTAAAAAAAATTGAGTAGTATCAATAATGAATAAAACTAAAACAACTTGAGCATAAAATGACCTAATGGGTTGACATGCCGTAAAACCCTACCAACCAACCCAATCTAAATTTAAAATTTAATCAGCACAGTGAGGGTAGCATATTCTTATTAAAGTTATTGATGAACTTAAGTATTAATTTAGTTGATATTGTTTTACAACATCTGTCACAGATGTTTTTTTTGTTTCTTTAGAACAAACAGCCAGCTCGGAAGAAATGTGTTAATGAGTTATATGCACGACTTACTTATCTGCTTAAAGAGCTGGAACCATGGGAAGCAAAACTCATACAAGCAAATCAGAAAGCGAGAAGGAAAATGAAAAGAGAACAAGAATCTTACAGGGAGGAAATGCCTCGAAAAGAATTAAGAACAAGAGTGAGAAATTGATTCTTTTTTTTATGTTTCTTTTTTCTTTTTTTTAAACATATTCATCTTTTTTACATTTTTTTCTTGCTAATTATTTTTATTGTATTCCTTTTATAAATCTGTATGTATTGGGTTGGTGCATAATTATTGTGGCTCACTGCAGCAAATCAGTAAAAATTCAGACTTGTTGTTATCAGAGAGTTTGTGGAGGACCCACCCACCCAATTTCCATATTTTTCCAAGTTTTTTGAGACGACGATGGTCAAACGGTTTACATTGAAGTTTTCGGCCAACATTCTTGTTGTCAAGCTTTCGTTCTCTTCTATGGCTGCCAAAAGTGCCTATTTGTTGAAATTTGATGGTCGACCACTTCCTTCTTCATCTGCAAGGTTTGTATTACCATTTGAACTTCCTGAGCCATCTTTCAACTTGGCTTTTGCTGATTGTTCCTTCACCAAAAAGTTTATTGAGATAGCAAAATGACTGTGCTTTCCAACCTTTCTCAAATTGGTAAAACATAATATGATTGAAATGTGGATATGATTTTCGATACACATTTGGAAAAGAGAGGATTATTTTCATGAAACAAATTAAACAAACTGCAAATTCTTATTGTTTTTGTTGAATAAAATTTGTTGAAAAAAAGCCACAATAATTATTCACCAACCCAATAATTTTGTTATCTAAAAAATTTATTCTATTTTGCTTTCCAAATCATTTTTTTATTTTTATTGTGCAGTTAGAAGCGGATTCCTTTTCTAAATTGTTTTTAATTGACAAACCTTGTAGATGTTAAGAGATTGATAGTAATAATGATAGATGATTGTTTCGTTTTTTGTAGTTTGTAACTACAGGCTGATTGTAAAGTAACTCCCTATCCTAATTTAAAAATCTCATAATTTATTTCTGAATCATTAATTTTACAAAAAATGAATATGAGAAGAATGCACATAACATGGAGATTTCATCCTTCAACTTCTTCCAAAGTCATTGGTTTCATAGAGTAGACTATCTTTTTCAACCAACTCCAAAGAAAAAAAGTTGCAGGGTGTTAAATCAGGGCTTCTGGCCGGGTACATATGTTGACCACATCTACCCATCCATCTCCCAGGGAAATGGTGATCCAGCTATTCACAAACAATAGCAAAGTATGGAGGAGCACCACCAACAACAACAACACATATTTAATTGCCATATATTAAGGAACATACATTAAGGAATTGAGAAAAATGTAACTGCATATAAAAAAAATCATAAATAGTTTGAAATCAGCCTGTATATTAAGGAACATACATTAAATAATTGAGAAAACATAGTGATGCATTTGTTCACTTTGATTATTCTTTTCAAGTACAACACTTGTTAGAAAACATCTTTGGGTGTAATTATTTAAGTTTTAATGTAATGAAATATATTAAATTAGAAAGACTAACAAAACAAATAAGAATGCATATAAAATTATCCATAGGATTGATTTTAATACGTTGGAGAATAGAACAATAATATTAGAGACCAATAACACCAAGTAATTATTTATTAAACCCAGTTTTGTTAAAACCAGTATGCAAATTAACCACACCATTTATTATGTAAACCTTTATTCCTTAGTGATATATAAGACACATTGCAAGATTTTAAATGTACTAATAACAGGGGCTGTTTTGAGGCAAATATAACTTGGATTTTCATAAATAAGATTTACTTTATGTATTAATGATTTTGACTATAAATTAAATACTCTGATAAACTTACACAATCCCTGAGGGTATTGTGACATAAGCAGTGATGTAGTTTTGATTACAGGTAGACACTGAATCTCTATTATAATAAGATTTATTTTTTTATTTCTTCATAATATATAATCACATAAACTATTGTTTCTTTTTTATCTTTCTAGAACAATCAAACAAACGTAGTGAGTGAAAACGCTTCCAAAAATGCTGATTCTGGCCAAAAAGGTGAACTCGGAAGAGGAAAGAGAAATGTAAGAACTACCCAAAATTCTAGAGGAACACCTAGATCCACTTTGACTCCAGTAAAATCTACCACACCATCTGAAGATGAATCCCCAGATGTAAGTTCACGAGGAAGATTACGAAAGCGTAGAATCATTCCTAATAATATTGAAAACGAGTTAAATACAAAGAAACGAAAATCACCCAAAGCAGAAGATAATGTTAACACTCCTGTAAATAAAAAGGTTAATTCTTCAAAAAGTAAAAGAAACAGTGATATAAATGAAGCCGAAAAGGCAACTTCAAAATGCTCTTCTACTCACAAAATAAGAATTGACCAACAAAATACAAGCCTAACAAATGTTAACCCACTATCTACTTGTACAATTGAGGCAAGATCTGCAAATCTAAAGCAAACGTCATACCCTGTCATTCATCAGTTGTTGTCAAATGGACAAAATGCACTCGATGCCGCAGCACAAACGGAGATAAAATTAATTTCTTCTTCTTCAAAAGGAGTTTTGCCCTCACAGAACACAATTACTAATCAATTAGTATTAACAACTACTGCAAATTTAATAAAGCAGTCAAAAAATACTAGTGCTGCTACTACTATTAACCTTCCACCAAAACTTGTAACTCGGCAACCAGTATCTGGTAACTGCTCTGGTCAAGCAGGAGCTGGAGGGAAGGTTCAATATTACACTCAACTTACCAATCTATCTCCGCAAATAATCCAACAACTTTTAAGGAATGCCACTCTTACCAAATCTGAAGGTGATACTACAGACAACAAGGGAAGAAGAACTTTTGTATTATCTTCGGCCACACTCAATCACTCTAATAATATCGTTTCGTCAGGATCTCTGACAGATCAAGAAGACAAATCCAAGAAAAGTACCATATTGATTTCATCTAATCCAGTTGCCAATCCTCCTGCTCCATTTACTACAGCTTCCAATGTGATAGTAAATGCTGCCACTAGCAACACTGGAAATAAAACTGTAATTCAGAATTCAAATTTGCATACAGTTTTGCAACCGCAATTTCAAGTTTTACTCCGTACTTCTGATCCATCGACACTGATTGCAGCTTCTTCTCCAAAAATTAGTAAAAACCCAACCAAAACACAACAAGGACCTGTTTATGTCATTTCTAAACAAGGTGTGAACTCACATCTCTTTGGGAGTGGATCCAAACTGACTACTACATTGCCTATCAAAACTGGACAGTCTTCACAAACGGTACAAAATACATCTGGAGTAATCATTACATCAACTGCATCTCCTAGTTTAGTAAATGCAACTGTTCCGTCATCTGTTTCTTTCTGTAAGGTTGATTTACTTGATAATAAGCCTGCTACTACTACTACCACCTCTCTGATTCAAGGTGTAGAAACTGTTATACAAAATAATCAAGCTGTTGATTCTCAGCTTCCTACGATTTCATTAAACAATTTGGCCACATCACCAAGTAAATACGCATACAACATGACAGTGAAAAGTCTTCTTGAGAATCGAGTTGCTAAAACTCCTGCGGACAATAGTTCAGAAAACGTGCAAGTTATCAATGGACTCAACCTTCCAATTAACCAACCAGTATCTGTTTGTAATACAAACCCTGTAATCAATAACGCTGTTCTTGAACTGAATCCAGCGTTATCCTCTTCGGTTAACGACTCTGCTCATGTGGCTAAAAACACATGCTTATTAAATACAGTTCAATCTCAATTTTCAGATGTCAAAACCGATCAGCCAGCTGCTACTTTGAAAATTCCATCACCAATCAGACTTCCTTCAGTTCAACCTTGTAAAAGCATCACTCAAACGATTCAGAGTAACAAAACTCCCATCACAGCGACACCTCATTTGATGCCGACAGTTGAAAGTACAAAGAGTAATGTTCTTGCTCCAAACCAAGTAAATGTTTTGCAATCTCTTTCATCGGGAAGCAATTTGAAAGTTAATATTCAACAACCGACATTGTTAACTCAGCCTGCTCTGATGTCCCTTAAGCAATCAACGGGGCGCTCAGTTGCCTTTTTACAACCTGGAACATCCCTTACCAGTTCTAAAAATGTAATCCTGAAAGTAGTGCCTCAGAACTTGGTAACTGCGACCACTTTGGGAAACGAGCCTTCTTCAAATATAGTCATTAACGTACCGAAAGGAACAGGGCAATTGAATACGACCGCAACAAGAAACATATTGCAAAATGATCTAAAGCAGCTCGGAACGTTACCGCAACATATTCTAACTCCGATTAGTCCGAGCGGATCTAAAACCCCAAGTACCAACATGCAGACCGTGCTTTCATCTAAATCTCTATCCACACCTGGACTGGGATTGCAACTTGCAGCTTCTGGAATTCCTTTAACCATGCAAAAAACAAATAACCAAAGTATTCTTCTCTTGAGTTCAAAAGACCAAAACTTGCAGCAGCAACAACAACAACAGCAACAACAACAACAACAACAGAAAAAAACAATTGGAGTTATTCCAGTTCAAGACCAATTGAAAAAGGTATCAACCGTTCAACAAATCCAAGGACTTTCAGGGCCAACACTTCAGATAATACCATCGCAAGGAAATAATCCAGGTTTAAATAATATTGCCACTATTCAAGGACAACTTTTACAATCAAAGAACGGTAATATAATTCTAACTCATTCGCCTACTCCAGTGTCGAGTACAACAGGAAATATCACTCAACTTTTGCATTCTTCATTAAATAATCATTTAACGGTAACAAATATGAAACCAGATATGCAGGGCAGTGTTATTCAAACCAGTAACGTCATCACTACTAATACTTCTACTAATATTGCTAACAAAGGAAAAACTTTTACGACTATTCTTTCAAATAACACTGGTGCTAGCATTAAATTGAAAAATGACAATACTATTCCACTCCAGTCAAGTTCGAATAATTTTCAAATAGATAGCAATAATTTATCAGATAGTGTTGTAAGCGATGTTAGTTCTTATAACAGCCTGATTACCACTGGATTACCTGACCCAAGTGCTACTTTAAGTACAATAGAGACAAAACAATTGACTCCTACTGTGCCTAGTAGCAGCATCAGTAGCAACCCTATGTCAATCATATCTCCTTTAATACAGCCAAAACTTGTACCATCTGTAATAAATTCACAAATGGCAACTAATACAACACAGTGTATTAACCAATATTCTGCATTTACAACATCCAACAAAGCCAGAACCGTTTCTATTCCACAACCTGTTTCTTCTTCTTCATTATTATTATCTAAATCAGATGAGACATGTGTAACTATGACAACTCTAGCCAGCACTAATCCACTTCCTCAAGTTCAGCCAACTCAATTGCATCAGAACGTTTCCTTCCTCAGCACTTCTAGTCATCAGTCTTCATCAATTACTCCACAACATCTGATATCACAAGGAACAGTTTCTACTAACAGTATTCTAGCTGCTACCTCTACACCTTCATCAAAAGATAATGATGGCATTTTAACATTAAAATCAACACCATCTCAACCAGTGTCTGTTGTAGCTTCTTCTACCGCAGCCGTAACAGATACATCAAAGATTCTAACAAAACTCTCTCCTCAAAATATCCAAACAAATCTTTCACAAATTAAAGTTCTAGGTCAGGTAGTACAATCATCTGTGAAAAATAAACATAGTCTTCTCCAACAAAAATTATCCCCAACTCCTAATATTCAACAACCAAAACTGCAAACATTGGCCCCACAAAAGCAACAAGCAGCTGTTTGTCAAGCTCAAACCACACTACTTTCTAACAACTTTCTCAACCTTGGCCAGACAAATACTTCAAACGTAGGAGTTCCTCAATTAGTCTTGTATAGTATTGGGGGTCAGTTGGTTACACCGCAAGGAATTCCAGTTACTTTGGAAAATGGTGTTCTAAAAATACTGACCTCACCGGTAGTAAACCAAAATCAGGTCATGCTTGTCCAGTCACCAAATCCTTCTCCTCTCGTTGGTTCTTCACCTCAAGTTCAAACAATGTCTACACCTTACACTGACCTGTTAAAAACCATCAAGCCATCTTCTTCTTCTTCTTCGTCGTCTTCTGCTGGAACAATTTTATTATCTGATTCATCACTGAGCACTACAACTTGTGCACAATCAACTATTGATGTACCTAACCAGATGACCTATGCCGTCCCTGCTCAGGGAATTCTGCCATCAGGAACAGAATTTCATCAGCAGTTTCCCCCCAAAGTTATTACTAATTTAGAGAACCATGTGCTAGCATCTAGCGCACAGGAGCCTGTTATAGAAAGTGGTGTATCCACTGGACAAATCCAGAAAGTTGCTGCAGCTAATGTTCATAAAACATTTCTCCTCACTTCACCTACGACAATGGTGAATAAAGACATTGTCACTGCTAAACAACAAGTAAGCTCTTCAAATCTGACCGACTTATACTTGAAGAAGCATCAACCTATATTGAGCACCGGTACCAAGTCGGGAACTACTATGGTATTCATGGATGCAAATAATCTTCAAACAAAGCATTCCATATTCTATCCTGTCACTATGCAAGATACTCAAGCAATAGCCAAACCTGTTAGTGAGAATGTGGTTGTAGATACCCACAGTGTAAATAAATCGCAGCTGTGCACATCTCATCAATCAAGAGAAAAAGACTCATTTGAAGGTGCTGCTATCTTACTCAGTTTAGCTCGTCAGCCAACTGTGTCATCCACTCATGTAGACGTTAACCCTTCAGTTGTTTCCTATGGTGAACTAGAATCTATCAATCATCAAACTCAATCAGAATAAAAAAAAAAATAATAATTAAAAAATCTCTTGTTACAAAAGAGAAAATGGTAAAATAAAACAATCTTTACTACTTTATACTGATTATTATGGGCAGGGTGTTGTCCTTTTGAACAGTACCATTTATAGTTATTCTCTCTCAAAATTCTTCTGTAGAATTTTTTCATCAAAGCTTGTTTTTCATTGCTTGACTTTTATATTCTGTAAATTAAGTGCACCTTTTTTTTATTGGCATTTTTTCATATAATTTCTTGCTATTTTGTTTTTAGCTTCCATTATGATAGAATCCCAAATCCAAATGTAAATGACATCCAATTATGTCATAACATTTTTGAATATGTGAAAGAAAACAAACTTAAATTGTTCTTGTGCCTTCCATATTATCACAAAAAATTTATATTCTATTGCTATAGGTACAGGAATTTTATTATTTCATTAGTTTTTATATTCAACTATCTTCTGGCAGTAAATATCCTTTGGTTAAAAATTGTAAAAATTCATTTCTCATTATAAACTTTTCTTTTTTGGAAAAAAAAAATGATGTTAAAGTTTTGAAAATAAATGTTGTCTCAGAAAGAGTTAAAAATATCCACATATAATTATATTTGTGAATAACTTCTAAGCAGTATTTTGGTTTTTTAAAAATTTCTTTTTTGTCTTAATCTGTACATGTGTGTTTTGATTAGTTGTATAAAATATTACTGATGTCTTAAATTGGAAATTCATTTTTAAATGTTTTCCTCGTTCATAATGCCAGTTTTTAACCATATCATGCACCACTGAAAAAAGTGACTTCATCACATATATTGATTCTTTTTTTTTTTTTACCCTCACTCATAAACCTGTTTGAAAGAAAATTATCATTATATACAAATTCTCCCATTATTACCAATATAGTAAATGAAGATTCACAAATCTTGAAAAAAATCTGTCAGTAAATTGAAGCAAACTGTAAATACTGTAAATAAATGTTCGATTTTTTAAAAAAATTGTTGTAAAAATATTTTGAATGAATAAAATTTAGGCTTTAGTCATTTATTTAATACCTAAAATATTTTTAGATTTTGAAAATCCTAGAATTATCAATTTGATCTTAAGTTTATCTATTAAAATCTTTGCAATCATTATTTTGTAATTTAAAGACTATATGTAAATGATGAGGTTATTATTTATCAGACTACAATTTTGTGCTTTGAGTTCATGCCTTTAGAATAATTTCTAATCATTTTCAAAAAGAAATAATGTCCATACATAAAGTTTACTTAAGTACTACATTATTATCTGTCTATATTTCTTAGATTAGATGTTGTTCTCAGTCAGTATGAGTAGCACAGATTGGGTAATCTGATCTCTGCGGTAAATTGGGGAGCTGGTGATAGGTATGGCACTCCACCTCAACAAAAAACAATCTCCCTGGTCTATCACTAGCAAAACGAGGATAGACTCCCTCGCTGTCTGGCTGATACCGGCAATAGGCCATGCCGCCAACTTTACTTTTTCTTCTCTACACAATATGGACTGCTATACTCACAATGTTTCAACCACGGTACTGTCCAGCCTTCTTCAGGTGATTTCTGTCGTACTCAGTATCCTTCCAGAAATTCTGAACTCTACCCTTTATTTAAGGGTAGACTGTTCTCATTCTCCATGAATTGGGAGTATCTTGCAGGTTATTGAGTACAACAAAAGACACCTGAAGAAGGTCGGAGAATACAGCAACCAAAATGTTGTGAGTATAACAATCAAGAGGATTATAGCAATGTATAGAGAATAATACTACATTATTGTTTGAAAACCAGCACCTTAAATTGCCGGTTTAGCTCAGTCGGTAGAGCACCTACCTAGGAATGGCAATGTTCTTGGTTCGATACTGGTCCCTGCCAACTCACTGTATGAGTAGCACAGATTGGGTAATCTGATCTGAGCAGTAATGCTGACGGTATATACAGTGCTCCATCTTAGCAAAAACAATCTCCTTGGTCTGGCACTAGTGAAAAGGGGATAGACTCCCTTGCTGTCCAATTGATACCTACAATAGGCCACTCCACCAACTTAACTTTTTATTGCTTGAAATTCCCTTGATTAAAGATATAAATATAAAATGTGTTTAATCAAATTTTAAACAATTATTTAAAAAAGAAATTATTTAAATGATTTGAAATTTAGTGATTTCTTTAATATTAAATTTGATATGAAAACCACTAAATCTCAATTTATTTGAATGATTTTGAAATTTCAATTTGAATTGAATAAATAAACATATTCTATTGCAGTAGATATAAAATACAAAAATTTTGTCAGAGATCAAAATGATCACATTGTATTGGTGCAAAAATAATTACTGTTACTATTAGAGCATTGACCCTGGGTTGGTTGAGCCGGCTCCAACCAACGAATTCACCTGTGGTGAATTCATGGAAGGAGTAACAAGAAAATAGGAAATTCACAAGCGGTCCCCAAACTGCATGCATATCCTGGTCAGGGGAAGGAGATACCCTTGTTTGCCACAGATTTTCTACAGACGCTGTGACAAATACGCCAAAAGCCATTGATTCTTGATGATGATAGAGACGCCCTTTTGATTTTCACCAAACCCCCTCGGGTCCGGTTGTGGCCCTAATACTACTGGGTGCCAGACCTGTCCACCTTAGTTTACACAACTCTGCTGCGATGAGGAAGGATTGAACTTAAGAAGAAATAATGTGCTATATGGCCGTTGAGCAAAGAGCTTCCTCCGACTTTTTACAGGTCTTGTTTTTTGTTCTGCAAGGTGTTTAGCCACCCTCCTCACCAGACAAAATCTGTGGGGTTACCGGTTTAGTCGCTGATGATCCGACTATGGAAATAATTAGTTTTTAAATATCAACTTTAAATTTGGATTATTTGGACTATTGTCCTCATCTTTATTGTTATCTGTACAACATTTCGGCCAATGTGCCCTCCGGCCTTCTTCGGGTATTTCTTGTCAGAAATTCAGAGAAATATCAACTTTAAAATCACATATCTCAACTGAGAATAAAATTAATTGTCTGGAATAAGAATCATTAAAATCTCCGCCTTGTTGCCAACAATAAAGCAGCCTATTTATTCTGGTTGCAGATAATTCCAGTTTCCTGGAACCAAGGAATTCTTCAAAGTCATTTTGAACTACTTCTTGCTTGTTGAAGAGCTTTTCTTTCAGGATGTTTTCAAGATGCTTGAAAGGGTAGTAACTGGTCAGAGAGAGGTTTGGTGAGTAAGCTAGGTGAGGTAGAGTTTCCTAGCTCAGTTTCTGCAGAGTTGTTTGTTAGACATGTGGTCAGGTGTTGTCATGGAGAAAAATTATTCCTTTTC
Source organism: Doryteuthis pealeii (assembly GCA_023376005.1). Classification (NCBI taxonomy): domain Eukaryota; kingdom Metazoa; phylum Mollusca; class Cephalopoda; order Myopsida; family Loliginidae; genus Doryteuthis; species Doryteuthis pealeii. Next base: position 21,343,658 of record CM042140.1, on the reverse strand, counting down.
GATTGGACAGAAGAACTTTGCTGTTTTTGGTACATTTTGTTGATTTCCTCTTAATATTTCTCTGCTGTGTGCTTTTTGCCAGGATTTCACTTGCTGTTTCACCCACCAGCGATGACTAGAACTTTCTTTTAATGGAACTTTTTATTTGGGGGATGGTTTTGGTGTTTCATCTTTGTTTAGTTGTCATATGCAATTCATTTTTTATTATGTCACAATGCGATCAAAAAGTGGGTTGTTTATGTTGCACAAAAGAAACACAGAGTGGACTTCATAATGACACTTTAAAAAAAAAATTTTTTTTATTGTTCAGCAAACACATTTATTGAGTTTTTTTTATTTTTATTTTCTAATTCAGTGCCAATGTCAAACAACTGTTGACTGTCTGAATTTTTTAAATGAGGTTTGATAATTTGTATTATCTGGAATTTTTAGACTATTGTCGTCATCTTTATTGTTATATACACCACGTTTCGGCCGACATGCCCTCCGGCCTTCTTCAACTGTTACTTGTGGAACTCAGGAGTCTTCATGTCGTAATCGGGAGCCTTCACAGAAATTCGAACCAAACCCTTTATTCAATCCATGGGGTTAGACTGTTCTCATTCCATTAACCATGTCCAGGTACAAGTGTTCAGCTATGTTAAGTATTCTATGTTATTATCGCCCATCGTCAGGATTGAACCTGCAACCTACCAATGATTGTCACTTAGAACTGTATTAACTCAACCCTTATATCCATTCTGTTATGTGTCCAACTGGAAAAATCCAAATAATACAAACTGTTGATGGATTTCGTTCTGTAATCAGTCATCAAGTTATTGGTGCATGCCTTCACTTTAATAATAAAGTTGGTGGAGTGGCCTATTGTTGATATCAGCCTGCAGTGAGGGAGTCTATCCCCTTTTGGCTATATCTTGGGCTAGACAGGCGGTCGGAGAAGCCCCTTCCGATCAATCGGCTGGTCACGTCAAGCCCTAGCACCTATATGATTTTCCCAAGCCTGTTGCCCTTATGGCAAGCCCCAACCCCCTTTTATCATATGGGTGCTAGAAGGCGGTGGCTGTGGGTTTACATGTCCTGGGAATGACGTTAAACTCTATCTGTTGGTGAGGTTCCAGTTTTGGAGGTTTGGGGAATGTGGAGCACCCCTTCATTACCATTGCTCCCTGGTCCACTCTGACCCAGAGTGGTAGTACCTGTTAGGGTCCCATCTATGGGTTAAATAGAAAAATATATTTATAAAAAAATTGTATTATACTTTAAGAATTGATTTATTTCAAAATTTTATCGGCATTAAATGACCCACTGAGGTTGATATGCCGTAAAACAAACCAAACCAAACCCTTTTGGCTAGCACTAGACCAAGGAGATTGTTTTTGCTGGGGTGGAGCGCCACACATACCGTCAGCTCCCCACTTTACCGCACGGATCAGATTACCCAATCTGTGCTACTCATGCACTGAGTTGGCGGGGACCGGTATCGAACCCGGAACCTTGCAGTTCCTAATGGGTGCTCTTACCAACTGAGCTAAATCATTACCTTCAATTGGTTGTTGTGTCAATTGCAGGAGGACATCTGTAACGATAGACATTCATCCGATTCAAAATATCAGCATTGCCTAGCGTGTCTGACTGCTATATCCCTGATGGATGCTCTGTATTAAAATTTTGTGTGGACTGCAGTTGGTTTTGTTGTGGCGTGAAAGGTAAGGATGTTAGAAGCAGTGAATGGAAGCACCTGGATTTATGGTGACCGCCTGATTTATTAACACAGTGCATGGTAAGGCTGGGTTAGTGAAAATTCCGATTCTTCACAAATGAGATGCTTATGACGTGATTGAAGACTGCTGGAATATTGTTGGAGGAAGAAAAACTTAGCAAACTTTTGTAATTGGGAAATTGATTACCTGAATCAGTTGTTTTTTTGTTTGTTTGTTTGTTTTTTTTTAAATTACTCACAATACTGAGACTCCCATCTCCATTAAAAAAAATCTTTGGAACCAATATTGAGCTGCATATTTTTTCAATGGTTCCCTGGCTAAATATTTGGTTGATATTGCAAGTACTTTCTGCTGCTTTACATCCCAATTTGAACACATACAATAAAAATTGCTTGAATTTACACTTGCCCCACCCCACCCCCATCAAATGTAAACAAGAAAGAAACAAAACCATTAGCATAAAGGATGGATTGAAATTCATGCTTTAAAATAATTTATTATATGAACATAATTAAATAATAATTTATTCCTAAATTTTAAATGACAAAAAAACAATTATTTCTGCACCAACCTTTTCTAGTTAATTTGTTTTTTTGTTTTTTTAATTTACTTCTTTCTTTTTTTTTTTTTTTTTTTCAAATGAAGAACAATTGTTCAATTCACATTATTATAAGTTGTTTTGTATATAAGCATTGGATTAAATAGATTAAAATACTAATTTTTTAAACTAATTTAAAATGCATAACGTTTTTTGTTTTTTTTAATGATCATCACAATCGTTCCTGTAACTCGTTTCATAATTTCTTAGTATTTTACTAATATATGACATATATAGATTCCAAATAGTGGACTTTCCGTCTTTTTTTTTTTTTCTCAGTTCAATTGTTGTATTCATTTTGGTTTATTCTGCTGAAATAGTGTTTTAAATAAATAGTGAACAAATAATCTTTTATTACCATTTTACTTATTTCAACTGCATATATATATAGAGAGAGAGAGAGAAAGAGAGAAATGATAATATATTTTTAAGAATATAACCTATAAAGTTATTGAGAAATTTTAAGCTGAAAAATGTTACTTCTCTTTTGATACGAAATAATTTGAATTCTGCATTTTTACTGAATTATTTTAATGTATCTTATATATCTTTATATTGTATTTAAGCTAAATAAAATAAAATTGTTAATATCAGCTATGTAACTAGAGTAATTTCTCCCATATGCTTGTAAAATTTTATTCAAAATATGTTATAAAAATCAATTGTATTGGGATGTATATAAAAGATATTTATACATTCTCCTGTTTCTTTCTCTAAATCCATTTTGAAATTTCTTCAATTGCATTTTAATTTTTGTCTTAAAAACATCAGAAAAAGTTTTTTCTGGATACAAAATTTGAGAATTGCAATCTGTAGTGAGAGAAATGACTTAAGCGGGAGCTCAATGCGGAACTTGTGGTCGAAAGAGTAGTTAGCAATATGATGGAAACATCGAAAAGACAGAGGGGCGGAGAGGGGGGTGTAGAGTGGACTTTTTATAGGAGAAATCCAATGTATTATAGGTGAGGTGGTTGGAGATAAAAAGCAACTCATTTTGCCTGGAGTGAAAAACTGGTCTTTTTTCAGTGATAAGGTGTCAGTGAAAGAATCAAAAGTAGAGAGAAAGGAAAGATTAAAAGGAGGAAAAAGGGGGGTGAAAAGAGAATAATCGACAGTGAGTCATCATCTGAAGCTCCCTGGTTCAATCCCGGGTGTAGGCACCAGAGTAAAAGCTATTGAAAATTTCACAATCATAAGTGAATTCATCCTTGATAAAAAAAAAAATTGTTTTCACCTGAGTCTCATCATATGATTATCACAGGAAAAAGAACTCCGACAGAGAATGAAAGAATGTCATAATGAGGAGGGGGTAAAAAAAAATATTGTGATTACCCTGGATTATGTAGCCTCGTGGCTGAATTACCGCTGAGTAAATGGTAGTAAATGGTAGATGAATTCCTTCTATTTGTAGAGCTCTGTTTTAAACGATCTTATGTATATTGCCGCATTCAGAATTCCAGTTCAGTGTCCTTGAGGCAATATACATTTATTAAAAAAAGAAAACAATGATGTCATTATTTCAATGAGATCTTCAAAAGTTCTGTAGCAATACCCGGTCTGCACTCGCACACCTTCGATGCACAATGTCTATGACCCCATGTTGTAATGCTCTGTGCTGGCCAATTCGAAGGGCACGAGTTAAAGACAGGTTCACAAGGATGAAAAAAACACAACACAAAGTCTGATAACAGGATGCTAATGGAAGAGGAAGTTGTGACACTTGGTGCAGTTTGTGGTGGAGCAGAGGACACTTAGGTCTATGTTATCAGCTGGAAAGAAAGTTGTCTTAACTCGATTGCTGGCTTCACTGATGTGCGTCTGCCTATTTTCTATCTACTGCTACTGAGACGACACTATCACCCCGACTGCCAGTCTAGAACTAACTGCTCAGGATCTTGAGCTGGCTGAATATATGTAAACTCCACCCCTACACCCCCCATGGATTCAACCACCCTGATCCTCAGTACTTATTTTTCTTCTCAGACTTTTTGTCTGCGATCTCTCTTTAAAACGATAGCCATTACTTTTTTATCAGTTTTAGTGTCCCCACTTTTCAGACCATTAACTTTTTCAAGACACATTTTCTCATAAAAACAGCATTTTCTCATAAAACGTAGCTACCTAAAGATGTTAGCTCTAACTAGCTTAACTTCATGGTGGCCGTTTAATTCTCTTTAAACTTTACTGACTGACCCTTTGTCTTCTTAAAGGACAAACACCCACCCATATATATCTGCCTGGACTTAACACATTCTACTTTTCCCCTTTCTTTCTCTGACCATATTCTCAACCAACCATTGTGTCCCAGTTCTTCGACACTTGTTTGATAAACTGTCAAACTATTAAAATGACTTCCCAGGTTGGGTCATTACTATGCTCAGATACACAGGGAACACCTGAGGAAGGCCGGAGGATACAGTGGCCGAAATGTTGTGTTTATACATACCACAATAAAGATGCAGACGAGAGTCTGAAACATCATAATTATAGAAACATTTTGTTTAAAACATTATGACTACAAACATTTAAGGGATTCCTATTGCTATAATATGGTAATTTTTTTTTTTCAATTACCAAATCAAAAGTGGATGAAGAAAATCGTATTATTTACCAAATTCTATAATTTGGCAAATTGTATAATAAAAATTTTATTATTTTTAATATTTAAAGTATAAATTTAACATTTGAATAATCGGTGCAAGTGCAGAATAGCACACAAGAGATAATATTAGAATCCCATTTTATGTATACATAGGATTAGATCTCAGAAACTCCTAAAGTAGCCTAATCTTAACCATAATTCTAACACTAGCATCTCAAAGTTATTTCCGTGAAATGTAATGCTTTTTATACGTAATCTAATGATATTATCTCTTGTGCGCTATTCTACATTAGTACCGAAAAATCTTCCCTAAATTGGAATAAAACTTTAGTTTCTTCCCATTATTTTGATTCTAGCATTTTTGATTTTGATTGAAATCATTGCTTGTGTTGAATAACTGACGAATCTTTCCTCATTGTCTTTTTTAACGTCTGTTTATTATAATTAACAGCAGCAACAAATTACTATACACATCAATTATTTCCAATCATGTATTAAATTTAAAAATGACTTATTAAAGTTGTTAATGATATTGTGTTATAAACAAATAAATTACATTATAAGAAAATATGCAATCCTATAGAATTTATAGCTAACTTATCTGTATTTTTAAGATGAGGCTTGATGTGAATAATTTTGATGTTCCGTACTGTTGTCCTCATCTTTATTTTTGTATGTATAAACACAACATTCAGGCTGCTGTATCCTCGGGCCTTGTTTAGGTGTTTCTTATTTACCTTAGAATAAAGTTATCAGATGATAACCTTGAATTCAAACATGGTTTCAGAGCATTATTATCATTATCACTATATCCATCATTTAATAGAATTTACTATAAATCCAGATTTATGGAGGCGTGTGGTCTAATGGTTAGTCATAGGAAATGTACTTGTGGACCCAAGTTCAATTTCTGGACGAAACTGTTTGAATTTCACATAGCTCTAATACACTTGGGAAAGGTATGAATCCAATTCTCCCTCCAGCTATGGATAAATAGCAGGGCAGACTGGGCTCTTTAACCTTGGCAAGGTAACTAGTCTAGGAGAAGGAACACTCTGAATTCAAACCTGTTAAACTCCGCTTAAGAAATTGACCTCATGTCACATCCTGCTCGTGCGGAGGGGTTGGTAAATATATATAAATTCAGATCTAACCAATATATTATTCACATTTCTGTCAATAAGTCTGGTGGCATTTTATGCTGCTTGGAGCATCTTGAACTAGTGGTAATGATAATAATGCCCCCAAACCAGGGGTTGAACTCAAGGTTATCATCTAATAATGACTTTATTCTAAGGTAAATAAGAAACACCTAAACAAGGCCCAAGGATACAAGGGCCTGAATGTTGTGTTTATACATACCACAATAAAGATGAGGACAACAGTCTGAAATATCAAAATTATTCACATCAAGCCTCGTATCAAACATACAAATATTTTTTTTTCCCTTTTATTTTTTCTATATCTATCATATAATAGAATTTTCTATAAATTTAGATCTAACCAATATATTAATCACATTTCTGTTAATAAGTCTGGTGGTATTTTATGCTTCTTGGAGTGCCTTATATTAGTGGTAACAATAATAATGCTCCTAAACCAATGTTCAGGCTGCTGTATTCTTGAGCCTTGTTCAGGTATTCCCTGTTTAGAAGATAAAATTTTTTATAGTTAGGTATCTTTATTGGAGTTTTACATTATTAGATACCTAACTATAAAAAAACAAAAAACAATGGAGACAGCAAACTCCATTGAAAGATACATTGGTTTTGGAGCATTATTATTGTTACCACTAATATAAGGCACTCCAAGCAGCATAAAATGCCACCAGACTTATTAACAGAAATTAGTTCAATATTAAAAGTATAATAATCTTGATTTAACTCTCTCTACTCTTTTTTTCTTTCTTTCCTTCCTTCTTTTAATCTTTTCATTATGTTTGATTGAAACAGATTAGCATTATCATTACTGCATGCTCACCCCCTCTCTCTTTACCCTACTCTCTTTCTTTCTTTCTTTCTCATTATATTTTTTCTGTATATTATGTCCTTTTACTTACCTTTCTTTCTTTATGATAAAAACGGAATGGTCCATTATTTAGCTGAGGTGATGGCGTTCATAAGAAATAAGAATTCGGCAGATAAGCAACCCCAGATAATCAGAATTCATATTTTTGCATTTCATCTTGGATGATTTGAAGTTTGATTTTTAACCAGAGGATGTTACAAGATGATAATGGTTGGAACATTAAGGAACAAGAGTATTATGATTAAAATAGATCTAATCATCTGGTAATGATGCTGATTTTCAAGGTGGGTTGGGGGGGGAACTTTAATGCACATTTTGTTGTCATTCTTAAGGTTATCTCTGGTATTTTCTATATTAACTTCTTTCTATTATAAAACCTAGCAAGAATATGTGCCCTTGACCGGCGTAAGTATTTAAGTTTTAACAATGAAATATATAAAATTAGAAACACTAATAAAATTAAATAAGAACACATATAAAAAGATTACATTTATTTTAATTATATTTGAATTGGTTTCTATATAAAATTATTCATAGGATTAATTTTAATATGTTGGAGAATAAAACAATAATATTAGAGATCAATAACACTAAGCGATTATTTGTTAAACCCGGTTTGTTAAAGCCAGTATGCAAATTAACCACACCATATATTATGTCAACCTTTATTTCTTAATGACATATAAGACATATTGCAGGATTTTAAATAATAATATGGGCTGTTTTGAGGCAAATCTTTCATAGAGACATCATTAATAAATAAGAGTTATTCTATTCTATGTATTAATGATTTTGACTATAAATTGATAAACTTAAATAATTCTTGAGGGCATTGTGATGTAAGCAGTGATGTAGTGTCGGTTACAGACAGACACTGATCACATTATAATAAGAATGCCTTCAAGAATCTTTCTAAGCCCCTTATTGGAAGTAAGTGGATTATTTCACAGGCTATGTGTGTAAAGAAAGTTATTTAGTAAAGTTATGATAAAACTAGAAAAATTAAATTAAGAAGAGTATTTAAAAAAAAACAGGACAAGCTATCTCTTGTAAGTTATCTGAATTTTTGAGATGAGGCTTGATAATTTGTATTATTTGGATTTTTCAGACTGTTGTCCTCATCTTTATTATTATCTAAAAGTTAGTCTCACAGATCCATTATTAAAATCGTGAGTTTGAGCCTTGGAGGATGCCCCATTAAAATTCCTACATAAAAAAATACCTTGGTTGATTCATCCTGGTGGGGCTTCAGAAAAAATAAAACTGCACAGACACTCTGTAAAGAAAAATCAATGTCTCCTATCTAAAATATTAAATGCAAAAAAAAAAAAAAATCCATGCAGTTACTACTTAAATTTTATTTTTTAATTATCTTCATGAATATAAAACAAATCTTTATTATTTTTGTGCAAAAAGCAAGATCTGGTGATAGGGAATGTGTGTGTGTGTGTGTGTATATATATATATATATATATATATATTACCTCAGAGCCCTTCGCATATGTATACCAAAATACTTAAACAATGAATTCACTTATATTGAGAAAACCTTCCAAAGCCTCTCATATCCCAAATCTTTTATACAATACGCTAAGACTAAAGCCCTGAAAATACATACTAAAAACCAATCACAAAACACCACCCAAACAAACCCTCATGAATCTACCCCCCCAGATAAATACATATGTATACCTAACAATAATACCCACAACACCATATACAAAATCTGAATAACCTAGGCATAAAAACCGTCAACCTAACCTCCAAAACAATACGCAACATAACTCAAAAAAACTCCCGACAACACATAAAATCGAAAGCAGGCGTATATATTATACCATGTAATAACTGCCACAAAGGGTATATTGGAAAAACATCGAGAAGCTTAGGTAAGCGCATTTACGAATATAAACGTAGTATTAGAATAGGCGACTTAAATAATTGTCTCTTCCAACATGCATATATATATATATGATATATAATTATATATATATATTTACTTTGTTGTTAATTGTTTTATTTTCGGACTTTCAGCCGGACATACATACATACACACAACTGCCATCTATATATGTATGGATAGATAGATAGACTCATATACTTTTCTTCAAACTTGGGAACCTTCTTATCGAACTCTGGAGCCTTCGTAAAACTTTGAACCGAACCCTTTATTCAATCCATGGGGGTAGATGTTCTCATTCCATTAACCATGACCGGGTACAAGTGTTAAGCTATTTTAAGTATTCTATGTTGTTATCACCCTTGGCTGGGATTGAACCTGCAACCCAGAGATGATTGTCACTTAGAACTGTATTAACTCAACCCTTATATCCTTTGCTTGATGTGTTTCCTGTATGTTATCAGAATTTGGCTGATAGATGAAAACTTTTTCCAGATTTTTTGGTTGTTGGGTGTTACAGAGTTATTGATGGGCCAGAATATAACGGGTATTTCAGTGGATTTTTCAGGAATTAATAGGATTAATGAGCTAAGATTAACAAGCAGATGTTTCAGTTATCAATTATCTCATCATCTGATTTCCTCATACTAAAACCAGATGCCATTGCACGCACACACACACACACACACACACATATGTATGTGAATATATATATAATATATATATATATATATATATATGTTATTATAATGGAGATAGTGTGTTTGTCTGTCTGTAACCGAAACTAAATCACTACTCAAGTCACAATTCCCTTAGTTATTGACGTTACATTCACCATGAATTTTTTTTTTTTCCATTATTGATAAAATTCTTATACCTTATTAACACTGTTGGATTAATCTACATACTAATAACATGCAAGTATATTTATATATTCAATAGAATAACAGTTTACAGTGTGAACGAGAAGGCTAATTTGCATATTGATATTAATAATTTGATTTTAATAAATATATGCTTAGTATTATTGATTTCTAATTGTTTGGTTTTCTCTTAACGAATCTGAGCAAAAATCTCGAGAATAAATCTTAAATGAAATCCATGAACAAGACGAAAGAACTGTAATTTTATTAAATACTTCATAATCTCACTAAATAGATTAATTAGGAAAAATGAAAAACAGGAGTGATGGAAAATGATGGAAGAGTTAGATTTAAAGCTGTTCTATTTTTCGATTATACCCCCTCAGTTTATCATTTTCTAAATAGTTTCTAATTTGATACAGTATTTTATTACATCAAAACCTAAATACTTGCACCTGAAGGGTGCATATATTTGCTAGTATATATAATGTATGTAAAACATTGTAATGTTATATAGTATCCATTACTTTGAATATCATGAAGGTGTATTTTTCCTTCTAACTTTTTTTCTCTTTCAATCAGCAAATACCAACAAAAAATAATATGAAAGGCAAACAACTTCTAAAAAATTATCCAACGAATGATTGCATTGACCACTAGCCTGAACTTTAGAGCTCAATGTATAATAACTAATAAATTAATTATATACAGAGCAATATTTAATTTTCAAAGAAAGAAAAACTTAAACCATCATAGCCAATGACGGTTTGTTAAGTTTTTCTTTCTTTGAAAGTTTATATATATATATATATATATATATATATATATATATATATATATATATATATATGGAGGATATGTGCTTAATTGAAGTCATACCTAATTTTGAAAATTAATTAGTTAATACTTAATGAATTTTTTAGGCGGGCATATATGTTCAAATGTAAGGCTAAAATTGTCGGCTAAAAGCCATATCAAATAAACACTTTATTTATTTATTCACTCTCATATATATATATATATATATATATATAGTGCTAGAAAGCAGTGGCTGAGGATCTTCATGTCCTGGGTATGACGTTAAACTCTATCTGATGGTGATGTTCCAATTCTGGAGCTCTGGGGAGTGTAGAGTAACCCTTCATCACCATTATTCCCAACCTGGAGTGGTAGTACCTGTTAGGTTCCCATCTATGGGTTAAATAGAAAAAAATTGAGTTTGAAAATAAAATTGAATACCCATCAAGAATGAATAAAACAAAATGTCTTTGTCATAAAATAACCCAACAAGGATTGGCATGCCGTAAAATCCAACCAACCAACCTAATTTTTCTCTAAAATGCATTTAAGTTGCAAATTAAATTTATTAAAAATATTTTTGGTTAAAAATGTTCATATTTGTAACACTTCACTATTATGAGTGAATGATTATTAGGTTGGTTGGTTTTATGGCATGTCAACCCTTGTTGGGTTATTTTATGCCAAAGACATTTTGTATTATTCATTCTTGATGCTGCTCAATTTTTTGATTATTAGCCTGAATTTGTAAGCATTCTGGCTAATTACTCTGATATATAAATTCAAGATGCTTGTATCATCATCATTAGGTCACACAGACAGCACGGATTTACATGACTCTCTCACCACCCATCCCTATTGGTCATCACTCCTGGTAGGTCTTCCACAGAGCATCCAGTATCCGCACAGAGCTAGGTGATGTAATTTTTTGCTGGTCGGCCTACACCGGTGTATCCATGTGTAGGTGTCCATGGGGAAAAGTCACTTTTGAATTCATCCTTGCTTCTCCAACAGTGTCCAGCATAACTTGTTCATCTTACTTGGATGGTTTGTGAGATAGGAGGTAAGTAGCCATAAAACTGCTTTTTTTTTGGGGGGGGGGGTGCTTCCAAGATTTGTTCAAGACAGCAAGCAGTATCCTTGTGTAGCTCCCATCTAACTTTTTCTCTAGGCGTTTTGTTAAGAGACCGAGTGGTGCAGCTATTGCTTACTTAGAAGACCATCGCAGACGACGATGACCTCACTCCATGGAGTGAAACTTGTTCGTGAGATATCTTAAATGGAAAGAGGGTGCACAAGCCTCAGTCCACTCTCTTGGCAGTTGGTCCAGTATCAGGGGAAAAGTCTGAGACAACTGGACTGGCGAGTTGCTGTAGGGTGGTGTCTAAGGTAGTGTTGAGTCATTTCATGAGAGGTAAGCCTGCCCAGAAGCCCCAGTGCTTGCACCCTAGCACCAGGTTGTATTGGGAATTTATGTGAGAAGTAAGTACCCCAATCCAACTACAACTGTATAGTGCAGCAATACAGTAGCACTGACACAGCTACCACTTGGAAGAATTCTCACTGTAGTTCATTCTCAATATGATCTAAAAGTGTAATACAAACTGTTTACCAATGTAAAAGAAAACCATTTCCATGGTAGGCTGTTAAAAGAATGTTATCATTCCTTTAACAGCCTACCATGGAAATGGTAAGTCTAATGTCATCAGCTTGTTTTTTAGTGATGCTGACTGTCCATACACCCACTTCACCAGACAAGTCGAAGCATGAGTTATGGGGATGCCAGTTTAGTCGCCAACAACCCAACCATGGAATAGAGCTCTCAAAGGGCAGATGAGCCCCAGAGGAGTCAACAGCCATCCACATTGATAGAAGTAGGAGTGGGGTACTTACTACTCACATAAATCCCCAAATGGGTTAGCAATGGCAATCCATCTAGACAAGGAAAAGTCAGTTATAAAACCTCCGCTGCCTAGCTGTTGACTCCCCTGGAGCTCATTCACCCTTTGACAGCTCTGTTTCATAGTCAGGTTATCGGTGGCACTGCCATAACTCATGCCTCGGCTTGTCTGGTGAAGTTGGTGTGTGGACACCCAGCATCACTAATATTCCATCATGGATTTTAGAAGTTTTATTTCACTTCATGAGGCTGTATGAATTTTAAAAACTGCCTACTTTTAATGGGCCATAGATTTAACTTTCAGATATCATCATTATCATCAGGTCGAGCTGATAGTATAGATTCTAACTAACCAACTAATTTTTCTCTAAAATGCATTTAAGTTGCAAATTAAATTTATTAAAAATATTTTTGGTTAAAAATGTTCATATTTTAGGTCACACAGCACAGATTCCCATGACTCTCTCACCACCCATCCCTATCGGTCATTACTCTGGTAGGTTTTCCACTGAGCATCCAGTATCCGCACAGAGCTGGCTGATGTAAGTTTTTGCTGGTCGGCCTACACTGGTGTATCTATGTGTAGGTGTCCATGGGAGAATGTCACTTATGAGTTCATCCTTGCTTCTCTAACATATCTTGTTCATATTACTTGGATTGTTTGTGAGATAGGAGTTAAGTGGCCATACAACTGCTTCTAAGATTTGTTCACATTTAAATTAATAATGGAGATATTTATCTGTAACTGAAACTATGTCACTGCTCATGTCACAATACCAAAAATCGTCAATACATAGAATAAAGAACAACCCTGTAATCAATTTTTGAAATTATTTTTTACTCTCGCCTGTTTTTCAGTAACAAAAGGTTAACTAAAAAAGTTTACAATTAAATAAATACCAACGATTTTGTGTAAAATTTATGTTTAAAATATTCAAAATAATTATTTAATTAATAATTAATAGATGCATGTATGCAACATTTTATTTGAAGGGGACATAACTAAGTTTCCATTTCAAATTGTTTTTTTTTACTCCTTTAATAAATTAACTTATGATACAAACCCTCTAATATTGCATTTTTAAATCCACCCTACTCAGGCAATATCTTTCAAAAATAAATTTTTACACCGATCAGAGGGCATTTTTCTTTTCTTTTTTTTTTTTTTTTTTTTTGCTGGTACTTTTAATGTGCCATGGATTTAACTTTCAGATAAACTATTCTTGCACTGAGAAGAGAAAAGCACTACAAGACAGGGAGACTCATTTTAAGTAAGAAAATGTTTTTTATTCAGCAATTACAAGTGATTCGTTGAATGTTGAGGAAAGAGGAAGATAATATTGTCTTCTTACAAATTGTGTGAGATGAAGACAGATGCTGTGCTGATGATTAGAGTTTGCATGTCTTAGCTACAAGAATTTGGCTACAATTTTTTTCTGCACTACCAAAAGTTCTGTGAATAATCTTAAAATTTCTTAAGCACTTTTGCAAATCTTATTATAATGGAGATTTGGGGTCTACCTCTAACCGAAACTACATCACAATACCCTCAGGAATTGCATAAGCTTATCAGTGAGTATCTAATTTATAGTCAAAATCATTAATACATAGAATAAATCTTATTTATTAAAGATGTCTCAATGATACTTCAAAACAGCCCATATTATTAGTGCATTTAAAATCCTGCAATGTGCCTTATATATGACTAAGAAATAAAGGTTTGCATACTATATGGTGGGGTTAATTTGCATACTGGTTTTAACAAAACAGTGTTTAATAAATAATTGCTTGGTGTTATTGATCTCTAATATTATTGTTTTATTCTCCAACATATTAAAATCAATCCTATGTATGATTTTATATAGAAACCAATTAAAATATAATTAATCTTTATTATGTGTGTTCTTATTTAATTTTGTTAGTCTTCCTAATTTAATATATTTACTTACATCCGGAGGGTGAATATTCTTGCTAGTATAAGTAAAAAAGTAAAGTTGGCAGAGTGGCCTATAGTTGATATCAGACAGACAGCGAGGGAGTCTATCCCCTTTTCACTAGTGCTAGACCAGGGAGTTTATTTTTGAGTCTGAGGTGTAGTGCCATACCTACCATCAGCTCTCCACTTTACTACACAGATCCAAGCTATGCTACTCATGTGCTAAGTTGGCGAGGGACAGTATTGAACCAGGAACCTTGTGGTTTGTAGGCAGATGCTCTACCGAGTTATTATTTGCAGATTGCAATCTAGCTTTCCCAGGTTTTGGTCATGAGGTGACAGATTGAAAAATGGCACCCAGTGGTATTAGGACCACAAGCCAGCCAAAGGAGCTCTGGCAAAAATCCAAAGGGCGACTCCATCATCACTAGGAATACACGGCTTTTGGTGTACTTGTCACTGTGTCTGTAGAAAATCTGTGGCAAACAAGGACATCTCCTACCCCTGACTGGGATATGCATGCAGGAGTTTGGAGACTGTTTGTGAATTTCCTATTCCCTTATTACTCCTTTCATGAATTCACTACAGGTGAATTTGTTGGATGGAGCTGGTTCAATTAGCCCAGGGTGAATGCTGTCAGAGAAACAGAAGAGATTGAAATATAGAACCTTTTTTTAGGTTATTAATTATATACCACAGGGAAATTTATTGAAATCATGGCCTGTTCTGAATTTTAATGATAAATGTTAGGTCCCAGACCTAACGAAATCTAGAGTTGCTCCCCTTGATCAGTAGGGGAGCTGATGGAAACCCGGAAGTATGGTTTCTGCCATGACACTTTTGGATTGAGGTTTGTGCGGTCAGGACACAGGTGCACATGGTTGAGCTAATTAAGCCACTTTTAGAGTAGAAGTATTCTCTACCCTGTGTGAAATAAAACCTGGTTAATTTCCAACAACTTGGTCTTAAATTTTCATTCACTGCTCCATATTTTATTTGTATGTAAAAACTTAATAAACAAAGAGGAGAGAGAGATTAATAATTTTAATATAACAGAATCAAAATGATATTCTAGCCTAAAAGCATTTCCAAATCAACTCCTATCTGCAAGGGCTGCTATAATTTGGGCTAAAATTATATTCCTGGTTATATTACATAATTATACATAGGTAGCCTATTAATTATGTACAGTAAGTGCAGAGGCTATATATGCATAAAATAGACTATTAACTAATTAAATTTTGACTAAAGCTAAAGTAAATTATTTTCATATAACTCAAAAATATTAAAGCATTTAGATACCCCCCAGAAAAAAGGTGGTGTTTCTTAAAATATATTGGGAAGTATATTTCAAAAAACAATTTCTTATATTAGCAGCATTCTTAAAATAAATTTGATAAGTAAAAACTGATAATAACTGCTAAAATTCACTTGAATAAAATAACAGTTTATGCAATTAATAAAAGGCAAACACTATTGAATTTATTAATCCTACAAATGATATGCAAGTGATTGCCAAGATAGACATTTGTTTTTAAATAGAAGAATCGGAAAATGTGTAATCCTATTTAGGTAGAAAATAACAGATTATGAATTAATCTGACAAAATGTGTGGAAAAGTATTGGAAAAGTGAGTAATGAACACAAACAATTATATTCAATTAATATTTCGCCTCTGTTGGTTTTACAAGCTTCAGCAGAATAAACTTTATTATTTTACCTTGTCTCTAAAAATAATAAATATCTTTTTAAAATAATAAAGATTTATTCAGATGAAACTTCTAAAACCAACAGAGGTGAAATATTAATTGTATGTAATTGTTTGTATTTGTTATTTACTTTTCTAATACTAGCAGTACATATTATAATCTTAGATTGTTAACTTTTGTGAAAGAATACAAAGCCTAGAGGCTTTAATACAAAACACTAATATAATGTAAAGTAAAAAAAAAAGAAGAAAAGTTGGTGGAGTGGCCGTTTGTTGATATCAGCCATACAGTGAGGGAGTTTATCCCCTTTTTGTTAGTGCTAGACCTGGGAGATTGTTTTTTTGCTGAGGTGGAGCGCCACACCTATCGTCACCCCCTTTACCGCACAAATCAGATTACCCAATCTGTGCTACTCATACGCCCAGTATCAAACCTAGAACCTTGCGATCCGAAGACAGGTGCTCTACCGACTGAGCTAAACCATCCCCATTTTAATGTAAAGGAATATGTAAAAAATATTGAAAATTAAGTTTTGGGTGTAAAATGAATTCAACAGAACAACAATGAAATAAAAAAAAAATTGTTGACATTTTTTGTCTTATATTTTTGTGTCTTGATTGTTTATTGCATTTTGAAAAGTTTTTTTTTTTCTTTTCTTTTTTTGTTGTATATACAAACTATTTCTCTGGAAAACAAAATGCAGTACTGATTTATTAACATAAGTTTTATTTCACATCATTTTTTTTTTCAAATAAATATTAAAAATTATTAATAAATAAAGCACTAACAAAACATGACAGTATACTGCCACCAAAATTTTTCTTATGATTTCTATTAACACAAGAAGAAACAAACAGTATAATATAAAGACGTGAGTAGATATTTATCTATACACAATGCAATACAACATATTTGTTTCCATTTGAGAAGTTCCATAAAAAGATGCCAGTAAATAGGATTTTTCATGTCAAGGATTATTTTCATATGCAATATTATAAAATCAGAAAAATTATTAAAAAGAAAAAGTAAATTGATAAATGCTTCAAAAAACATCTGATACAGAGATTTTTTTTAAAAACTAATTCTAGCAGAATTTTTAAGTCCCAATTTTGTCTTTATAAATAACTTAATAGTAATTATTTTTTTCTTTTTTCAATTATGTCATTATTTAAAAAAAAAAAAAAATATTTCTATATTTAGTTTATGTGTTCTGTATTTTTTCCTTTCACCAAAGTTTCTCATAATTGACTTTTTTCTAGCTACATAAATAAAATCAAAGGCTCAAATTATACAATTGTAAATTCAACATACAATATTTTGTTATGAGTTCAATACAAGCTTTCCAATTCTATTTTAAGGTGGACATTCATTTTTTGGTAATGTATATCTTTAATAATACATTTAGTGATTATTCAGTAGAATTTTATTCATTTTTTATATTTGTTAAGGCAAATTTGTAAAGCCTTTTAGCTCCTTATTTTTCACATTTCATATTTATACAAATTCAAATTTGGGCCATAAATAGAGCTGAAGCTGTGAGAATAAAATCTGTATTTGGTGGTAATAGTATTATGAAACAATAACATTTTGCAAAAGGAGATTACAGATCAGAAAGAGGAGGGTTAACCAAAAGAAGATTTAAAGGCTATGGTAGGAAATTTTTGTTTTTTTTTAAATCAAGTAAAAAATTTTAAAAAACACCTCAAAACTTGGTAAAGGTTTCATTTAAAGCAATGAGGATTAACAAAAAAAAACCCCAGAGGCCTTTAGGTTAGTTTAATTCAATGGTATGAAATTGATTAATTGTATCAATGGATGCAGAAGTTAAAACTGCTTTATTATCTCTGGAAGGTTGTAAAGTATGTCTGATGGAATACGAATGGTATGATACATTATAGCTATCTCTCTTTAAAGTTGCATAAAGAGTATGGAAGACTTGCATAAAATAGTGCATTCAAAATTCAAACATCATTTTGGTGAATGGAGAAATCATTTTGTTGCATGATAATATCCAATCTCACATTCCAAAAATGATGTGAACAAAATTGAAGCAATTGAATCATGAAGAGATCATTGTAGTCTTCCTTTTTCATCTCATTTTTAAAACTTCTAACTTTTTTATGTCTCAAATTAAGATAAAAAATTGAAGAAGCTTTCAATGAATTGATTCGTCCTTTCAGTAAAGAATTCTTTAAGAAAGGAATTGGAAATTTATTACCAAAGGTGGAATTAAATATATAGAGGCCCTATTTGAATATTTTGATATTTTTTTTTTTTTTTTTTAAATTTATCATTTTGTTTAAATTTCATGTTGAACAATCAGATAATAGATTTTTTTTGTTAATATTTTGGTGTTTGTTACACATGTTAGACATGAGAATCAATTAAAAATGAACCTTAACAATTTTTTAAAAAAATTACTTAAAATATAGGATTGGAACGAAAGTCTTGTCTGATAAAAAAAAATAGAGTATAAAATAACTTCCAGAAAGTTGGTAAAAATGTGTGGACCATAAGGGAGACTATTTTCAACATTTTAGAGAAACTGACGAATGATGTTTTGTTTATATATTTCTCAATTTACATGTTGTCTTTATTGGTTAAATAAATGTACTTTGTATTAGACAAGAGTTTCATTCTAATCCTATATTTAGTTTTTATTAAAAAACAGGAATTGAAGAAATAAAAATGTAACAAGCAATTAAATGTTATATAAATTTGAAATTGTTTAATTTGGTGGTCATTTTAATCAAATTAAAACAATAGAAGAAAACTTTTTTTATAGATCAATATGAATATTTTTTGAGAAAAGTCAGAAATTGTGAAGAGACTAAAGCCTTGTAAAGATTCTTCTTCAATTTTACCAAAATATTTTGGTAACTTGTCATATAGATTTTGCTTCAAAAATTCTTTAAAAAGTAAAACCTGTAGATAAGAAAAAATACTTAAACTGTTAAACAATTTTGAACTTGGCAATTTCATTACTCTTTTAGGCTGACAGGATTCATATTTGTCATGGATAATATTGCAGCACATTTCATGTTCAAGGTAAAAATGGAGCAAATTTTCTTGGCTAAGCTGTAGCCAATTATCTAATCATTATGGAAAGTCTAATTTTATTATTAAATAGTTTATATCTTATTATAATAGAGATTATGTGTGTCTGTCTGTAACTACGTCACCACCAATGTCACAATTCCTTTCGTTATTTACATTATATTCTCAATGGTTATTAAATAATCATTAATTAATTTTAATTAGCATCTTATTTATTAACAATGTCACTACTAAGGTCTAGCTGAGATAGATTTACCTCAAAACAGCCCATATTATTAATGCGTTTAAAATCCTGCAATGTGTGTTATATATCATTAAGAAATAAGTGTTTACATAGTATATGGTGTGAATAATTTGCATAGTGGTTTTAATAAAACCGTGTTTAATAAAAAATTACTTGGTATTATTGATTTCTAATATTATTGTTTTATTCTCAAACGTATTAAAAGCAATCCTATGTATATTTTTATATTGAAATAAATTAGAATAAATTAAAAATAAGTGTAATCTTTTTTGTGCTCTTATTTAATTTCATTAGTTTTTCTAATTCAATATATTTGATTATATCAAAACTTAAATACATGTGCCCAGAGAATACATATTTTTGCTAGTAATTATAATTAAATAAGTATATTTACATGATTATGATTGATAATTAAGTCTAATTTTATCATAATAGCTGACTATAGAATTAAGGTAAATTTCTCTACAGAATTGGAAAATCAAATTACAGAAAAATATTATACAAAATATCTACACATTAATGTATGTCAAAGACTTTCAGTATTTCTATTATTCTGAATAATTGATTTTTCACTAATATATCTGACAGGCTTTTTTTTTTTTTTCAATTTCTAGTTAAGAAAGCTATATTTTTTTTCAAAAATTATTTATTTATCATGAAAATAAATTTATTTTTGGTACAGTGTGTGAGAGTACATTGTAATTTAATATGGAAAACACGTGAATAGGATTATAGGCTTTTTTTTTTATCTACTGTTATCACTTAAAAGAATTCACAAAAATTGGAATAATTATAACTTTTACACTGAAATCAATCAGAAATAATAACTAAAAATATGAATAAAAGATAACTGCATGAATTTAGTAGATAAAAATATGAAATAATAGTTCAATTTATTTCCACTTATTAGTAATAAATTATTTTGTCTTAAGAGTAACAAGATTTTAATAAGGTCAAACAGCAAAATGGATTTAAAACAAAAATATGAATAAAAACAAAAATTTGAAGAAACAAGAAAAATTCTTAACCATCATTATTCTAAAAATTGTGTAAATTTAAAAGTGTTTAAAATTTAAAACTTGATTTTTATTTCAATTATTAATCTTTTTTTATTAATTTACCAACAGCAATCTTGAGCACCTTTTTGATTTCCATGTTTCTAACACACGTGAGCATGCTTACAAAGTCAGAAAACAGCATAGCTCACATGACTTTCAGAAACATTTTTTTCATGCTCAGAGTTGCTGAGGCATGGAATAAACTGCCTGCATCCATTGTAGGCTGCTGAAACACTGCATCTTTCAAAACCTCCATGCTTCCTGTAATTCGATAAAACTATAACTGATATCCCCCCTTAATACACATATGCACGCACACAAACACATACATGTATATTATTACTGAACGCTATTCCTTTTCCTGATATTAGTACATTATTCTATGTACTATACATGAGACTTTGATGAGTTGTGGTGCACCTGAGCACTATAAGTAATAAATTTCATTATTATAAATAACTGAGAAAAAAAAATTTAATATTCAGATGAATATTTCAGAAAAAGTCAACAATTGTATTGAGAATAAAGACTAGTGTGAAATGGTCACCATTTCATAAATATAAAGTTATTTTCTTAAAAAAAAAACAACTGAATTTACTGTATAAAAGTCATCGGGGCGGCCTAAAGGCGGTATCAGCCAGTAAGCAAGGGTGTCTATCCCCTTTTCAATAGCGCTAGACCAAGGAGATTGTTTCAGCATCTGAGGTGGAGCGCCACACCTACCATCAGCTCCTTACTTTACCGCACAGATCCCTGTGCAACTCATACGCTGAGTTGGCGGGGACCGGTATCGAACTAGGAACCTTGTGGTTTCTAGCCGAACGCTCTACCAACTGAGCTAATCCGGCCTATTTTACTAATAAAACAATAAATTAAATTAATAATGACTAAAAAAAAAAAAACATTTTAAATAAATTCCAACAAGAAAATACTTTGTATCCAATGCAATGTTTTAGGATAAATTTGTATTAAAAATTATTACAATCACAAAATAAATTTTAGATAATTTTTTTTACATGAACTGAAAATTTAATGATTGTATTATTACTATACTCCATCACTCCCAAAATATCTTTAAATGGCTCAGTGAGACCATTTAAAAAAAAAAATTCTTTATTCTGTCCTTTTTTAAAACATTTCAGAGGAAATAGTAAGTCAGCAGAGTGGCCTGTTGTTGGCTGTGAGGGAGTCTATCTCCTTTATACTAGCACTAGATACGGGAGATTGTTTTTGCATCTGAGGTGGAGAGCCACGTCTACCATCATCTCTCCACTTTACCGCACAGATCCAAGCTGTGCTACTCATGCGTGAGTTGGTGAGGGCTGGTATCGAACCCGGAACCTTGTGGTTCTGAAGAGGATGCTCTGTTGACTGAGCTAAAGAGGAAATACACAAACCTAATTTTCATTAAATCTATTTTTAACATAATTGCTTAATAGATTTCTATATCCATACTTAACTCAGTTCATATAACAAGTGAATATTAACATATTTTCATTATAAAATGCAACTTCGGGTGTGAAATATATGTTGAAAGTAGCCGAAAACAGACATGTCAAACTGAGTAGCCCCCTACAGCCGCATGGATTATATATGTATGTCATGAGAGCTGCATGAATTGCACATGTATGTCACAAGGGCAACACATGACAACTAAGTCTTTAAATCCTTTTCCTACATTAACAGAACAAAGTGATGATTGCTATCATTAATTTCTTTATAATCAACTGAAACCCAATGAATAAATATTAAAAAAAAACATTTGTTAAGAAACGAAAAAAGAATATTACTGACCGAGTTCAAATAATAAAACGTTACTTTTAATTATAGCTATGTGTTGATTGAAAGCAGGAGAAGGCAAGAGGAAAGACTCACTCACTTTCATTGACTGAGTTAGCCTCCTCCTTATGCAGCTCAAAGGAATGGGTGAGAGATAATGTGTTGATAACAGAATCTATTTCTTAACAACACATTGCCCTAATGAAAATGAACAAACATTTTTGCCCAGGAATTTTTGGAAAAAAACTTTTAAAAATCCTGGAGTACTGTAAAAGCATCACATGAGAATGCAGTCTGCATGTGGGCCTCATCTGTGCTTGCTGATGGCCGAATGTGGCCCGCGGGCTGCATGTTTGACACGCCTGGCCTAAAATCCATTCAGGTGACTTCATGAAAATATAATAAATATTGGTATCAAAGAAAGTAAATAATTCATTTTTAAATAAAATACTACAGTCATGCTTATAGGGAAAATACAAAGTTATGTTGTAACTATTCATTTTGAGAGAGAAAAATGAACTTTTATATTCAGGTGCATACACACACATACACACATGCATACCCACACACAAAAATAATAATAAATTATTGTACACATACATACACACACACATGTACGCACACACACACACAAAAATAAGAATAAATTATTGTACACATACATACGCACACACATGTATGCACACACAAAAATAAGAATAAATTATTATACACACATGTACGCACACACAAAAATAAGAATAAATTATTGTACACATACATACGCACACACATGTACGTGCACACACACACACACACACAAAAATAGGAATAAATCATTGTGATTTAAAATTCAATTATAAATAGTCTCTAAGTCTAAAAAGAGTGAGGAAAATGACTAGTTTAAATATTATGTTTCACTCTTGATGCAAAAATTAAAAATAAAAAAGTATCAAAATTCTCTATAAGAACATCATATCACAAATTCATTGAAGCATACTTCATTTTCAGCAGCATGCATTAAATTACTTTAGCATTGACCCCTTTAATTTTTGTTTTGTTTTGTTCAAAATCTTTTTCATTTCCTTATTGTTAAAATTAAATACCAGACATACATTGACGCTACTTTTTGGATGAATTTGGAACACTTCGTTTTCGTAATATGACACTATCATCTATGCAATTATCTTCAGCTCCAATATCTTCGACGCAGACCCCACTTTCTGTGGCTGTTTTTTCATCACAGTCTGTTTGGTTTATGTTAAAATCATTTTCATAGTCTTCTTCAAACTTGGTGCAAAATAAATTATCACCATTATTTTCTGACAGCTCTGAATTTTCTATGTCCGAGTGGTTTTCATCGAGTTTTCTACCAGCGTCTGTAACCGATGAAATATTTTCAACCTCGCCAGACTTGCAGGAACCTCCACTTTCACTCGATAAGGAATAGTCACTGCTTGCTTCACTTCCGTTGCTGTTTGTTGCTAGGACTTCATAGCTTTCAAGGTCAGGATTAGAATCGGAAGGAACAACATTACTCTGGCGGAAAGAAAACAAAAACAAAAATGCAATGAACAAAGAAAAAAGAATGCAAGAAAAATAAAAAGAATTTAACTATGGTTTTACAAAAAAAAACAAAAAAAACAAACAAATATAACATCTCTATATATAATGGAGATTCGGTGTCTGTAACCGAAACTATGTCACTGTTTACGTCACAATACCCCCAGGAATTGTGTAAGTTTATCAATTAGTATTTAATATATAGTCAAAATCATTAATACTTAGAATAAATCTTATTTATCAATGGTGTCTCTATGATAATCTGAGTTAGATTTGTCTCAAAACAGCCCATGTTATTAGTGCATTTAAAATCCTGTAATGTGTCTTGTATATTACTAAGAAATAAAGGTTTACATAATATATGGCATGGTTAATTTGCATATTGGTAATTAATACATAGAATAAAGAACAACCCTGTATTATATATACTCAGAAATTAAGTAGTAACATTAAACGGTCCACATTGTTTGTTAAAACAAGTTTTAATAAATACATGCCTGTTATTGATTTATATATAGTTTGTTTTATTTTAATATATATCTAAAGTTATCTAATGTATAGAGATTAACAAAAAAATTATTTACAAACAAGAAATAGTCACATAATGTTCTTCTACATTAAATTTTATATTTTATTATACGGTGAAAAAAAAAATTAAGTTTTGATAATTGTCTGTCGTAAAAAATTTTATGACAGACAATAATCAAAACAGAACGGTTTTGATGAAAAAGAAAAAAAATGTAAATATTTGAATTAATTTGAATCTAACTGTTAGAAACTTGGTTTTATCCAAGAGAAAACATATTTATTTGAATTTTGACAGCAAAACTATTTTTTAAATATTTTTTTTTTTTTTAATTTAAGATTTCAAAGATCTGTTTATATCTTTTTTATGAAAGAGTGTGGCAAAAATTAATTTTTACACTGCCTGGAGCACATTTTTTTTTGCTAGTTTTAATAAGTATGAATTTCTACATATTTCAAGGTCTCACTGAATATTAATAAATTTTACAATGTAAATCAAAGATAAATTTTTTTTAAATATATGAAAAGGAAAAATGTTCAGCTAACCAAAAAGATTTAGAAAGGGAAACAAAACATTGTGAAAAAAATATAACTACAAATAAAAAGTGTTATAGGTGATATAACCTATGGACATAAATGGAATGCACCGACGATTACTATAAGTACCAGGAACAATTGTGGCTTGACACGAAGCAAATACGAGTCAGCTCATAACTGTATTGGTCGGATGCAATCTCCACTTTCTTTGCTGTAAATTTCTACTCCTTTTGTTCAATACATTTGTATACATAGTCGTTTGTCTTATTTTTGACCCTTAAAACCCCACAACAAAAAGAAAAGCCAAAAAGAAAATATAGACAGAAACATACTTTTTCACATTCTTGATTTTCACAAGTTTCTGGGTATCTTTCATCATAAACATCTGGATCATTTTTAGCTTTGTCATCTGAAGTTTCTGCATCTTCAGGTACACTACTGGTGTTTCCAGATGCTCGGTCTACAACACCACTAACATGCTGCTGGACTGATTGCATAGCTTGGAGAATTCTTGTCATCTGACTTTCAGTTTCTTCTAAGCGTTGCTGCAGTTGACGCATTTCAAGTTCAGCTATTCATAGGAAAAAAAAGAAAGAAAAAAGATTTTAGAGTATATATATATATATTTAAAAAAATCAAAATGAAGAATTCTTTAAATTTGCAACAGGAAATAAATATCTACTAGATAAATGATATTTAAAAAATAAGTATATGCATTATATATGATTATATATATATATATATATATATATATATATATATATATATATATGATTTAATGAATTAATAAACAAACATTCCTTCATGTCATGTTTATTGATAAAAGCATTCACTGACAATTTGATAATAGCGACCATAAGTGGATATATCCTTAACAAGAATTCTTTGTTTTCACCTGAGTCTCATCAGAGGATTACCACAGGAAGAAGAACTATGATAGAGATTGTATGAAAGTCATAATGAGGTAGGGGGCAAAAAAAAATATTGCGATTACCCAGGATCAGGTAGCCTCATGTTGGAACCAGCACTGAGTTGTAGATGGTAGACAAATTCCGTCTGTTTGCAGAGCTCTACAACTCTTCGTCAGTTTGTGAATGGCTGAATCACCATTTTCCTGAGAGATGGATGGGTAGACATGGTTCACATGAGTGGCCGGCAAGAAGCCCTGATTTAACACCCTATGACTTTTTTCTTTGGGGTTGGTTGAAGGAACAAGTTTACTCTATGAAACCAAGGACTTTGGAAGAACTTGAAGAATGAATACAAGAATTTATTTCTGCCATTCCACAAGATTTCCTAGGAAGATCAGTTGATATGATTCCCGGGCGGCTTGAGAAGCTGGAGGTGAATGCTGGTCCCCATATAGAATTCTAAATAAAACTCTGTGTTATGTTTGTTCTTCTCATGTTCATTTTTTGTAAAAATAATGATTCAGAAATAAATTATAAGATTTTTAAAATAGGGAGTTACTTTACAATCACCCTGTATTCATTTTTTGTAAAAAATAATGATTCAGAAATAAATTATAAGATTTTTAAAATAGGGAGTTACTTTACAATCACCCTGTATTCATTTTTTGTAAAAAATAATGATTCAGAAATAAATTATAAGATTTTTAAAATAGGGAATTACTTTACAATCACCCTGTATTCATTTTTTATAAAAATAATGATTCAGAAATAAATTATAAGATTTTTAAAATAGGGAGTTACTTTACAATCACCCTATTTTCCAGTCTGTGGCTGTGGCATATTTAGAATTTGGCTGTGGTTGTGTCATCTAGCAACAAAGTGGTACCTAAGTTCTTGAAGGTTGTCACTTCTTCAAGAGGTTTGATGACCTTAGATTTCTCTGAGTTGATTTCCAGCCCGCATGCCTTGGATTTTGTTGGAGTATCCTGGGTATAAGATGTGTGAAAAACCACAACTTATATTCATAGACTGTTCTAAGTGAAGATAACTGAACTGACCAATCAAAGACACCAAACATGTATTTAATTTACTATTTAACAGCATTGATAAATTATCCTAAAATTACTTGCTCAATGGACTGCTTCAAGGAAAGACCAACAGGATCAACAGACAAGGATTATATCTGATACATCTTTCTACTTTGAAGACAGATCAACAGACAAGGATTAAAACTGATACTACATCTTTCTACTTCATGAAAGGAACAAACTTTATGCCACAAATAATATCCACTGTAAAACTGTATTCAACTACAGGCCTAAAATGGCAACTCGAATCATACCAACACTTTATCAAAACCCAGTCATTATTACTGTACCTATGAGATCAATATAAACCAGAAGTTGCAGACTGGTCTACCACCAATGGAAATAGAAATATAGTTTTGAGTTGACTCCTGGATTCTCTCAAGAACAACAGTTGTTTTGAAAAGTTCTGATTTGATCTGGTTGTTGAGAATTGCACTGTTGACTTGTTCATAGAGAGTTTGAAGGATTTGGACAAACACTCCCTTTATGTTAAATCTTATGAGGATGTGTTATAAGGCCCTCATGCCAAACCCTGTCAAAAACTTCCTTAAAATTGATTAAATGCAATGAATTTTGCAAAACATCCTTTTTTTCTTTCTAGGATCTCAAACAAGTCAGAGAAAATTCTGCCCAAGTAATAACTTTAAATATTGACAAGTTTGAATAAAAATCCTTCAACAAAAAAATTCAAAACTAACTTTATAAATATGGTTATAACTATGTAAATTATCAGAAATTCTTCATCTTCCTATCCAAAAAATTAAATATTTATTTATTCTATAAATCTCATATATATTCCATAACTTTTATTCTTGGGAAACTCCAAAGATGCTGGACAGCTGAAGATATATTTACACAGTTGATTTTATAGATATTTTTAGCATACTAAAAATATATGCACAGTTAATCTGATAAAAAAACAAACAATTTGGATTATTTGGACTATTGTCCTCATCTTTATTGTTATCTACAATGTTTGGGCCAACATGGCCTCAGGCCTTCTTCAGGTGTTTCTTGTTGATTTTTATATTTGCATGTCACATTTTACCAATAACTTAGTACCATAGTAAAAAAAAAAATGTTTCAATAACTAATGACACTTTTTTGCAATAGTTATTTACTACTAATCTCTACGTTCACTTTATGAAGATTGAATTTCTCCTGAACTTTTACAGAATGAATCCCAAAAACTAGAAATTCCAGTTTCTATAAATTGATCAGAGTAATTAAAAAAAAATTCCTCTGGTCAAATTCAGCACTGAAGTTTGTTTGTCGATGATTAGTGTAGCACATTGTACACGTTTGCACGAGTAAAAGTCATTGTTGGCCAAAATAGTTTATTCCGAGTAATTAAAAAAAAATTTGTCTGGTCTTCTGTTTTCACACAAGAATCGTTGGTAAGACTACCACAGACAACCAGTTCTCCCAGCTAAGAACAGTAATTCGCCCTCCAAGAGAAACTGTTTTGGCCTTTATGAATCCTCACCGGCCGAACCACACCAACAAATAGGGGCTGACCGGAGACTCACCAAGAGTCACTACTCAACAACCTGGAGGTTGTAAGTTCAATCTGTGGCTTTGCAAGGCAATTCACTTTACCTCCCACAACATAAATTTGTAAATATGTTAAGCATCTTCATTGCTAAATTAGAAAAGATCATATATCAAATTTTTGTTTTATTTGAATAAACATAAAAAATTCTATTTTGAAATATGGTTTATGAAAACAACTCAAGATCAAAACATCAATAAAATGTTACTTTTCATTTCAAATACACATAGTGGTATTCACAAAACATTTACACAATAATGTTCTTTATGAATAATATCATTACAAATAATTACAAAATATGAGAGAATCTCATAAGCAGATAATCTCATGAAAGAAAGGTATAATTTTATTTTTTTCAGGAAAGAAAAAGTGGTGTAAGCTGGCATTTAAAAATCTAAAAGACTTGAAATTAGTGTCCTTTAATTAACTGAATGTAGTCAATTACAAAAAAAAAAAAAAAAAAAAAAAAAAAAATTGTTGTAACCACACAATCAGTTTAGGGTAACAATCAAAATAAAAACATGTTTAAGAATTTTTTAATCAATGAAGCACTGCTATGAATTTTGACAAGATTTGATATCCCCTTTTGCCAGGTTGATGTATGATCTTGACTAGCATTACAAGCTCGTTTCGTAAAATCGGTGGACATTGACAAATTTACACCTTAATCGTTCAAATTGCAATTCCTCACGTATTTCCAGTCCAATCTTTTAAATATTTATATGGTTGGAAAGAAAAGAAAATAATCTTTCTAAATATGTAATTTGCATGTGCTTGTATCCATTGAATTATTTTTTACAGCGAGTTAAAATGGTATTTTGCTTTGAACAGTCAAAAACATAAAATATGACTTTTTTTTTAGATTACATTTTACACGCTATATTGTTTGTTTTTTTTTAAATCGAAGTGGTTACTCTTTATCAATATTCATGAAATGTTACACTTAATTAGAAGACACCTGGAAGTACAAACAGGACCTTTTTTTTTCTTTCCCGACCTTTGGAAGTGAAACCACAATAGACCAAAGTCTCAGAATTATTTTCATATATAATGTGTGAAATGTAAATGTTGCTACATTGTCAGGGTTTGGCTTTGAAACTTTGAATTTTGAAGAAAAAAAAAAAAACGAAAAAAAAAAACCCACATATACTTGTCTTCTGAATGTAAACAATCTTGCAACAGGTGTTGTAATTCAGAGCATATGAGTTTGAATAGTAATTCATCGTTTATTTCTGGTCAATTTTTAAAATATTTATATGGTTGGAAAGAAAAGAAAATAATCTTTCTAAATATGTAACTTTTATGTGTTTTTATCCAGTTAAATTATTTTTTACAGCGAGTTAAAACGGTATTTGGTCTTCGAACAGCCGAAAATGTATTATACAAATTTTCTGTGTTATTTTTTTGTAAAATCAAAGTGGCTAATCTTAATCAATATTCTTGAAATTTTACACTTAATTAGGAGACAGGAGAAGCAAAAACTTCTTTTTTTCTTTTCCAACCTTTAGAAGCAAAACCACAACAGACCAAATTTGCCGGAGATTTCTTCAAAAAATATATGTTAAGAAAAAAAGAGCACTATATAATAATAGAAGATACTCAGAATTATTTTCATATATAATGTGTGAAATTTTAAGGATTGTATACCATCAGGATTTTTGTCAAACTTTCAATTTTGGAAAAAAAAACTTGCGTAAATAAAGCTGCACACACAGGATAGGCTATGTTAAATAAAATTATATAAAGAGTTATTCTATTTGTTGTATGTAATACAACATAGCAGGTATTTAAAAAGGTATTTTAAAGTCCAAATTGATGTTATTTATATAAATTAATACTATATGTGTATATATGTTGTATTAAAATGAAAATGTTGAATAATCTTGTGGGAAACTTTTTTAAAAAAAATCTTGATATCCCTAATTCTTATTCCCCAAATAATGGGTTCCAGCATGGAGATACATAAAATTTGAGTGCAGCATCAGAAAGAACATACAATTTTACATAAGAATGCAAAGTTATCAAAATTGTTCCAAAAATAAAGAAATGGTGAAGAAATGACTAAATTTTTGTTTTGAATTGGTCCATAATTTGACTTTTTTTTTTTAACAAAATGATGTCCACTTTTGTACCCCCATTTTTGGGGCTTTAAATTCTCATAACTCTTGAACCACTGGAGATATTTGCATAATTCAAACAGTTCTGAACTCCATTTACAGAGCTCTATATAACTAATGTGATTAAATAACAATAACCTAAAAAAAAAAATAACTGGGAATACTATCTTGAAATAATCTGTTTTTCAAAAAGGTTTGTTTTTACAAAATTATACTGAAAGTGAAACAAATCAAAATATCAAGAAAGTCAAAATGGAGATAAGCTGTCCCCAAAAAGATTAGTTGAGAAATCAAAAAGAATTAGGAGAAAAAAACTGATGTTATTTATCTTTGCAATTCAGACACAAAGAAGACTAATAAACACACAATACCTTAATCATTTTATTCTCTATAAATATATTAAGTTAAAAATATCAATATTACAACATTAAGTAAGAAATAAAATTAAAAAGAGAAGACAATGCAAGTAAATTCACAAGATACTTCAGATCCTTTTTGGGCATCCCATCCTGGTGTAATGGTTAGTCTCACAGATCCATTACTACTAAATAACGAGTTTGAAACATTGCTGAATGCTCCATACTTACAACCTTGTGTCCTACCTGTGGAAAACAGGTTGGGTAAATACTTACACTTCATATAATTTTCTATTCTGTTTATGAACAGTGATCTAGAAATAGTTCTTTGGATCTAGAAGTAGCTTTTTTAAGAAAAATAAAATGTCAGCAGGAAATAAATTATTAATCTATTTTTGTTTCATTGAAATAAGTGATTTTTAAATCTTATAGAATAAAATAAAAATATGACAAAGAAAAAGTGTTAGGATTATGAATAATGAAATATTTTGTAAAATTAAGAAAGACTACTAAGATTACATTTTAGATTTAAAATATTTATCCCTTTTATGACTATTTTGTTAGGAGACTAAGAAATTTTTAAGGCTTTAAAAATAATTAAAAAATAAATTTTCTATAATGCAATTATTATACAATTTTAATTTTAGAGACCATTTTCAATATAGTAAAAGTGTAACAATGTTTTTATTTTAATGGAATTGATATTTTCACCTAGCATAATTATTTCAAACCAAAAATCTCCCAAACATTTATCAATATTCCATGTATTTGTATAGCTAACAAAGATTCACACAGAATGGAGATTGAAGTGTGAAGTAAAGTGTATAGTGTTCATTCAATTATGTGGGTTATAAGGGATTTAAAAAATTTTTTTTTTTTACTTGTAGCCATGGCTCGGGATAACAAGAGAATTTAATAAGCATGAAATCTATAGGAACAGTGCTAATAACAAAAAATCAGGAAAAAAGAGGAATTAAATAATGGAAGCACCTTTGAGCAATATATTGTAGGTGTGCAAAAACTTCTATAATAATTGGAATTACCTGGACATCTACAAGAAGCCTAGGTGAAATAGAGGAATTAAATAATGGAATCACCTTTGAGCAATATATTGTAGGTGTGCAAAAACTTCTATAATAATGGAATTACCTGGACATCTACAAGAAAGCCTAGGTGAAATAGAGGAATTAAATAATGGAATCACCTTTGAGCAATATATTGTAGGTGTGCAAAAACTTCTATAATAATTGGAATTACCTGGACATCTACAAGAAAGCCTAGGTGAAGTTTTTCATCTTACCTACATTTTGCCTATTGTATAAATTGCCATATTTTAAACTGTCCAAGAAATGCTGATAGGCTGAAATTAGATTCACAAATTTGATGATAAAAAACATATACAGTTAAAGCCTAAAAGTTCTTTGAAAGAACTATTTTCTTTTTAGGATTTTAGAGATTTTCAAAATAAGATATTGTAAATATATCAAATCATGGTTTTACACGGGGTATAAACACATAGAAATAATAATCCGTTTTGCCAAAATAATCCTTGAGTTGAAGAAAAATATTAGTAAGGTTTATATTTAATAATATTCTGTTCATACATTTATTGTAACAGCAAAGAAAAAAAAAATGTTAATTTGTTTATAAAATATTATTCACTAAGATGAAGAGCAAGAGTAAAATCTCTAATAGCAGATTTAATTTATAATTTAATTCAAAAGTAAATTATTTATTTTCTTTGATATTTATATTAATTATATTTTCATTAAGTCACCTGGATGGGTTTTAGGCTACTTAAAATGCTTTAATATATATTTCACTTATTAAGAAATGAAGTTGCATTTTATAATGAAAATCTGTTCCAATATGTTAATATTTACTTGTTATATGACCTGAGTTAGATATGGAGATAGAAATCTGTTAAGCAATTATGTTAAAAATAGATTTAATGAAAATTAGTCTTATGTGTTTCCTTTTAATGACCAGTTTAGCTCAGTCGATAGAGCACCCGCTTCAGAACCACAAGGTTCCGGGTTCAATACCAGCCCTCACCAACTCAGCGCATGAGTAGCACAGCTTGGATCTATGCGGTAAAGTGTGGAGCTGATGGTCAGTGTGGCTCTTCACAGAAAATAGCCATAGCCATCAAGCTGTCCTTGAGTTATACAATGACATATGGACAAAAAAAAAAAAAAAAAGGCATCTAATAAACAATAGTAAGACTGGTATTGCTCCTGTATTATTTCAAAGTAACACCGTGCATTAATTTATACATTTGACTAACATTACAAAAAGGATTTTTATGTATTTTCCTTGTTGTAAAAGATTATAACATTTTGTCTGTTTACCAACTTTTTCAGTTCAAAGTTTCAGGACAAACAATATTCTTGGTTTTTGATCTCTGGTGCCAAAATGAAAAGATGTCAGAGTTTCTAACTTTTGAAAAACCAACATAAAGCTGGCCATGTGAAAATCCAAAAGATTCAGTCAAAAAACTTTCAGTGACTGCGTTTGAGATTTATTAATGGTTAGAACAAAGTTTAAATGGCTCTCAATCCAAATTTTCATCTAAAAGAATCAGAAATTTTAAGCCTCCCATTACAATGTATGAACAGAGATTTTTGTTAAATTTTGGACACCCAATTTTAAAAACATCAATTAAAATTTTAAAAACTTATTTACGTTTTTTGTTGGTTTTGCTTGAAAAATAGCCCAAACCATTATCTAAAAAACAAATAAATAAAATTAAAATAAATTTCAATAAATTAACAAAGAATTGGAGTGTTAAATTCAATTTTTACTATATGAGAAACAAAAATACTCAAACATTACATCATATCAAAAGGAAAGGCCATTTAAACTTTTTGAAATTTTAAACTAATTAAGAATCTAACAAAAATAAAGAAATTATCAGAATTTGATTTGATTAAAATTAATGTTGTCATCACAACTGAACTATGAAAAAAAAAATCCATTCTTTAACACTAGGAGCATTTCATTTATCAGAATAGTTGAAAGATCAAGTTGAAATAAGTATAGATCTGTATTCAGGTAACTAAAAATATTTTTTGACATCCCACATGTCAGATGAACACAAAGTCTTATTATTGTGGAAAGCCACACACAAACCAAAGATCATGCAGTGGCTGGTGTAAAAATTGTGCGTATTCCTTCGGCATTCCTCTTTTGAGGTGTCTCACACACCAAGCAATAAACCTAGCCCAGCCCCTTTAAATCGAAGGGGCGGGTGTTGCCTGGGGGGATGCCACTGCAGGATCATGCCAATAGTATATATCTTACCAGTCCAGAAGCCGAAACCACTGGACACAGGGTTCTGAAGAAACCAGGTCTGTATTCAGGTGACTAACAGTAACTGGCTTTTAATCTACCTCTTGATAGGAAGACAACAATTTCCCTTAATTGAATTAAATTTTTAACATAATACCAATGAAAATAATTTTTTTTTTTTTTTTTTTTTTTTCTTTTCTTTTTGATGATACTTTTAAGCTTGTAATTGCAGAATACAATAATCTTTAGAATTAATATAAAGACAAAGTTACCATTAGTCATGATAATTCCATCTTATTATAATGGAGATTATGTGTCTGTTTGTAACCAAAACTACCAACATCACAATTCCCTTAGTTATTTATGTTATATTCTCAATGGTTATTAAATAATCATTATTTAATCTTATTTATTAACAATGTCTCTACAAAGGTCTAGCTCAGATAGATTTGCCTCAAAACAGCCCATATTATTAATGTCTTTAAAATCCTGCAATGTGTGTTATATATCATTAAGAAATAAATGTTTACATAGTATATGGTGTGGTTAATTTGCATACCGGTTTTAACAAAACTGAGTTTAATAAATAATCATTTGGTGTTATTTCTGATATTATTTTATTCTCAAATATATTAAAAGCAATCCTATGTATAATTTTATATTGAAATCAATTAGAATAAAGTAAAAATAAGTGTAATCTTTTTGTGTTGTTCTTATTTAATTACATTACTCTTTCTAATTTGATATAATATTCAATTATATTAAAACTTAAATACTTGTGCCCAGAGGGTGTGTATTTTTGCTAGTAATTACAATTCCTCTAGATTTAAAAATAGCATCCAATGAAAGTCCACATATATGAGAACCTATGAATATTTTTCATCATATCAGTAGATTTATTTATTAAGTATTGTTACATTTTTAATAATAAAATCTTTGTCTGATCCTTTACATGTATGAATCAAGAATTTTGAATGATTTTTCAAAAATATCAAATTAATTGAAATATTGAAAACATCTCAACAAAAATAATTAACATGAATGTATTTTTTTCTTACAGAACCAAGATCTAAAATATAAACTAAAATGATGCCAAGAAAAGCAAAATGTTTACTTTCTTTTTCAGGGTTTTTTTGTTTGTTACTGTTTGTTTTTTTCTTAAATCCCAAATTAAGGCATTCATATGGACTCTTCCTAAACCCCTTTTTTGGGGGGAGGGGGTAAAGTAAAAAGAATTTTATCTCCAGATGATTATCTTTAAATTTATAAAAAATCAATCATGCCTGGATTATATAAGTACAATAAATAATCAAACTAATTAAAGTGGGATGCAATCACAAGAAAAATTTCTTCCCAAATTTGGAATAGAAACTTATTTAAAACAAAAAAATACCATCCTTTATAAATAAATATTGAAAATTTTATTAAATTTCAATAATTGATTTATGGTATTTTTTTTTCAATTGGATATCTTTCATATAAAATTTTCTAATACAAATCATTACATTTTTTTGTTTGTTTACAGTAAAAATCTTTTTACACTATTATTTTTCACAAATATCTCGGGTTCTGTAGATCACACACAAATAACCTTTATATTAAAACTTCTTTAAAAAAATCTATTTGAGAATTTATATAATTGTAGGTATTTAATTAATTTAGGTTTTGAATAAAAGTCATACACAAACAAACCACCTTTGTTATATAGATTATTAATGTTTATATTATTAATATTAACCAAGATTTAATAAAAGAAAAATTCCCCTTTGCTCATTAAAAAGTATTGTCAAAATTTTCTCATTTATTGTTTAGCAACTTGGTATAAAAAATGTTCATATAATTTAAAAAGTTGTAAGCCAATTTTTACAACCATAGAACAAAATATATGAATATTTAGGTATAAAGCAATTGTGTGTATTTTGACATCTATACAATAAAAATGTTCATTATCTCTTTCAGTAACAGCAACTGATAAACTTGCATAATTTATCATCAGGGCAATGTTTTGAATTTTGGCTCTGTGTTAAATCAATGACCCTTAAATCTAAATATTACTTTTTGTTATTAAGTAACATGATTCATTGAAATCTTTCAAGCATACCATGTTTCCCTGAAAATAAACAGGGCTTATATTAATTTTCACTCCGAAATATAACACTAGGGCTTATTTTCGGGGGATGTCGAGTGTTTGCGTTGCATGATGTGATTATGAAGAATGCTTATTTCTTTTGTCTATCTGCTGCTCTTAACTAGGGCTTATTTTAAAATCATCCTGAAAATCATGCTAGGTCTTATTTATCAAGGAAACATGGTACCTACATTTAACAAATACAATGATAATATCTAGTTAATGAATAAAAAGGACAAGAATTTATAGTTTATCATTAACTTATATTGTGGGGAATAATATATGAATAAAGTTTAAAATAAAAATAAAACAAATAATAAAATACAAAAATAAAGAATAAAACCAATAATTAAATACAAAAATAAAACAAATATGAAAATATGAAAATGATAAATTAAAGTATGAACAAAAAATAAAATAAAATTTCACTTCTGCTAAAAATGTAATTTTCAGCATCAAAAAACATTGCTACCCACTTGATAACACATGTGTTTTACAGCATCCCAAAATGATCAGCTCCATACTCTAGTCTTGTTAAACATCACCAAAATGCACTAAGGAAGGTCATCAGTGATGTTACACCAGTATCATTACAGATTCCAGGTTTTGCAACATCATATCTATTCAATCCAGTAACCCCGATCTGTTATTAGGCCGCCTCCTTTGATGAATTGCTCTATGTAAGTTAACAAATAATTCAGGAATTCTGATATAATGGCCCTGGGATACAACAGCCAATCAGAGACTTGCTTGGTACATGAATAAAATAGAAGATTCTATTTGCGTGCATTTTCGGATTTTCAATGACTCCTGCGCATGCGTCAAAACATTTTCATTAACAATTTTACAAACTTTTATAATAACAATACTTGGGCTTAATCAAAAATAAAAAAAACCATTCAACAAAAGAAGACCATAATATAGATTACACATTCCTAAGTAGATTTTAAGTATTACCTTTCAATAAATACAACTGAGTTCAATAGTAATTAAAAGCATAAAACATATGTTGCTCTAAAATCCAAAAGTTCTGTATACTTACAGTTACAAGCAACTAAATTATTTCTATAAATACAAAGTAAAAGTTTGCTGAATATAAATCTCAGTGTAAAAGATAAAGACAATAAAGTTATACATACTAATATGTCGGTCATCAGCTTTGTTGATTAATTCTTCTAATTCTTGCTGTTTGTGCTTTTTCCTGAGATAATCTCGGAAGTCATCATCAGGATCAAAATCTTCACCAAATGTGAATTTGCCTTTCCGATCGTCATATTTAAAGTTACGTAACTGAGCCAAAGGATCTTTCTCACGTGGTTCAGGTTCACTTCGCTTGCTGAAAACCTAAAAATCGAAGATAAGAAAATTTATATTTCAAATTCAAAATTCTTATACAGGCCAAAACTATTGATTTTGTAAAGATGAAGTAAATTTAATAGCAATTTTTATGATAGATTACACTGGTTTATAAAGAAATTGAGGCAAGCACAAAAATAGCTGTTTTAACCTAATTTGGGGGTTCTGAATTCAGATTGGAAATCCGTTTCTACTCATCACCTCTAGTTTTTTAGATATGCATACTGTACATTTTGTACACATACTGTACATTCTTGCATCAGACAAAAAATATTGTTTTGTAAACCAGTGTTATTCTAAAAAATATGATTTTAAATAATTGCATTAACACAGAATAAATATGGATAGCACTAAGTAATGGAATGATATAACCAAAGTGAATCCTGATCGATACGAACCAAATATGATAGGACAATATAGTAACAATCTAGCCATACCTTACATTTCATGATTCCACAAAATGGATGATGTATTATTGCTAATTGAAAATCATGTTTGTATTTAGGATCAAGATGCTTTATCTTTAAATGAACACATGTACACAGCTAAATAATTCATATAATAAAGTGCTGATGTCTAAATGGCAAGACTTTCTTTCTTTCTTTCTTTTTTGGATTTTACGACATGTCAACCCTTGTTGGGTTATTTTATGCCAAAGATGTTTTGTACTATTCATTCTTGATGAGTATTGAAAATTCTTTTTTAGAACTAAATTTTTTTAAAAACATTTTTCTTAACTCATTTTTTGATCTATTTAAACCAAAGATGGGATTTTATAGATACTACCACTCCAGGTCAGAGTGGGTAGATGTAATTGAGTTGATTACTGGTTTTCTTTAAACACGCAAGGTGATTAAACAACTGAGTAGTGGTGGGAGTAAGTAGAAGGAGGAAGTCAGAAATTATATGAAAGGGTGTGGGGATTGGGGGGAAGAGAATTGGTGGAAAATGAGTTATAGACATTTTAGGAAGTGTATGCTATATTCAAAATTAATCTTATTCAAAGTGGGTTTATTTTGCTTGATGTATAGAGCTTCAAGAATTTGGAGTTTTTCTTTCTTTCTTTCTTTGTGCAGTATGTGTATGTTTTGGTTAGAATTTTGTAAATATATATATATATATATATTTTTGGGAGAATATGTGCTTAATTGAAGTTGTACCTAATTTTGAAAGTTAATTAACTAATAATTAATTAATTAGGCGGGCATACCTATTTAAATGTAAGGCTAAACAAATCGAGAAAAATCAATCTCTGTATGTACATTTCGGCCTATTGTGTATTTACTTCTCATATATATTATATATATATATATCTGTGGAGAAATGTAAACAAACATGGGATAGTACAATTAAAAAATGCTACCCAAGTATACATATTACATTGTAACATCCCGTGTTTGTCTACATTTCTCCACTTACTGTCGGATTGATTTTCTCATTCTACTCCCATATATATATATATATATATATATATATATATATATATATATTACACCCGTCTTAATCATAAAAATATAAACAAGAATTATATACATACAGATAACATTTATAATAAAAGTTTCAAATAATAAAAATAAGTTATAAAAATATTACCTTGACCAAAGTGTAGACTAAATAGAGGACAATACCCACAGCATACATCGGTAGGACAATACCCATCATACCTCTGCCACTTCCTGCTTGCTGTTGCTGAGCTCTCATCTCTGATGCTGCACGTAGTCCTGGATGATGTCCAGGCTGAAAAATAAGAACATTTAATCTTCATTCTTTTTGAATATTTTTGGAAAACTTTCTCATAGCTGGAGGGATTAAATTATAGATGATGGGAACATAGGTTCATTTAAGCCTTTAAATTTGTTGCTAAACTAATGCATTTTAGTCAACTATTCATTGGTTCAGAAAGATTTGGTTTGGTTTGGTTTAACGGCATATCAACCTCAGTGGGTCATTTAATGCCGATAAAGTTTTGAAACAAATCAATTCTTAATGGATAATACAATTTTTTTATAAATACATTTTTCTATTTAACCCATAGATGGGAGTTCAGAAAGGATTTGATATCATTGTACATATTTTTCATAAAAAGATTGAATTATATTGTTTCATGTTTATCCAAATCTTATCTTTTGTGAAAGAACAAGAATAATGTTACTCTTAAATATATTGTCAGAGTTGCCCTATTGTTGGTATCAGCCAGACAGTGAGAGTGTCTATGTGCTTTTTCGCTAGTGCTAGACCAGGGAGATTTTTTTTGCTGAGGTGGAGCGCCACACCTACTGTCAGCTCCCCACTTTACCGCACAGATCAGATTACCCATGCTGTGTTACTCATATGCTTAGTTAGTGGGGCTGTTATTGAACCCGGAACCTTGTGACTCCTAGGCGGATGCTCTGCCGACTAAGCTAAACCTCTTGAATATTTTACTTGAATATATAGTAGTTATTTACTAAGTCTAGTTTAGGCCTGAAATATGGGGCATCCAGTGAAAATTGAACTCACTAAAAATGGTCTGCTAACTTAACTTGATAACCATTACACTAAGTAAGGCACCCTTCCTCTTAAAGATATAATAGCATGCAGGTCACAAGGTCAAATCATAAATTCACAGTAACAAAGCAATAACTGTTGTAGGCTGCCGAAAAACACTGAATCTTTCAAAGCCTCCATGCTTCCTGTAATCTGCCGAGACTATACCTGATGACCCTCTTCACACACATATGCACACACATACATACATGCATATTACTACTGTAAACTGTTCATGTTCCTGACACTAATACATTATTCTGTGTACTTGACATGAGACTTTGATGAGTTGTGGTGCACCTGAGCACTGTACACAATAAATTTCATTATTTATGTCAAAAGAAATATATAATTAGATAATTAAATTTATTGTGTACAGTGCTCAGGTGCACCACAACTCATCAAAGTCTCATGTCAAGTACACAGAATAATGTAGTGTCGGGAACATGAACAGTTTACAGTAGTAATATGCATGTATGTGTGCGCGTGTGTGCATATGTATGTGAAAGGCAATGGCCTCAATATAAATTTTCATTAATCTTTAAAGAGAAACATACATTAAAAAGTAGATATTCATATTTTGATATATGCTTATGGAAGTCTGTTGCACACAATGATGATCTCAATCGAATGAAACTTGTGCATGAGACATTTTAAGTGTAAAGAAAGTGATTAGACCATAGTCCACTAGTCTTGGCAGTCCGGTAGTTGGTCCAGTGGCAGGGGAAAATCCGAGACGACTGGACTGCTGAGCTGCTGCAGGATGCTGTCTCGGGTAGTATTGAGTCACTTCACAAGAGGGAAGCCTAACCAGAAGCCTCAGCGCCTGCACCCTAGTGCCAGGTTGTATTGGGGATTTTATGTGAGTAGTAAGTACCCCAATCCTACTACTGTCTGTATTTTTTAGATGAGGCTTGATTTTAATTTTAATTTTTTGGACTGTTGTCCTCATATTGTGGTCTGTATAAACACAACATTTTGGTCGCTGTATCCTCCAGCTTTCCCCAGGTGTTCCCTGTGTATCTGAGCATAGTAATGATCCAACTGGGAAATCATTTTGAAACATGTTTATACATACCACAATAAAGATGAGGACAACACTCAAAGAAATCAAAATAATTAAAAACCCACATCTGTTTACAAATTCACAAGTAAGATTCTAGGTACCTGTAATGTAAATATTTTTAATCAATAATAACTTACACGCATTTGTCGGACATCATCTGCAGGTCTTGCACGATCCATATTGACAGCTGCTCTTGGAGGTGGCATATTTGCTGAAAAAATTTAATTTTTAAATGAAAAACAAATTTGAATCAAATTGTAAATCATACTTGATACTTTATTATTATTTCCTAAGTTTTCAAGGTTTGGCACACAGGCCTTAAGTCACTTACAATCCCTAAATGGTCACCCATCTAAATACTGAGCAGGCTCATTACTGCTTAACTTTAGTGATCTGGTGATCAATTATATTGATTTAAGAATGAGCATTATTAACCAAGTATCAACATTTTCAAGATAAATATTTTGAATAATTTATATCAAATCAAATCAGAATTGGTTTTATATTCAAACACATTTTACAAGTTGAGCAAAGTCTTGGTAACTCAAATCTAATTGAGAAAAAGCAAAGACAACAATTTTTTTAAAACTTAATAAATGCTAAAAAGTCCCACTCAAAATGAATTTGTACTGGAGTTAAATTTCAAAATAAAATAATTGCCCTAATCTAAATCTATCTATCTATATCTATATCTATATCTATATATATATATATATACATATATATATAAAGGGCATTTGATGTAAATATATGTATGTATGTAGGACTATCTGGATGAAAACACAAAAATAAAGGGGCCGGGTTAGCTCAGTCGGTAGAGCGTTTGGCTAGAAACCACAAGGTTCCTAGTTCGATACCGGTCCCCGCCAACTCAGCGTATGAGTAGCACAGGGATCTGTGCGGTAAAATAAGGAGCTGATGGTAGGTGTGGCGCTCCACCTCAGATGCTAAAACAATCTCCTTGGTCTAGCGCTATTGAAAAGGGGATAGACTCCCTCGCTGACTGGCTGATACCGACTTTAGGCCGCCCCATCGACTTTACTTTTTTTTTTTTTTATATATACACATTAAATATCACCAGTTCTTGCTTTTTGTGCAAAAATTAGGAAGATTTAATTTATATTCGAAGATATTTAAAAATTAATACATAGAAATAGCATTGAAATCCTAATTAAAAAATATCTAGCATCTGTAAATCTCAAAAGTAAACAAATCAATACACCAGGGGCTTTTTTTGCCCCCCTCTGCTCTACCCAGGTCATGCTGTCTAGCTGCTTCTAGTTCAAAGATAAAGCCTTTCCTTCAGGAAATATTTAAAATTGACAACTAAAGAAATTTTGCATTAGATGGCAATTTTTAAACATTTTTTAGAATAGGCCTTATATGTAGTCAAAGAGTTTAATGTCATTACCAGGACCCTCAGTCACAGCCTTCTAACACATATATGATAAAAAGTTTTGAGGGTTGCCATAAGGGCAATAGAGTTGGTAAAATCATATAGGTGCTAGGACTTGACATGACCAGCCGATTGATCAGAGGGGGCCTCTCCGACCACCCGTCTAGCCCAAGAAAGGGCCAAAGTAGTGTTGCATGTCATGGATTGCTCATCCACCAGGTTTGCATCCTTAAGCATCATGGGTCGCCACCCACGGCTAACAGGTGGCCTCATTGGAGGAGTCTTACCCCTCTGCAGAGGTGCAGTCGGTGTATTCTAAATCCCCATCCAACAGGGCTATCTCCAATTTAAGTGATATTCATTAAATATCCCTTAAATTGGAGAAAATGTTTACAATTTTTTCAGAACATTTCAATAAATTAGTTTTATTTCCTATTCAGTAGAGAGAAAATCTTATGTAACATATCTAAGGGTTATCCACAACCCAATATTTCACCTAAATCTAACAAACTATATTTGTATTTTCATGACCATATCCTGATAAATTTGCTATGCAAAAAGTATATGTACAAAAGAGTGTATTCTCTGTCAGTGTATATTGTTTTGCACACATTTAATCTAAACGTTGTTGATCCTTTAGCCTCTTAACAATCACACATACATCTTGACAGGTATCAATTGATTTACCTGATATGACAAATTTCAATTAGTATTTCTAATGTGGTGTCTAATTTAATCCATTTTTTTGTCATCTTACACAACTGCTTGGTTCCAATCATATTGAAAATAGAGTCTACTACACTTGTACAAATATTTACCACTTGGTGTTCTTGGACTAAGATCAACTTTTTAAGGAAGTTATTAGTTGTACTGTTTCCAAATTGGTGTATGGTACCACATTATGCTGACTGGTAGAAATCTTTGCTCATAAAGAAGGAGGCTACACTTCATCTACAGATTATGTTTCAGGTCTAAAAAATGCCATGATAATACTTTACACTAATGCATATACATTCATATTATAACTATTTTTAATGGATTCCCATCTGTACTAAATTGATATAGAAAAAATGAGTTTTAAAAAAAGTAGCCATCATTACTTTTGTGTCAAATGTAAAAATAAAATAAAATAAAATTTCACAGAAAAAGGTCAACCAATTGTACAAAGAGAAATGAATTACAACTGTAAATTTCCTTCCTCAAAAAAAAAAAAAAAAAAAAAAAAAATCTACTAAAGGTTACAACTTTAATTGATACTCAAGTTTCAACTTTAGGTTGGTTGGTTGGTTGGTTGGATTTTACAGTATGTCAACTCTTGTTGGATTATTTTATGCTGAAGATGTTTTCTTTTATTCATTCTTGATGGGTATTCAAAATATTTTTTTTAATTCAATTTTTTAAAAACTCATTTTTTCTATCTAACCCATAGATGGGATGCTAACAGGTACTGCCACTCCGTGTCAGAGTGGGCCTGGGAGTAACAGCGATGATCTGATACTCCACTTCCCCAGAGTTCCAGAATTGGATGCAGTTTAATATTATACTCAGGACACTAAAGCCCACAGCCACTGCCTTCTAGCACATATATGATAAAAAGGGCTGGGGGTGCCATAAGGGCAATAGGGTTGGGACAATCATATAGGTGCAAGGGCTTGATGTGACCAGCCAATTGATCAGAAGGAGCCTCTCTGACCACCAGTCTAGCCTAAGCAAAGTCCAAAGTGGGAGTGTTGCATATCATGCCATAATCGTTGCCAATCTGTCCCTCATAGGGAGTAACAAAAAATAAAACCATCACTGAAATGCTCACTTTGACTGGAATAAAGATAACTGGGATTGTTACTGCGCCGAGCTGCAACACCCAAACTGGCCTGAATTCTACGACTCTGGAAATGTCAACACTATACTCCATAATATCCTGAACTCTATATGGACAGCATGTGTGGCATCAGTGCCACGTAAGCGGAAAAAACACCCAGGGAGAACAATTTGTGAGACTGCAGCAGTCCGTCTCGCCAGGAAGGAACGCCGTAGTACTGAGCGGGAGTACCAACGTCACAAATCAGATGTCA
Organism: Doryteuthis pealeii; assembly: GCA_023376005.1. Taxonomy (NCBI): domain Eukaryota; kingdom Metazoa; phylum Mollusca; class Cephalopoda; order Myopsida; family Loliginidae; genus Doryteuthis; species Doryteuthis pealeii. The sequence continues at coordinate 21,299,002 of CM042140.1, read as the reverse complement.
ATAGGAGAAAGCGGAACAAATCAACCAACCACCTCAAGCAGGTGACAAAAAAGGCGGTACTCAAATTTGAACAGCGCATAGCAACCATCCCTAACAGTAAGGTGTTCTGGAAATATGTACATTCGAAGCTCCCCAGTTGGCCCTCTTCGCAATCCTCGTACAAACCAGATTACCGATATCTCCAAAGAATGTGCAGAACTTATTGCTGAATGCTATGCAGGCATTTTCACTGTTGTGGACCAAAATGTACCATCTCCTCCACCTCTGACATCAACTTCTATAACCACTATAGAATTTACGCCTGCTATGCTGCGACACCACCTCAAGAGTAAACGCAACCATGCCTCTCCTGATCTTGATGGTGTGAAATACCTGCTTCTCAAATGTGGCAGGTACTTCCTTCTGCATCAGCTAGCTGTTTTTTTCTCCAATTTGGCATAAACAATGGTGCTACCCCAGAACAGTGGAAAACTGCTAGTGTAATTCTGCAAGAAAAAAAACAGATCTTTCTTGCAGTCAGACCTGGACACAGTGCAGCAATGGATCACTGACTGGCAACTGAAGCTGGCTGTGGACAAATGTACCACCATGCATTTTGGGAGGAAAAACCCATCATACATATACTCCCTCCACAACACTAATATCAAGGATCTTCTTGTGAACGTGATCTGGGTATTACTGTCAGCAGTGATTTACATTGGATGAAACACATCTCTAAAATTGTCAAGAAGGCCGAGGGTGTCCTGGCGTTGCTCAGCAAGACCTTTATCAGCCGCTCACCGGCTATCTATTTAAAGTTGTACAAAGCTATGGTGCAGCCACACTTGGAATTTGCATCACCAGTCTGGAACCCCTATCTCGCTCAGAACATCAACCTCCTAGAAACTGTACAGAGACGTGCAACCAAACGAATACCCTCCATCAAGCATCTGCCATATTCTGAACGTCTTGCTGCCCTGGGAATGGATTCGTTGAAACTCTGGTGTCTGGCAACTTACCTGGTAAATGCTCATAAGGTCATTAATCATCTTAACAACAGCAACCTTGAGCACCATTTTGATCTCCATGTTTCTAACACACATGGGCATGCCTACAAAGTCAGAAAACAGCATAGCTCATATGACTTTCGGAAACATTTTTTCATGCTCAGAGTTGCCGAGGCATGGAATAAGCTGCCTGCATCTGTTGTGGGCTGCCGAAATACTGCATCTTTCAAAGCCTCCATGCTTCCTGTAGTCCGTTAACACTATACCTGATACTCCCATCCACACACATATACACGCACGTGCACACATACATGTATATTATTACTGTACACTGTTCACGTTCCTGACGCTAATACATTATTCTGTGTACTAGACATGAAACTTTGATGAGTTGTGGTGCACCTGAGCACTGTACACAATAAATTTCATCATTATTATTATTATTATGGACTGCTCAGCCACCAAGAATCCATCCTTAAGCATCATGGGTCATCAACCATGGCTAACAGGGGATTTTACCCCTCTACAGGGGTGGAGTCTGTGTATTCTTCTGCCCCAGCTGACAGAGCAGGTTTTGACTTTAGTGGCCTATTAAAGTTCTGAATAGTTTGAAGTGACAAGTTAAATGATTTGGAAATTCATTATTTAACTGGTTAGCTGTAGTTGTTTTTGATATTAAACAAAAGAAAAGCAACATGGAATACAGATGCATAATACATATTTCACCTCTGGGGAGAGAAATCTAAAAAGGGAAGTTTTTTCTAATAAAAGAGATATGTATGCTGATGTGTACATAAGAAAAAAGAGAAAAAATCATATATGAAAATGGGGTCCCAATTCAACAACAGTTGATTCTCTGAAAAAGCAAGTGTTACAATCTTATTATAATGGATGTTAACTTGTGACTTGTCAGGAATTGAACCTGAGACCTTCTCATAACAAATTTTAGGCTGGTTTAATTTAAATAAGACTGTTTCAGCCAATCAGAGGGAGGCTTGTGATTGTAGCAGGCACTACTTAAATAACTGCAATTTGTAAACTAATAATCCAATTGGGCTCCAATTTTGACACGTGCCATTTGAAGGTTAGTACTTTATAAAAATCATATGGATTTTTTATTAGTGGCGCCATCTACATGTCAGGTCCGGGACTTATTGAGTGATGTGTTATGACACACACAAATTTGGTCTGTAGTTGAAAAGTCATTTGCCTGGAGAGGTGCTAACAGTCTGAGCTATTGGATTAACTCTGTGTCAGTACAAAGTTCACAATGGAGACTTGGTGACTGTCTGTCTGTAACTGAAACTATGTCACTGCTTACATTACAATACATTCAGGAATTGCATGAGTTTATCAATGAGTATTTGATTTATAGTCAAGAGCATGAATACATAGAATAAATCTTATTTATGTTTCAATGAAAATCAGAGTTAGATTTGCCTCAAAACAGCCAATAGCATGTTTAAAATTCTGCAATGTGACTTATATACCACTATGAAATAAAGGTCTACATAATAAATGGTGTGGTTAATTTGTATACTGGTTTTAACTAAACCGGGTTTAATAAATAATTACTTGGTGTTATTGATCTTTGATATTATTGTTTTATTCTCCAATGTATTAAAATACAACTCATAAATGATTTTATATAGAAACAAATAAAAATATAATTAAAATAAGTGTAATCTATTTATACGTGTTCTTATTTAATTTCATCAGTCTTTCTAATTTGAAACATGATAAAGTTAACAAAAAGGCTAAGGAAGTACCTATGCTGGCAGCTGTTATGAATCCTGTTATCTCAGAATCCACGGCTCTGCTCATTTCAGTCACTAGTCTTAACAAAGTTCACCCAGGGCAAGAAGATTTTCACAAAAGTGGAATTTTATAAGGACAGACGATCAGATCCTGGTAGAGCATGAACAATTTCCCAAAACTGCCATCGGGTAATTCCATGTCAAATCATCCAGAAAAAAGTAAAATTGTCACCCACCCCTTTCAATTTTTATGAATTTTTTTCCAGGTGTGGACTATGTTAACATTAGAAGATCTCTAAAATTTGAGCTTCCAATTCAAAAAATTGGCGGAGTTATACTGACCCCCCTCAAATTTGGAGAGCTAAAAATCGACATAACTCCACCATTTTTTTTAATTGGAAGCTCAAATTTTGGGGAATGTCTAACTTAAACATGGACAAAATTTCAGAAAAATTGAAGGGGATGGGTGACATGACCTGGATGATCTGACATGGAATTACCCCATCACAATCTTTTTTAAAGATATTTTGATTTTCCCCTGTTCCATTCACTTTATGAAATGCAGCACAATCCTGGTAAAGGTTCATCAATAATATACTGCATTAGCATTACCAGCACTCTCTCTGAAATCAGTGGACATTGACAAATTTGCACCTTAATAGGTTTAATTCACAATTTCTCAAGTATTTCTGATCCAATCTTAAAAATTATGTATATGGTTAGAAAGAAAAGAAAATAATCTTTCTAAATATCTAATTTCCATGTATCTTTATCCATTGAATTATTTTTTACAGTGATTTAAAATGGTATTTTGCTTTGAACAGCCGAAAATACAAAATATCAATTTTTTTCCGAGGCTAAATTTAATACAATAATTTGTTTTGCAAAATCAAAGCGGGTAATTTTTATCAATATTCTTGAAATTGTATACTTAATTAGAAAACACCTACATTGAGGAGGTTGTTTTTTTTCTTCTTCGACCTTTGGAAGTGAAACTACTATAAACAAAGGTTGACCCAGGTTCCTTCAAAAAGTAAAATTAAAGTTATGCAGTCTGCATAACTTAAATTTTACTTGTGCCTTTTGTAGGCAATCATTCTCATAGCCAGTTCATCTATGGTGTAACATTTAGCTCTAAATGGTAAAACATGTTTAGCTTGTCTTTGAGCATTTTGAGAATTTTGGGATAAATCCTGTTAAATGTGAATTTGGGAAATCTGAAATTATCTTTCTGTGTCACTGACTTAATCGTGCTGGTATTTTTCCTTCTCCAGACAAAATTGAAACTACTAATCAGTTTCCTGTGTCAACTCTGCAGAGGTGCAGTCAGTGTATTCTACAGCCCCAGTCGACAGGACAGACTTAAAACTGTATTAATTTGTATCTGTTAAATATGGTTTTGTCCTTTACTTTTCATTATTTATTTTATATTCTAAGTATACAGGAGTTGGACAAAATAATGGAAACATTACTTTTCTATTATTTTGTCCAACCCCTGTAAATTTAGCATAGATCAAAAAATTCGGCAAATCCAAAATCCCAAACTTGTTGGATAAATTGTTCAGTACCTATATAGAACTTTTAACCAGGTATTTGAACTATACATTCTCCAATGAGAAATATTTCACACCTAATGCTTCATACTAAATCCAAAACGATATATATTATAGACAGATATATATATATATATATGAATACACACACACACACACATATATATATATATATATATATATATATATACATATATATATATATATATAGGAAGTCCTTTGAGCAGAATCCAGAATTCACACAGAGCTGACTGATGTAGGTTTTTGTTGGTTGGCCTACATTGGTGTGTCCATGTGTAGCTAAGAGGAATGACCAGTGCTGCCCAGTATAGAGATTGAACTCACAACCTCCAGGTTATGAGTAGTGTCTCTTAGTAAGCATCCCGTCACCCCTGTTGATTGGATTGGTTCTGCCGGTGAAGAGAAATAAAAGCTGGGTGTAATATTTTTGCAAGTCTTCAGACTTTTGCAGTTGGGAAAGTGATTATTTGGATCAGTTTTTCATCCATCAAAAACAAAATCAGAAAGTATACTGTCACCTCCAACTGATTATTTCCAGATTTATCTCCTAATGAAGAATTTATTCAACTTCATATTAATATCATTGCTTCATTTTCTATTTGGTCTTTCATATCTGCTGTGTGTGGACCAATTATCTTATGATAAAGCTCTATCTATAAAAGATACTAGCAAAAAAAGGGCCCCCAGGGCACAGGTATTTAAGTTTAAATATAATTAAATATTATATTGAATTAGAAAGACTAATGAAATTAAATACGAACATAAAAAAGATTACTTATTTTTACTAAACGGCTTCCAACAAAAGTAACTGACCAATCTCAACTGCTAATAGACTATGTTAAATTGCATTCTTTATTTTATTTTTCTGCCAAATTTGACCAGATTCACATTACTGTGAGTTTTTGTAAATAAGCACAATATATCAACACCCTCTCATGTGAATGAATTATATGTAAAAAAAACAGGTGTTCAAATATTTGTCATTTTTTTTTCTGTCTCATCGATAAAAAGTTATAAAAAATCAATACACATTTAAACCACCTTGATGTGCATATCAATTTCTTTTTGTTGTATCATCTGACAGGATTTTATAAGTTTCTAGCGATTTTATAAGCATTTTTCAGATGAACCCACCAAAAATTCAAATGTTTACAGCATTTTAGGGTGGCATGAGCATACCTCATAAGAAGCTCAAGTGATTAGTTATGCCTTTTTTAATTAATAGTTTTTTGCTGTAAATGGGATTTGTCAATAAAAACACAATGTCCAAAAATTATCAGGAATATAGGGGCCTTTTTTTGTCCAGTTTTTCCAACTTCAAATGCTTATATTTCAAAAAGTTGACAGAGTAACTGATAATTTACAGGGATGCTAACAGGTACTGCCACTCCGTGTCAGAGTGGGCCTGGAGTAACAGCGATGATCTGATACTCCACTTCCCCAGAGTTCCAGAATTGGATGCAGTTTAATATTATACTCAGGACACTAAAGCCCAACAGCCACTGCCTTCTAGCAAATATATGTAAAAAGGGCTGGGGGTGCCATAAGGCAATAGGGTTGGACAATCATATAGGTGCAAGGGCTTGATGTGACCAGCCAATTGATCAGAAGGAGCCTCTCTGACCACCAGTCTAGCCTAAGCAAGTCCAAAGTGGGAGTGTTGCATATCATGCATAATCGTTGCCAATCTGTCCCTCATAGGGAGTAACAAAAATAAAACCATCATACTGAATGCTCACTTTGACTGGAATAAAGATAACTGGGATTGGTTACTAGCGCCGAGCTGCAACACCCAAACTGGCCTGAATTCTACGATCTGGAATTGTCAACACTATACTCCATAATATCCTGAACTCTATATGGACAGCATGTGTGGCATCAGTGCCACGTAAGCGGAAAAAACACCCAGGGAGAACAATTTGTGAGACTGCAGCAGTCCGTCTCGCCAGGAGGAACGCCGTAGTACTGAGGGGGAGTACCAACGTCACAAATCAGATGTCAATAGGAGAAAGCGGAACAAATCAACCAACCACTCAAGCAGGTGACAAAAAAGGCGGTACTCAAATTTGAACAGCGCATAGCAACCATCCCTAACAGTAAGGTGTTCTGGAAATGTACATTCGAAGCTCCCCAGTTGGCCCTCTTCGCAATCCTCGTACAAACCAGATTACCGATATCTCCAAAGAATGTGCAGAACTTATTGCTGAATGCTATGCAGGCATTTTCACTGTTGTGGACCAAAATGTACCATCTCCTCCACTCTGACATCAACTTCTATAACCACTATAGAATTTACGCCTGCTATGCTGCGACACACCTCAAGAGTAAACCAACCATGCCTCTCCTGATCTTGATGGTGTGAAATACCTGTTCTCAATGTGGCAGGTACTTCCTTCTGCATCAGCTAGCTGTTTTTTTTCTCCAATTTGGCATAAACAATGGTGCTACCCAGAACAGTGGAAAACTGCTAGTGTAATTCTGCAAGAAAAAAAACAGATCTTTCTTGCAGTCAGACCTGGACACAGTGCAGCAATGGATCACTGACTGGCAACTGAAGCTGGCTGTGGACAAATGTACACACATGCATTTTGGGAGGAAAAACCCATCATACATATACTCCTCCACAACACTAATATCAAGGATCTTCTTGTGAACGTGATCTGGGTATTACTGTCAGCAGTGATTTACATTGGATGAAACACATCTCTAAAATTGTCAAGAAGGCCGAGGGTGTCCTGGCGTTGCTCAGCAGACTTTATCAGCGCTCACCGGCTATCTATTTAAAGTTGTACAAAGCTATGGTGCAGCCCACTTGGAATTTGCATCACCAGTCTGGAACCCCTATCTCGCTCAGAACATAACCTCCTAGAAACTGTACAGAGACGTGCAACCAAACGAATACCCTCCATCAGCATCTGCCATATTCTGACGTCTTGCTGCCGGGAATGGATTCGTTGAAACTCTGGTGTCTGGCAACTTACCTGGTAAATGCTCATAAGGTCATTAATCATCTTACAACAGCAACCTTGAGCACCATTTTGATCTCCATGTTTCTAACACAAATGGGCATGCCTACAAAGTCAGAAAACAGCATAGCTTCATATGACTTTCGGAAACATTTTTTCATGCTCAGAGTTGCCGAGGCATGGAATAAGCTGCCTGCATCTGTTGTGGGCTGCCGAAATACTGCATCTTTCAAAGCCTCCATGCTTCTGTAGTCCGTTAACACTATACCTGATATCTCCATCCACACACATATACACGCACGTGCACACATACATGTTATTTATTACTGTAGCACTGTTCACGTTCCTGACGCTAATACATTATTCTGTGTACTAGACATGAAACTTTGATGAGTTGTGGTGCACTGAGCACTGTACACTAAATTTCATCATTATTATTATTATTATGGACTGCTCAGCCACCAAGAATCATCCTTAAGCATCATGGGTCATCAAAACCATGGCTAACAGGGGTTTTTACCTCTACAGGGGTGGAGTCTGTGTATTCTTCTGCCCAGCTGACAGAGCAGGTTTTGACTTTAGTGGCTTTTAAAGTTCTGAATAGTTTGAAGTGACAAGTTAATGATTTGGAAATTCATTATTTAACTGGTTAGCTGTAGTTGTTTTTGATATTAAACAAAGAAAAGCAACATGGAATACAGATGCATAATACATATTTCACCTCTGGGGAGAGAAATCTAAAAAGGGAAGTTTTTTCTAATAAAAGAGATATGTATGCTGATGTGTACATAAGAAAAAAGAGAAAAATCATATATGAAAATGGGGTCCCAATTCAACAACAGTTGATTCTCTGAAAAAGCAAGTGTTACAATCTTATTATAATGGATGTTAACTTGTGACTTGTCAGGAATTGAACCTGAGACCTTCTCATACAAATTTTAGGCTGGTTTAATTTAATAAGACTGTTTCAGCCAATCAGAGGGAGGCTTGTGATTGTAGGCAGGCACTACTTAAATAACTGCAATTTGTAAACTAATAATCCAATTGGGCTCCAATTTTGACACGTGCCATTTGAAGGTTAGTACTTTATAAAAATCATATGGATTTTTTATTAGTGGCGCCATCTACATGTCAGGTCCGGGACTTATTGAGTGATGTGTTATGAACACACACAATTTGGTCTGTAGTTGAAAAGTCATTTGCCTGGAGAGGTGCTAACAGTCTGAGCTATTGGATTAACTCTGTGTCAGTAAAGTTCACAATGGAGACTTGGTGACTGTCTGTCTGTAACTGAAACTATGTCACTGCTTACATTACAATACATTCAGGAATTGCATGAGTTTATCAATGAGTATTTTGATTTATAGTCAAGAGCATGAATACATAGAATAAATCTTATTTATGTTTCAATGAAATCAGAGTTAGATTTGCCTCAAAACAGCCAATAGCATGTTTAAAATTCTGCAATGTGACTTATATACCACTATGAAATAAAGGTCTACATAATAAATGGTGTGGTTAATTTGTATACTGGTTTTAACTAAACCGGGTTTAATAAATAATTACTTGGTGTTATTGATCTTTGATATATTGTTTTATTCTCCAATGTATTAAAATACAACTCATAAATGATTTTATATAGAAACAAATAAAATAATAATTAAAATAAGTGTATCTATTTATACGTGTTTTATTTAATTTCATCAGTCTTTCTAATTTGAAACATGATAAAGTTAACAAAAAGGCTAAGGAAGTACCTATGCTGGCAGCTGTTATGAATCCTGTTACTCAGAATCCACGGCTCTGCTCATTTCAGTCACTAGTCTTAACAAAGTTCACCAGGGCAAGAAGATTTTCACAAAAGTGGAATTTTATAAGGACAGACGATCAGATCTGGTAGAGCATGAACAATTTCCCAAACTGCCATCGGGTAATTCCATGTCAAATCATCCAGAAAAAAGTAAAATTGTCACCCACCCTTTTCAATTTTATGAATTTTTTTCCAGGTGTGGACTATGTTAACATTAGAAGATCTCTAAAATTTGAGCTTCCAATTCAAAAAATTGGCGGAGTTATACTGACCCCCCTCAATTTGGAGAGCTAAAAATCGACATAACTCCACCATTTTTTTTAATTGGAAGCTCAAATTTTGGGGAATGTCTAACTTAAACATGGACAAAATTTGAGTTTCCTAAGTTTTCAAGGTTTGCACACAGGCCTTAAGTCACTTACAATCCCTAAATGGTCACCCATCTAAATACTGAGCAGGCTCATTACTGCTTAACTTAGTGATCTGGTGATCAAATATTGATTTAAGAATGAGCATTATTAACCAAGTATCAACATTTTCAAGATAAATATTTTGAATAATTTATATCAAATCAAATCAGAATTGGTTTTATATTCAAACACATTTTACAAGTTGAGCAAAGTCTTGGTAACTCAAATCTAATTGAGAAAAAGCAAGACAACAATTTTTTAAAACTTAATAAATGCTAAAAGTCCACTCAAAATGAATTTGTACTGGAGTTAATTTCAAAAAAAATAATTGCCTCCCAATCTAAATCTATCTATCTATATATATATAATATTATATATATAAAAGGGCATTTGATGTAATATATGTATGTATGTAGGACTATCTGGATGAAAACACAAAAATAAAAGGGGCCGGGTTTAGCTCAGTCGGTAGAGCGTTCGGCTAGAACCACAAGGTTCCTTAGTTCGATACTGTCCCCGCCAACTCAGCGTATGAGTAGCACAGGATCTGTGCGGTAAAATAGGAGCTGATGGTAGGTGTGGTGCTCCACCTCAGATGCTAAACAATATCCTTGGTCTAGTGCTATTGAAAAGGGGATAGACTCCCCTCGCTGACTGGCTGATACCGACTTTAGGCCGCCCCATCGACTTTACTTTCTTTTTTTTTATAATACACATTAAAATACATCCCAGTTCTTGCTTTTTTGCAAAAATTAGGAAGATTTGATTTATATTCGAAAGATATTAAAAAATTAATACATAGAAATAGCATTGAAATTCTAATTAAAAAATAATCTAGCATCTGTAAATCTCAAAAGTAAACAAATCAATACACCAGGGCTTTTTTGCCCCTCCGCTCTACCCAGGTCATGCTGTCTAGCTGCTTCTAGTTCAAAGATAAAAACCTTTCCTTCAGGAAATATTTAAAATTGACAACTAAAACTTTTGCATTAGACGGCAATTTTTAAACATTTTTTAGAATAGCCTTATATGTAGTCAAAGAGTTTAATGTCATTACCAGGACCCTCAGTCACAGCCTTCTAACACATATATGATAAAAAGTTTTGAGGGTTGCCATAAGGGCAATAGAGTTGGTAAAATCATATAGGTGCTAGGACTTGACATGACCAGCCGATTGATCAGAGGGGGCCTCTCCGACCATCCGTCTAGCCCAAAAAAGGGCCAAAGTAGTGTTGCATGTCATGGATTGCTCATCCACCAGGTTTGCGTCCTTAAGCATCATGGGTCGCCACCCACGGCTAACAGGTGGCCCCATTGGAGGAGTCTTACCCCTCTGCAGAGGTGCAGTCGGTGTATTCTAAAGCCCCAACCAACAGGGCTATCTCCAATTTAAGTGATATTCATTAAATATCCCTTAAATTGGAGAAAATGTTTACAATTTTTTCAGAACATTTCAATAAATTAGTTTTATTTCCTATTCAGTAGAAAGAAAATCTTATGTAACATATCTAAGGGTTACCCAATATTTCACCTAAATCTAACATACTACATTTGTATTTTCATGACCATATCCAGATAAATTTGCTATGCAAAAAGTATATGTACAAAAGAGTGTATTCTCTGTCAGTGTATATTGTTTTGCACACATTTAATCTAAACGTTGCTGATCCTTTAGCCTCTTAACAATCACACATACATCTTGACAGGTATCAATTGATTTACCTGATATGACAAATTTCAATTAGTATTTCTAATGTGGTGTCTAATTTAATCCATTTTTTTTTTTTGTCATCTTACACAACTGCTTGGTTCCAATCATATTGAAAATAGAGTCTACTACACTTGTACAAATATTTACCACTTGGTGTTCTTGGACTAAGATCAACTTTTTAAGGAAGTTATTAGTTGTACTGTTTCCAAATTGGTGTATGGTACCACATTATGCTGACTGGTAGAAATCTTTGTTCATAAAGAAGGAGGCTACACTTCATCTACAGATTACGTTTCAGTCTAAAAAAAATGCCATGATAATACTTTACACTAATGCATATACATTCATATTATAACTATTTTTTAATGGATTCCCATCTGTACTAATTGATATAGAAAAAATGAGTTTTAAAAAAAGTAGCCATCATTACTTTTGTGTCAAATGTAAAAAATAAAATAAAATAAAATTTCACAGAAAAAGGTCAACCAATTGTGCAAAGAGAAATGAATTACAACTGTAAATTTCCTTCCTCAAAAAAAAAAAAAAATCTACTAAAGGTTGCAACTTTAATTGATACTCAAGTTTCAACTTTAGGTTGGTTGGTTGGTTGGTTGGTTTTTACAGTATGTCAACTCTTGTTGGATTATTTTATGCTGAAGATGTTTTCTTTTATTCCTTCTTGATGGGTATTCAAAATATTTCTTTAAACTCAATTTTTTTAAAACTCATTTTTTCTATTTAACGCATAGATAGGATGCTGACAGGTACTGCCACTCCGTGTCAGAGTGGGCCTGGGAGTAACAGCGATGATTTGATACTCCACTTCCCCAGAGCTCCAGAATTGGATGCAGTTTAATATTATACTCAGGACACTAAAGCCCACAGCCACTGCCTTCTAGCACATATATGATAAAAAGGGCTGGGGGTGCCATAAGAGCAATAGGGTTGGGACAATCATATAGGTGCAAGGGCTTGATGTTACCAGCCAATTGATCAGATGGAGCGTCTCTGACCACCAGTCTAGCCTAAGCAAAGTCTAAAGTGGGAGTGTTGCATATCATGCCATGATTGTTGCCAATCTGTCCCTCATAGGGAGTAACAAAAAACAAAATAAAGAATAAAGCTGACTGGGACTGTTACTGTGCCGAGCTGCAACACCCAAACTGGCCTGAATTCTATGACTCTGGAAATGTCAACACTATACTCCATAATATCCTGAACTCTATAGGAAGCGCGTGGTGTAATGGTTAAAGTCATGGGAAATGGACTTGTCGCCCCGAGTTCAAATCCTGGACATGGTGATTGCATTTCACTTAGCGCTAATATCCTTGGGAAAGGTATGAATCCTACTCTCCCTCCAGCTATGGGTAAATAGTAGGGCAGACTGGGCTCTTTAATCTTAGTTAGGCAACCGGTCTAGGAGAAGGAAAACTCTGAATTCAAACCTGTTAAGCTCCGCTTAAGAAATTGACCTTGTGTCGCATCCTGCTCGTGCGGAGGGGTTGGTAAATATATATATGAACAGCATGTGTGGCATCAGTGCCACGTAAGTGGAAAAAAACACCCAGGGAGAACAATTTGGGAGACTGCAGCAGTCCGTCTCGCCAGGAAGAAACGCTGTAGTACTGAGCGGGAGTACCAACGTCACAAATCAGATGTCAATAGGAGAAAGCGGAACAAATCAACCAACAACCTCAAGCAGGTGACAAAAAAAGGCGGTACTCGAATTTGAACAGCGCATAGCAACCATCCCTGACAGTAAGGTGTTCTGGAAATATGTACATTCGAAGCTCCCCAGTTGGCCCTCTTCGCAATCCTTGTACAAACCAGATTACCGATAACTCCAAAGAATGTGCAGAACTTATTGCTGAATGCTATGCAGGCATTTTCACTGTTGTGGACCAAAATGTACCATCTCCTCCACCTCTGACATCAACTTCTATAACCACTCTAGAATTTACGCCTGCTATGCTGCGACGCCACCTCAAGAGTAAACACAACCATGCTTCTCCTGGTCTTGATGGTGTGAAATACCTGCTTATCAAACGTGGCGGGTACTTCCTTCTGCACCAGCTAGCTGTTTTTTTTTCTCCAATTTTGCATAAACAATGGTGCTACCCCAGAACAGTGGAAAACTGCTAGTGTAATTCTGCGAGAAAAAAAAACAGATCCTGAACACTGCAGATCTTTCTTGCAGTCAGACCTGGACACAGTGCAGCAATGGATCACTGACTGGCAACTCAAGCTGGCTGTGGATAAATGTACCACCATGCATTTTGGGAGGAAAAACCCATTATACATATACTCCCTCCACAACACTAATATCAAGGAATCTTTTTGTGAACGTGATCTGGCTATTACTGTCAGCAGAGATTTACGTTGGACGAAACACATCTCTAAAATTGTCAAAAAGGCTGAGGGTGTCCTGGCGTCGCTCACCAGCTATCTATTTAAAGCTGTACAAAGTTATGGTGCGGCCACACTTGGAATTTGCATCACAAGTCTGGAACCCCTATTTCGCTCAGAACATTAACCTCCTGGAAACTGTACAGAGACATGCAACCAAACGAATACCCTCCATCAGGCATCTGCCATATTCTGAACGTCTTGCTGCCCTGGGAATGGATTCGTTGAAACTCTGGTGTCTGGCAACTGACCTGGTAAATGCTCATAAGGTCATTAATCATCTTAACAACAGCAACCTTGAGCACCTTTTTGATCTCCATGCTTCTAACACACGTGGGCATGCCTACAAAGTCAGAAAACAGCATAGATCATATGACTTTCTGAAACATTTTTTCATGTTCAGAGTTGCCGAGGCATGGAATAAGCTGCCTGCATTTGTTGTGGGCTGCCGAAACACTGCATCTTTCAAAGCCTCCATGCTTCCTGTAGTCCGCTAACACTATACCAGATACTCCCATCTACAGACATATACACGCACGTGCACACATACATGTATATTATTACTGTACGCTGTTCCTGTTCCTGACACTAATACATTATTCTGTGTACTAGACATGAGACTTTGATGAGTTGTGGTGCACCTGAGCACTGTACATAATAAATTTCATCATCATTATTATTATTATGGACTGCTCAGCCACCAAGAATCCATCCTTAAGCATCATGGGTCATCAGCCATGGCTAACAGGTGATCCCATTGGGGGGATTTTACCTCTCTACAGGGGTGGAGTCTGTGTATGTTTCTGCCCCAGCTGACAGAGCGGGTTTTGATTTTAGTGGCCTATTAAAGTTCTGAATAATTGACAAGTTAATTGATTTGGAAATTCATTATTTAACTGGTTAGCTGTAGTTGTTTTTGATATCAAACAAAAGAAAAGCAACATGAATACAGACCCATAATACATATTTCACCTCTGGGGAGAGAAATCTAAAAAGGGAAGTTTTTTTCTAATAAAAGAGATATGTATGCTGATATGTACATAAGAAAAAAGAAAAAAAATCATATATGAAAATGGGGTCCCAATTCAACAACAGTTGACTGTCTGAAAAAGCAAGTGTTACAATCTTATTATAATAGATGTTAACTTGTGACTTGTCAGGAATTGAACCTGAGACCTTCTCATAACAAATTTTAGGCTGGTTTAATTTAAATAAGACTGTTTCAGCCAATCAGAGGCAGGCTTGCAATTGTAGCAGTGCCTGCTACAATTGCAAGCCTGCCTCTGATTAAATAACTGTAATTTGTAAACTAATAATCCAATTGGGCTCAAATTTTGACATGTGCCATTTGAAGGTTAGTACTTTATAAAAATCATATGGATTTTTTTTAGTGGCGCCATCTACATGTCAGGTCCGGGACTTATTGAGTGATGTGTTATGACACACACAAATTTGGTCTGTAGTTGAAAAGTCATTTGCCTGGGGAGGTGCTAACAGTCTGAGCTATTGGATTAACTCTGTGTGGAGACTTGGTGACTGTCTGTCTGTAACTGAAACTATGTCACTGCTTACATTACAATACGTTCAGAAATTGCATGAGTTTATCAATGAGTATTTGATTTATAGTCAAGAGCATGAATACATAGAATAAATCTTATTTATGTTTCAATGAAAATCTGAGTTAGATTTGCCTCAAAACAGCCAATAGTATGTTTAAAATCCTGCAATGCGACTTATATACCACTATGAAATAAAGGTCTACATAATAAATGGTGTGGTTAATTTGTATACTGGTTTTAACCAAACCGGGTTTAATAAATAATTACTTGGTGTTATTGATCTCTAATATTATTGTTTTATTCTCCAATGTATTAAAATCAATCTAATGAATGATTTTATGTAGAAACCAATTAAGATATAATTAAAATAAGTGTTATCTTTTTATATGCGTTCTTATTTAATTTCATTAGTCTTTCTAATTTGAAACATGATAAAGCTAATAAAAAGGCTAAGGAAGTACCTATGCTGGCAGCTGTTATGAATCCTGTTATCTCAGAATCCACGGCTCTGCTCATTTCAGTCACTAGTCTTAACAAAGTTCCCTCAGGGCAAGAAGATTTTCACAAAAGTGGATTTTATAAGGACAGACCATCAAATCCCGGTAGAGCATGAACAATTTCCCAAAACTGCCATTGGGTAATTCCATGTCGAATCCTCCAGAAAAAAGTAAAATTGTCACCCACCCCTTTCAATTTTTATGAATTTTTTTCCAGGTGTGGACTATGTTAACATTAGAAGATCTCTCAAAATTGAGCTTCCAATTCCAGAAATTGGCGGAGTTATACCGCCCCCCCCCCTCAAATTTGGAGAGCTAAAAATCAACATAACTACACCATTTTTTTTAATTGGAAGCTCAAATTTTGGGGAATGTCTAACTTAAACATGGACAAAATTTCAGAAAAATTGAAGGGGATGGGTGTGACGTGTCCTGTATAATTTGACATGGAATTACCCCATCACAATCTTTTTTTAAGATATTTTGATTTTCCCCTGTTCCATTCAATTTATGAAATGCAGCACAATCCTTGTAAAGGTTCATCAATAATATACTGCATTAGCATTACCAGCACTCTCTCTGAAATTGGTGGACACTGACAAATTTGCACCTTAATAGGTTTAATTCACAATTTCTCAAGTATTTCTGATCCAATCTTAGAAATGATGTATATGGTTAGAAAGAAAAGAAAATAATCTTTCAAAATATCTAATTTCCATGTATCTTTATCCATTGAATTATTTTTTACAGTGATTTAAAATGGTATTTTGCTTTGAACAGCCAAAAATACAAAATGTCAATTTTTTTCCGAGGTTAAATCTAATACAATAATTTGTTTTGCAAAATCAAAGCGGGTAATTTTTATCAATATTCTTGAAATTGTATACTTAATTAGAAGACACCTACATTGAGGAGGTTGTTTTTTTTCTTCTTCAACCTTTGGAAGCGAAACTACTATGAACAAAGGTTGACCCAGGTTCCTTCAAAAAGTAAAATTAAAGTTATGCAGTCTGCATAACTTAAATTTTACTTGTGCCTTTTGTAGGCAATGGTTCTCATAGCCAGTTCATCTATGGTGTAACATTTAGCTCTAAATGGTAAAACATGTTTAGCTTGTCTTTGAGCATTTTGAGAATTTTGGGATAAATCCTGTTAAATGTGAATTTGGGAAATCTGAAATTATCTTTCTGTGTCACTGACTTAATCGTGTTGGTATTTTTCCTTCTCCAGACAAAATTGAAGCTACTAATCAGTGTCCTGTGTCAACTCTGCAGAGATGCAGTCAGTGTATTCTACAGCCCCAGTCGACAGGACAGACTTAAAACTGTATTAATTTGTATCTGTTAAAAATGGTTTTGTCCTTTACTTTTCATTATTTATTTTATATTCTAAGTATACAGGGGTTGGACAAAATAATGGAAACATTACTTTTCTATCATTTTGTCCAACCCCTGTAAATTTAGCATAGATCCATAAATTCGGCAAATCCAAAATCCCAAACTTGTTGGATAAATTGTTCAGTACCTATATAGAACTTTTAACCAGGTATTTGAACTATACATTCTCCAATGAGAAATATTTCACACCTAATGCTTCATACTAAATCCAAAACGATATATATTATAGACAGATATATATATGAATACACACACACACACACACACACACACATATATATATATTTATAGGAAGTCCTTTGAGCAGAATCCAGAATTCACACAGAGCTGACTGATGTAGGTGTTTGATGGTTGGCCGACATTGGTGTGTCCATGTGTAGCTAAGAGGAATGACCAGTGCTGCCCAGTATAGAGATTGAACTCACAACCTCCAGGTTATGAGTAGTGTCTCTTAGTAAGCATCCCATCACCCCTGTTGATTGGATTGGTTCTGCCGGTGAAGAGAAATAAAAGCTGGGTGTAATATTTTTGCAAGTCTTCAGACTTTTGCAGTTGGGAAAGTGATTATTTGGATCAGTTTTTCATCCGTCAAAAACAAAATCAGAAAGTATACTGTCACCGCCAACTGATTATTTCCAGATTTATCTCCTAATAAAGAATTTATTCAACTTCATATTAATATCATTGCTTCCTTTTCTATTTATGATGGTCTTTCATATCTGCTGTGTGTGGACCAATTCTCTTATGATAAAGCTTTATCTATAAAAGATACTAGCAAAAAAAGGGCCCTCAGGGCACAGGTATTTAAGTTCTAATATAATTAAATATTATATTGAATTAGAAAGACTAATGAAATTAAATACGAACATAAAAAAGATTACTTATTTTTACTAAACGGCTTCCAACAAAAGTAACTGACCAATCTCAACTGCTAATAGACTACGTTAAATTGCATTCTTTATTTTATTTTTCTGCCAAATTTGACCAGATTCACATTACTGAGAGTTTTTGTAAATAAGCACAATATATCAACACCCTCTCATGTGAATGAATTATATGTAAAAAAAAACAGGTGTTCAAATATTTGTCATTTTTTTCTGTCTCATCGATAAAAAGTTATAAAAAATCAATACACATTTAAACCACCTTGGTGTACAGATAAATCAATTTCTTTTTGTTGTATCATCTGACAGGATTTTATAAGTTTCTAGCGATTTTATAAGCATTTTTCAGATGAACCCACCAAAAATTCAAATGTTTACAGCATTTTAGGGTGGCATGAGCATACCTCATAAGAAGCTCAAGTGATTAGTTATGCCTTTTTTAATTAATAGTTTTTGCTGTAAATGGGATTTGTCAATAAAAACACAATGTCCAAAAATTATCAGGAAATATGGGCCTTTTTTTGTCCAGTTTTTCCAACTTCAAATGCTTATATTTCAAAAAGTTGACAGAGTAACTGATAATTTACACAATTATATGGTGTAAAGTAACTAATAATAATAATCCTTAGCAAACAATTGTAACTTCAGTCAACTATTCTTAATACAACTAATTATCATGCAGTTAAATGGTTTCAAGTATTCTCATCCAATAATAATAATCAAATCTATTTGATCCTAACAAGTACTACCACTCCGGGTCAGAGTGGACCTGGAAATAATGGCAATAAAGAGTTACTCCACACACCCCTGAACTCCAAAACTGGATCTTCATAACCGGATGCAGTTTAGTGTCATACCCACACCATTAATGGAAGAAGATATTCATACGGACTTGGTGTAAAATATAATTTCAAAGAACTAAGTTTAAAGCTTTATAAAATTTACTTTTGTAAATTATAAAATTTACAAAATATCATTTCATTTTTTTCTTCTTAACTCTTGAAAATCCTATTCACTGCTAGCCGACATTTAATGTTTCTTTAAAAGTTTTTAAAGCGATAACTTCTTTTGTATTTTTTAAACGTCCGACTTCTATGTTCTTATCTTCATTCTCTTTATTTTTTAACAATTAAAATTTACTGAAAGTGTAACACGAATAAATTAGAATTTAAACCATAGAACCAGCAATTTTTCTTTTCGTCTAAGAAGCACATCCAGAGTTATTTTTATTTATTCATTGATTTAATTTTAATTATTTTTAATTTAAATTATTGATTTATTTAAATTTTTTATTTTATTTATTGATTTAAAAAAATTTTATTTTATTTTTTTTATTTTATTCATTTATCCGAATTCCCCTCCCCCTTAAAAAAAAAGAAGATACATAGGGTAAATAGAAACAGATAAAAAAATAATTCTTCATTGTTAAGGCAGTGAAATGCTTTAAAAAAAGGTGACATGTCACTGAGTATCACTATCACCTTTCATTGGTGAGCCGTTAAGTACTTAACTAAACAATAACAACAAATATTTTTTTAATGAATTCATCCAGTGTATAAAGGGAGTATTCGTGTTTGTTAAATTTAAAATTAAGTGTTTAAAATATCTAAAAAGATCAGTATTCCACATTAAAGTAAAACAAAAATGACCATCATAATCATTTTTTAGATGAAGAGCTTGGACCGCTACGCAAAAACTTGAACTACGTCATATTACAATATCTAAATTACGAAAAAAAAAAAAAAAGAAAAGAAAAGTTACAGCAGTAACCGTAAAACAATATAGTTTTTTTTACATTTTTTCAGGGTTTATAGAAATTAAAGGATTTCAAATATGGCGTCTGCAAATAATACAAATCGAAACTTATGTTTATTTTCTTTTTTTAATTTATTTCTCTGTTCATAGCATATAAAACAGATTTGTACTTTCTCAATTATTCATTTTCTTCTTTCAGAATTTTTTAAATAGAAATAATAAACGTGTTACAACTAGGTACAGATAGTGTTTTATAAGAAGATAAACAATTTTAATCTTGACATTTCATTTTATGACATAAGTTTTTGTTTTTTCTTTATGCGCCTATTGGTAGCCACTAGCTGTTGTTTACATTTAATTTAAAGTCTCAATGTTTTTTTTACTCGATTAAAAAAAAAACTACCAAATAGATAAGTAATAAAAACCCAAAGCTGGGTTTTGCAGTTAGATAAAAATTATTTCCGATTTTGTCAGACACACGGTTTTATTCAAGAACTCCAAATCCTTCGGCAACAAAACAAAAACACTGAGAATTTGAATACTACTACAAATTACTAATTGTTAAGTAAAAAGTCTTAATAAATAGTACATTACGTTACAAATATTGCTTCACTTTTCTGTTTGATTTTAATAATTGACATAGAAATATGAAAATTGAAGCAAGAAGAAAGAACTATCAAAAAAGTGATGTCGTCTTTGAATTAAAAAAATCAATGTGGCATTTCAAAAAGTGTTTGCCAATACATACACACACACATATATATTATATAGGTGTGTGTGTGTGTTGATATTAATTTTAAATTAATATCAATACACACAATAGTTTGCTATATTTATAAGTAAAGAAGAGTGCTCACAATATCATTGATAGAGCAATGTTCTAAGAGCATGTTCAGGTACTTAGGACCTGAACATGCTCTAGTCTATCAATGATATACTCTTCTTTACTTATAAATATAGCAAACTATAGTATATGTATTATGTATAGCAAACTATAGTATATGTATTAGTATTGTGTGTGTGTGTTGATATTAATTTTAAATTAATATCAACACACACATTTTTATATTAATTCTAACTGATATTACCAATAGTACCTGGTACTATTGGCAATATTAGGATTAATATAAAAATCGAAAATAAAAAAAAAAAAAATATTTCTGGAAAAATATGTTGCGCAGTGAAATGAAGTTTATTGTGATAAATTAATGAAATACAACAAAACAAACCCTCTGATGATACAGTTTTTTGTTTTGTTTTGTTTTTGTTTTTTCTCCTTTAAAAAAAAAAGTTACTTTTATTTTTAATCTTCTTCTGATATTATCATTATTAATCACATTCACGAGTTCAAATATCTAACCTCCTTACGTACAAATAAATAAATAATTGCGATGTAAGTTGGTTGGATTTTACGGCATGTCAATCCTTGTTGGGGTATTTTATACCGAAGACGTTTTGTTTTATTTATTCTTGATTTTTGTATTTAACCCATAGATGGGGCCCTAACAGGTACTACTACACCGGGTCATAGTGGACCTGGGAGTAATGGCAATGGAAGGGTTCTCCACATTCCCCAGAGTTCCAGAATTGGAACTTTACCATTAGATGCAGTTTAATGTCATACCCAGGACATAATAATTACGATGGCATGTGAGGTTGTATACAAAATCTTTAAAATTAATTCAATTGTAAAATGATTATTATACAATTGAATTAATTTTTAAGATTTTATATATTATGATCAGTATTGATCACATAATCGTTCGCTCCACTCGTTTTTGAAAATGTCCTCTCTTCTATATGATTTTCAGTAAAAACAAAGGAACCAAATAGTTTTGTTTTTCGATGTAAGGGGTCAAATGAATTTTAATTTCAAAAGATTTGTAGAAAATCGAAATTAAACAAATTCAATAAAAATTCGATTGACACTGCAAAGTAGTAATGTTGTGTTTATTGTTTTATTTCTCAAGTAAAGTTTCATTTGTAATCTTTTTTTTTCTTTAGCATTTTCAGTAAAATCGTAGTGAATTTTTATGCAGCAAATATGACCAATCTTATATCTACCTCAAATTAACTATTATGAAAAATAAATAGATTTATCCATTACCGGTGCCCAATGCAAAAATGGCGGTTTATTAAAAGACTAAAGATCTTTAATGAAAAAAAAAAGATTATTTCCTTTATTATTTCTTTTACAATGAACATGACATTATAATGGGATTTTAGTAACATTCTAAAGAGTCTGGAACATTGATAAAAGTCTTTTTCTTTTTCTTCTTTCTTTAAATTATTTTTTATTTATTTATATTTGTCAAGTGATTCAGTGTGTGCCAGGGTTTTATTTTTGAAAATGTAAATCATTTTCCCTGGCTTTTATTTTATCTGCTAAAGTGTTTTCTTTTATATACAACACGTTTTTGTTGAAATTGTCACTGCAAAAAATAAAATACTAGTGGTGGTAGTATAGTACTAGTAGTTGCCTAGTAGTTTGAAGTGTACGGGACCACAGCTGTTGATGACTTAAATTTCGGTTATTATTATTATTATTATTATTATTATTATTTATTAAAAGGCAGTATCGACTTAAGCTGAATATAATTGTTAGAAAATAAATTAACAAAATTAGGAGACTGGGTATAGTTTTTTTTTTCTTTTAAATCTATGATTTCTCTTCTTTTTTTTATTATTATTGTTATTACTACTCAGTACTGTTAGTGTTCTTACTTCAAATGAAGTAAACGTACTTTTAGTCTGTGACCGTACGATATTATAATAATAAAATATTTATAAATTAAATAATAAAGTCACCAATTAAACAACAAATACTCGTAGTCTGACACTAGTACAACTACAATAATTATCAATAAATTGAGTGGATAGTAGTAACACTAGTTGAATTATATTAGCATTGCTGTCAGTATCATTACATTTATTGTTTTTTTTTTGGGGGGGGGGGCTTTTCTATTTTTCAACAAGTAAAGATAAAGCGGAAAATCAGGTAAAATCGCTTACCTAAAATGTCACCTTCTACAGGTTTTGGAACCATGCCGAACGATTTCATCACAATCGGATGAAGAAACCGTGGATAAAGCATAGCGAAGCATCCAAAAATGATAGAAAACACGGCGACTACCTTTACTGTCGACATGTTGGCTGCATAGAAATAGTTATATCACGTGACCCCCACCACTAAAATGATTCACGGGAATTTGAGAGGAAAAAAAAGGACAAGCTTCTAAAAGTAAAAGTAAAAGTACAATTTAATGAATACGTAAAAAAAACAAGAAACTAACAAATAAAATTCAAAAAATCCAACTTAATTTCAAGGCTCCAAAACTGAAAATATAAGAATATTTGTTAGTAAATGGAATTCTTTCCTAATTTTTTTTCAGACTGAACTTGATAAATAGATAAATAGATAAATAAATAAAAATTTAAACAACAAATTTGTAAATAATTAATTTTTTATATTTTCACTTTCACTTTATTCAGTATTAATTTTATTTTATCATTAATCTATTTATTTAATTTTATATACTAGGACTAAGTTAAATATTACACAATGATGTCGTTTGGGTTGGAGTTAAAAGGATCAAACTTGATCAGTTATTTGTTAAAGTAATATGCAAGTACAAACATGAAATATGCACATAGTAGATATATAAACTATAGTTATGTCCCTCTCTCTTTCTTTCTCTCTCTCTCTCTCTCTCTCTCTCTCTCTCTCTCTCTATAATATATATATATATATATATATATATATATATATATGTGTGTGTGTGTGTGTGTGTGTGTGTGAATATATATATGTATAAATGACCATGTTATCTTACACCACAAGTCTAGTTACACAACAGAGAGTAATAATTGATCTGTGAGACTATACTATTAATATACAAAGCAAAAATAAATAATATCATAACAAATTCATAAAAGTATTCAAAATATCCTTACATTAACAGATTATAAAACAGCTATGTAACATTATATATATATATATATATATATATATATATATATAGTCATTAACAGATTATAAAAAAAGCTATGTAACATTATATATATATATATGAATTTGATATATTGAAAAAACAAATGATGTTTACAAATGCTTGGGACCATCAGGAGAGAATGTGCACCGTTTCGGGGCCTTCCTCTCAACGGTTTTAACTGCACATTGGCCCCCCCCCCCTCACTGATGTGAGTTCCATCGGAATATCTGTATCGACCGTATGTAATAGATCGGTCTTCAACAAAAGTAAAACGGGATGAAATGACCGTTAGAAGAAGAATGCGCAAACAGAATGCTGTTAGTCAAAGTTGGAATTTTTCAAAAAATGCATTATCTGTATTAAAAATAAAATGAATTTTATTTAAAAATAAAATGAATTTTATTTTTAATTTTTAAAAATCAGAAGCATTGACCAATCTATTACATACGGTCGATACAGATATTCCGAGGGACCTCACATCAGTGAGGGGGACCAATGTGCAGTTAAAACCGTTGAGAGGAAGGCCCCGAAATGGTGCACATTCTCTCCTGATGATCCCAAGCATTTGTAAACATCCTTTGTTTTTTCAATATATCAAATTCACACTGTCGGATTAATTTCCTTTTATTTCACATATATATATATATATATATAAAGGTAAAAGTATCCAACTGACTGGTATGTAAGGGATAATTCTATTTGGGATCTCCTTTTGTCATCATATATAAGGTTTTATGTGTGTGTGTTTGAAAAGGAGAAATTTTACTGGTGTTACAAAAGAGAAAGAAAAGAAAAAAATATGTTATCTATTCTAGTTTGTTTTCTCAGACATTATGTAATAGGCTATCTGATGAGACTAGGCTTATTTATTGACTTCTGGTTGAAATAAATTTATAATAGCCAAATGACGGTTTGTTAAGTTTCGGCGTTTCATGCCTTTTCAGTGTGGCTAGACACAACAACTACCTATGGCCAGGATTGAAATCCGACTGACTTTTGCCATCCTCAGGTAGGAAACGATGGTATGATTTCGTGTCTCGTTTTTAACGAGAACAAGTAGTTGCAAGGAATTAGAAGTGGGAGGTAATAACCATTGGTAGTAGGAGGTTGTAGGAATGGTAGTGGTTCGAGCGAGCGTTGCAGTAGTGATTTTTTGTGGGAGGGAGCACAAGTTGTGAGAAGGGGAGGGGTATAGTGGAAGGAGGATAGGCGGGAAATTATAAACATTTGAGAATATGTTGACTTATTTCAAAGTTTATTTTATTTTTATATGATTAATATAATATATATATATATATATATATATTATTATTATTATTATTATTATTATTATTATACTAAAGCTGAGCGAATCAATTTTTGTCACCTAAAGGCTTTTTTCCAGTTTAGTTTAATGACACAAAATTCATACTAAAATATTCCTTGCTTTTAGGATTGAGTTATGTTTGAAAAAAATTCCATTTTAAATGATTCTAATAAGTCGTAATTTGCAATTAAGTCAAAAACTGATCCATCTCTCCCTCCACATTCTGCCTATCACTTTCCCCTCTCTAAGTATAACTTGATTACCTCCTCATTATATATGTTAGTTGCTCTGTGTGCATAAAGAGAGATATGGAAGAGTGATTGTGAGAGAGACATTTAACTTCTCCATTTATTTGTATGTTAAGATTCAGCAGCAGCAACAAGCTGTAGCTTAATAAAATTCCATGATCCATTTCAATTCAAATTAGGTCAAATGTCATCTTTCTTAGAAATCTTACAAAATGATTTTAATGCTTTTTTTTAAAACTCTCCGTCCGTATCTTTTAAAAAAAAAAATAATTCACTTTGCAAAGTCTCTTTTCCCTAATTCCAATTATCTACCGAGATCTCAATGGGTGACCCAATGGGTCACTGTTTTCTAGTATATATACATATATATATATATATATATATTATATATATATATATATTTACCAACCCATCCACACAAGTAGAATGTGACACAAGGTCAATTTATCATGTGGAGTTTGACGGGTTTAAATTCAGAGTTTTACTTCTCCTAGACTGGTTACCAAGCCAAGGTTAAAGAGTTCCATCTGCCCTACTATTTACCCATAGCTGGAGGGAAAGTAGTTGGATGCATACCTTTCCAAAGGGTATAAGCGCTATGTGAAATGCAAACAGCCTCGTCCATGATTTGAACTTGGGTCCATTTCCTATGACTCTAACCATTACACCATGCGCCTCCAAGATACAAGGTAGTCAGAGCTTATAACAAGATAAGGATCTGAAACATACTGCAAAAATAACTCAAGAATTATTTATAAAGAAGTAATGCTTATGTGATGCTTATGTGCCTTAACAAATTCACTGAAATGAGTCACATTGAAAATTTATAACAAATTTTTAAGATGTATTCTCATTATAGAAACCCTGTAAATTTTGAAGACTTTATCTGTGTTTTAAAAAGTTTTTTTTCTTTTTTTTTAATTAGATATTAATCATATTAAATCTATATTGTTACATAATTGATTTGTAGCCTATTAATTATGTACGGTAAGTGTAGTATAGATTTTAAAATAACAGTTAGTGGAAAAACACAGGAGGGATGATGGACACTTTTTAACCCAGTGTTGACCTACTCTTCTGGTTCGCTAGTGCAAATGTGTGAAGTTAGTTTAGAAAGTCAGTTTTTGACTGGTGCTGGATGAGTAAGATGCGTGGCATCTCTCGTCCAAATAGCCAAAATCTCTGCATGTTGTTGGAATTATAGAGACAAGATAAGACAAGGATAAAGATTACAGGTAATGAACACAACAAGGCTTATAAACAAGACAATATGTTTATCAAACAAGAGAACATTAACATACGAAATACAATATGTAAGGTTGAGGTACAAAATGTATGCAGGTTTAAAAAATGTATGCAGGGTTTACAAAATGTATTGTATAATGATGTAATGGTGTGTAATGGTTTGCAAATTAATGTCTTTGCTAAACTTATCTGTCTCTTGTATTGACTTTTACAAAATCTACGGCCCCATGCTGTTCCATTGACTCCATCTTCCCAACGTCTGCTGTATAAAACACCTCTTGCTTGACCAGAGTCCCAGCTAAAAGAGCATGACAGCAGTTTTCCACTATCAAAATTGGCGGCCCAAACTGAGCCTCGTAACGTGTGCTCTTATTGGTCGCCGACAAAGGCCTTTAGCCAATCGAATGAGTTTTCTCATCTGTTTATGGCTAAGTCACTAGGGTTCTGTTGCTATAGACAAAGGGAGATAATTAGAATTGTTTTTGGCTTATTATGTTTCTTATTTGCATAAGGTGGAAAATAGATAATATTATTTTCCACAATGTTTATTTGTTGGTATTTGATTCATAAAACAGAAAGAAGTCTTGTGTCGATGATCAAGAACAAAATAACAACACAAGACGTCCCAGATCTGATCCAGCACAACAGAAGATCCAGCTAATTAAGAAATTCAGCCACTAGCCCAGCCCAGCCCAGCCCAGCCCAGAGATAAACAGATCCAGCCCAAGCTAAGATAGAAGATGAGATAACAGCAATAACATAGCTACCTAGAACTATCAAAGAAATACAAGATAAGTACACGTTAATTTTAGAATAATTATGCAACTATATTTCTGAATTTATAGGAACTATAGAAATTTATAGGAACTATAGGAATTATAGGAACTAGATCTTTCAAACTAACCAATAAAAATGTCAGTTACAAATAGAAATTCATTATTAAATAAAATAGCCAAATAAAAAATGGTTAGAAATATTGAATCTGGCACCCAGACATTAAGTTCAAGTGCACATAACAAAAATAAATTGCAAGGAGCCAAATAATTTTAATATCTATATACTAATAATGGTGTTCCTTAATCTTCCATCTGTTATCATCTTGCAACACCCTCTGGTTAAAAATGAGACCGTCCAAATCATCCAAGATGAAATGCAAAAATGCAAATATTGATTATCTGGTGACATTTATCTGCCAAATTCTTGTGGCGAGCCGGAAGTTCTTGCTTCAATGGACAGAAGTCGAATGACAAAATAAGTAGTTTGCGCATGGGGATCGCACACCCTAGTAAAAAATAAAATTTAAAATAAAATTCGTAAAATTCAACCAACCAGAGGTGTTCCCCCTAATAAGAAAAATTATCGAGTAGAGCCCCACGGAGCCTACCTGGATTCTATAAATACTCAGACTTTTTCATTTTCAAGCAGAAAGATTTTGCCTGCCTAAGAGAATCCTTGTCACATGTTTTAAGAAATTTTAATGCAGAAGGTACAAACAATCTATCTATCTCTCTCTCTCTTTAAATAATTATCGCTTTAAGAGACAAACTAAATATCAGTACAAATATTGCTTGACTGATGATTATTGTGACCTAAAAACTTTAAACGTTCTTTCTCATTTTGTGAATTGTGAAATATTATCTCACATTTTACATTGAACTTTAAAAAAAGAACTTTTGGATGAACCTCGCCCAGTATTCAATGCTGCCTTTTTGTATACATTTTGTTAATACAATTTTGTTTGTTTAATCAAGAGTTTTGTCTTCAATGCCATGTGCTTGATTGTTTTATGGTCTTTAAATGTTTGAACACTTTTATTAAATATTGACATCAAACAGCTCTACCTACCACCATATTCTTATTTTTTATGAATGTCGTCACCTTAGCTAAATAATGGATGATTCCATTTTTGTTAGAAAGAAAGGACATGCTACTCAGACAAAATATAATAAGAAAGAAAGAAAGAAAGAAAGAGTAGAAGAAAGATAGATAGAAGGGGTGAGAATGCAAAAACAATAATGCTAATCTGTTTCAGTTGAACATAATAAAAAGATGAAAAGAAGGAAAGAAAGAAAAGAGAGAGAGAGAGAGAGAGAGAGAGAGAGAGAGAGAGAGAGAGAGAGAGTTAAATCAAGATTATTATACTTTTTACATATTCAACTATTTTGGCTATAGCTATATTTTGGGATTTGATTGAATTGGTTGGTTAGTTGTTTTGTTTTATGGTACATCAACCCTTTTCAGCTGTTTTAATGCCAAATCAAGTTATTTTGATACCAGGTTGCTTGCTGTAGCTTAAATGGTCACCCACATAAGTATTGAACAGGCTCATCACAGCTTAACTTTTTGGATTGGTGGTTTTAGTAATTTTTATATATATATAAAACATATCAAATGTTGTAATAATTGAATTATCATACTGAAGTATAGCCATAGGTCATGCTAGTCTTTATAACTGTTGCTAATATGCATGGATATAGTCAGGGACAGGCCATCTGACAACTAAACTGATTAAAGTGCCAATCCCAATTCATGAGTTTTTTCTTCATCTCAGAACTGAATTGAAGCTGACTGCTGAACATAATTAGAAGAGAAAGTGAATCAAGAGTAGTGACAATTATGTCAGTAGAGACAGAAGCAGCTCACAGCCTCATATCAATACCTTTCTCTACCCTCTCACTTTTTCACTAACACAATCAGCAGTCAGTGCATGAACAATTCAACAGCATATACTATTTAAAAAAAACTGACAATTGCTACTATGTTCAATTCACAAAGATAGATACATACATATGAGCAATTAAATCTGATGTACATATAGGCAATTAAATCTGACAGAATGTAAAAAATAGAAAGGCACAAAATATCCCAAAAAGATGAATTTATTCTTGACGGTTAAGTTGACATTGTAACGTTTTGTTTTTTTAACAAACTTTCATCAGGATTTGAGATGGAATAAGTATTGTGTGGTAATGGTGGATGACTTCTGAAAAATGGGAGAATAGTTGGTAGGGTATGAAGAAAAGGCTGTAACCGATGTCGGCATACCATTAGTTATACTTTGTGTGAAGATTTTCCCAAGAAACGGTGAAAAGTAAGAGGAATTATGGGTTTAAGGGGGGGGGAGCCTCTTAAATCTCCAAGTTGTAGGCAAATTGTTCGGACGAAAGAAGACAAACACACAATGGAAATTTAATACATGTATTGACAAATAGTACAAGAATATGTTGCAAATTTTATTGGCATTAGCTACGAGACTTATCTGTGAGGTGAAATATTGTTCGTTGGAGAAGTGGCACTAACAGGGGTATTCTGGTCGCTGTGGTTGTAGAGTTTCTGTAGAGACGCGTCCGTTTTGGTCACTTCTCGTACGATAGGTAAAAAAGTGTAGGGAATGCCTTTTGGAAGCTAATCGCCTAAGTAACAATCTTTTAAATGACGGTGGATGGGGCCCTTCTTAAGTTGACTTTTTAGGTCCTCAGCCTTCTGATAAGTATTCTGTCAAAACGGCCTTCAGAAAGTATGCTGTTAAAAAATGCCTCCGTCCAGGTCGACGGCCTACAGACAAGTGCCAGGGTTTGATTCTGGCGCCAACATCGTATTGGCGATTCGCCCTCTAGCGGCAGGGGAAGATAATTCTCTATCAGATTTCCAATAAAAGTGTTGAGTCCTTAGTAGGGGTACATGGATATGAGATGAGAAGAATCTAAATTGACTGAAATTATTATTATAAACTATAGTGAAAGAGGTCATGGGTAAAAGCTAATATGTTGTAGAAGTGTCAAATCTGTTGTAGAAGTATCAAATCTGTACTGTTGTTATGAAAGTTTGTTAAAAAACCAAAATGTTATAACATCAACTTCACCATCAAGAATAAATTCATCTTTTTGGAATACTTTTTGTTTTTCTATTTTCTACATAAATGTATATGGTGAAGTCAACATTATAACGTTTTGGTTTATGTAACCTTTATACATGTATATGTATTCATATAACAGACATATTGTTATTATCAAACCTTTACTTTTTATCAATAAAGAAAAAAACTATTCAATCTAGTAGTAACAGAATCTAGGTAAATTGATGAATACAGTGTAATTGTAAAGTAACTTCCCATTTTAAAAATCTTATAATCTATTTCTGAATCCTTATCTTTACAAAAATGAATATGAGAACTCAGATAACATGGAGTTTTATTTAAAATTCTATAAGGGCACCAGCATTCACCTTCAGCCTCCCAAGCCTCTTGGATTCACATCAACTGATCTTCATAGGAACTCTTGTGGAATGGCAGAAATAAATTCTTGTATTCATCCTTCAAGTTCTTCCAAAGTCATTGGTTTCATAGAGTAAACTTGTTCCTTCAACCAACCATAAAGAAAATAGTCGCAGGGTGTTAAATCAGCGATTCTGGCTGGCCACCCATGCAGACCACGTCTAACCATCCATCTCCCAGGAAAATTGTGATTCAACCATTCATGAACAACAATAGCAAAATGTGGAGGAGCACCATCTTGCATAAAAATCAAGTCTTTAATATTATATTGACAACTGGCCAGATGTCATCTTGCAGCATAGTTAGATACCTTTTGGCATAGGGAGTTACATTTCAATCACCTTGTAGATATCAAAGTGTGTTCATGTTTGTTTCACCCTGTCAGTATAACCTTTCTTGAGGCTTTAATTTTTAAAATCTACCGAAAAGATTTAACTGTCAACTTTAATTCTTTTTCTTCTTCTGTGACAAGTCCAACATTGACAAATTTTAATTGAGAAATGAATTGTAAATATTTTACAGATTTTGGGAAAATCTATTAATATAAATTTATTCAGCACCAGTATCCAGTGCTAATGGATATATACAAAAACACAGAACAATAGGTTACAAAACTATTAACGAGACAACTTAAAAGAAATAGAGAAGGGTCAAATGCTGTATAGCCAAACACAGTAAGATCAGTCCCAATATTAATCAGCTTATAAATCCACTGTCGAAGTCCTTAATCATAGACTATTTAAGCCATGAGCCAGGCCATCTGGTAGAGTGCTGAAGGGGTGCCAGCTACTCTACAATAATATTGTTCACCTTGCTGCAAAAAGGTGTTTGTCTCCCATCCAGCATTCATGACTCACTCTCTAGTCAATTATTACAAGATGCAGATGTCTCTCTCTCTGTCTCTGTCTCTCTCTCTATATATATATACTTTTTTGGAGGATATGTGCTTAATTGAAGTCGTACCTAATTTTGAAAATTAATTATTTAATAATTAATGAATTTTAGGCGGGCATATATGTTCAAATGTAAGGCTAAACGAATCGAGAAAATGTCAATCCCTGAATGTACATTTCGACCTATTAGGTCTCATCAGCAAGGTTATAGACATGGGAGACTGCTCCGTGTGTGACTCGAAACCTCGACTGTACATTCAGGGATTGACATTTTCTCAATTCGTTTAGCCTTACATTTGAACATATATGCCCGCTTAAAATTCATTAATTATTAACTAATTAATTTTCAAAATTAGGTACGACTTCAATTAAGCACATATCCTCCAAAAATTGTTGGCTTAAAAGCCATATAAAAATAAACACATTTGTTTGTTTACTTAACCTCATATATATATATATATATATATATATATATATATATATATAGGCACTCTCTATCATGGCCATTTCATCTTCAAAAAAGGCTTAGAAACTGTTGTAACCTAACAAAGGTTACTAAATGAGAAATAACTAAACAGAGGCTGGAAAAGAATGGAATCTTTATAACATTAACAAAATGAAATACTCGCCAACGGCGTGAAGAAGGTAAACCACTGCTAGTGGTATATGACTACTCAGTCAGTATAATACTCCTGTATTTAAGAGGATTGGGACATACCCATTAATGTTCATAGGTAGGGTATATAACAGAAACCTAATTTTTTAAAGATTTAGATTGATAATACCCAAAGCTGGAAAATAATAAAATTGAATATCTGTTTTAATTATTCATTAATATTTAGGGTTTTTTAAGGGCACAACTACCCATAAAAATGTCTGATCTTAAAGATCTCTTAATGAAACTCTGAATGAACATCACACTCAGTGAAAACAATTACCTAAAAACCATAGCAAACCAAGACATACTCACATTGGATTATACTATATTTTAATTTCTGCCAACTTTACTGCATTGAGAAAGGAATCATTCATTGTTTAAAGTATTGAGAAAAACTTATGAGTAACTAGTAGTGGCTACCCAGCGTCGCCTGGGTAGAGGGGGATTTTTTTAGAGTTATTCCCGCAGATCCATTATTACTGAATCATGAGTTGAATCCTCATGGAATTCCCCATTTAAATCCCTATATAAAAAATAGACCTTGCATTGATCCAGCTCTTCTGAAAATACATGTTAATGTCTACTATCTAAAATATTAAATGAAAAAAAAAGTCCATGCTGTTATCATCTAAATTTTATTTTTTAATTATCTTCACGAATATAAATCAAATCTCTATTATTATTGCTCAAAAACCAAGCCCTGGTGATATTCAATGTGTATATATATTTACTTTGTCCTTAATTGTTTTATTTTCAAAGTTTCCTCTGGACATACATATACACACAACTGCCCTTTATATATGTATAGATAACATGGTACAGTATAAGCTGTTCAAATGTGCAGTTAGCACATTCTACAGCCCCAGGGTAGTGTGTCAGCCTTTTCAATTTAGAGTGTAGAGGGTTATGAGATGAGTTCAATAATATTAGGAATGACGAATAAAAATATGATACAGTTTAGGTAGAAAATACGGAGAAATGATAAAACAAATGCATATGATTAAATGGTAACAAATAAATTTATTCGGAGAATAAATTTGCAATAATCAACAAAATTGAATGTTCAAAAGAAATAGCGTAGATATGATGTGGAAAGGTTTGCTACGAAATGTAAAATGTAAAAGTTCAAGAAATGTGTAATGGTAAATGTGAAATGTTTATGTAGTCAAAAGTTTGGATACGTGTGCTAGAAATAAGAATTAATTTTTGTCCATACGACCTGCTGAAACGGATTCCTGATATTGAATGAATTGTAGTAGTAGAAGAATTTTAGTTGTGTTGAGGTGGTGGAATCGTTCGTTCGGACACTTGTTTCTTGGTCGTGTTCTATCTGGCCGCGAGATGGGATCTGTGTGTTTGTTTGTTGTCGCTGGGTGTGTGTCCTGTTTGACGGTGAGATGAAGTCTGTGTAATTGCTGATTTCTTCTCTGTCTTTTATAATTATAAGATGAGATCAAAAAGTAATTCATTTTTTTGGCGCAAACGCGCGTACATAGTTGAAAACACACTGATTCCTCCAATCAAACTTTGACCAATATATAAATATTTGTTTTAATCTCTTTTCCTTAAATTTGGGAAAAGGATTGTGTTCGTGTGTTTGTTTTAATTTCTTTTCCTTAAGTTTGGGAAAAGGACTGTGTTGTGTGTTTGTTTTAATTTCTTTTCCTTAAGTTTGCGAAAAGAAATGTGTATGTGTATTTATTCTTATTTTGATATAAAATATAGAATTGTATTCTATAAGAGTAAACATTTATTTAGAATAAAAGATCTTCTATTACTTCATATACCAAAAATTTTATTAAAATCAGGTTATTAGTTTATTTTTTTCTTATTTTTGGAAGAATTTTCTGTGATCCTCCTTATTGCAAAGTGCATGAAATTGTATACCCCTACATCAAGAATGAATAAAACAAAATGTCTACAGCATAAAATAACCCAATAAAGGCTGACATGCTGTAAAATCTAATCAACCAACAAATATTTTCAATAGCATTTTTCATTGCAATGGAAACCAAGAGTTAATAATACAAATCTTGTGTGGGTATATCATTTTTATTTTGAATTTCTTATCATTAGATTAGCTACCACTAAAATGTTTATTTTAAAAATGAATCAAAATTAATTAAATCAATTAATCTAAGGATAAATTTTTGTTTAAGTGGAAAAGTAGTAACATAATGAGCATCAGTAAAAAAAAGCAAAATAATATTACGTATGTAATTAATTTTTAATACATTTTAAACATTAAATTCTGCTAAAAATTTGACCAAAATGGATGCTTTGTGTCAAGTAATTACATACTAAAACACATACGTTATTTAAGATTTAAAAGACTTATAACAGTTTCTTCTTAGAAATCATTAACAAAAAACATTTAATACACTATGTACAGAAAAATGATTAACTTTTTTATATTAATTTAAATGAGATATCTTTTTTTTGTTCGAAACATGCAGAAAAACTAAGGAGTTAAAAACAATTTTTTTTAAATTGGGGCGTTTTTTGTTTACTAAAGTCAGCGAGAAATACGTTAAAAATAGATAGATAAAAAAATTTCCAAAATTCAGGGAATTATCTGTTTTTAATAAAATTTTCAATGTTGACTTATTAATCAACAAATTCTTTCTTTTAAATTTCTTAATCGTTTCAATCAAACTGATTCAATGTAAACAAATCAAAATTATTTAAAATACATATTTCCATTTGCTGCATCCATATGAGCATTTAGAGCAACAATTTATATAACTTATTAATAGATAAAATTCATCTAATATATAAAGCGCCTAATTTTAAGTTTTTAATTTCAAAAAAATGTTTTTCTTTAAAATCTCCCCTAATTTTTTTTGCATTTAATTTTCAGATTTTCGGTACTTATTTCTACCAAAATCGCTCCTTTAAAAAAATATTTTTTCCTATTCACACCTTCGGTCTTTTGTCTTTTTATTTATACTGTGATTAATTTTTATAACCCCACTGATATTTTGCGCCCCCAAAATAGAGGGGGGGGGCAAAGTTAAATGATCTGAAAAAGATCAGAAAGTTTTGAAAATAACTGGTGCATTATAAAATTAATTCATTGATAAATCAACACTGAAAATTTCATTAACATCGAATAATTCCCTGATTTTTGGTAATTTTTTTTCAATCGGGGGGGGGGGGTAAATTTATTTTGTAAAATACGTCTATGACGTCACAAATGGTGATATTGAATATTTTTATATCAATATGATTTGGAAATTTGAAGCGACATTGCTGATCCTTTAAATAAAAGGCAGGTATATTTACTTTAGTTTGAAGTTCAAAATATTTTTGATCATTTAAATGGGTTCAAACTTTGAACACATTTAAATGATCAAAAATATTTTTCTAGAAAGAAAATGTTTTTTCTAGAATAAAGGTAAGTTAAAAATTTCCCTGCAATTTTAAAATAGTAAAGCTAAATCCACTTTTGCAATTAAATGGTAAGAAAAGAAAGATTTCTGGAAGTTATCATTTACTAGTCTTAAATTGGCACAAGGGCACCTGATGAGAATTAAATTCACTAATGGTCTGCTAGACAAGTTCGCTCCCAGTTCCTATGCGTGATGCCCAGCCAGACAGTAATACAGTTGGTATCCAAAAAAGCTGCTCCTGGAGCCTGTAGTTACGTACATACAATATTTCAACTGTCAAATCCTTTTTTTTATTGGTTAAATATGATGCTCATAATAAACATTTTTATATAATAAAAAGTAACTTTTATTTTCAGACAACTCTTTTTATTATAACAATTCCCGCAATAATATTTTGAGTCTAATTATTATTGTCGTATCATTTCAGTCGTCTGTGTTGTAGCATCATGGCGCTTACCTTGAATGATCTGGCTTCGTTGTTAAGGTATTTCAACTATATGTCATGATTTTAAAAAATGCTTTTTAATACATATAAATGAAAACATGACCCTATTTTAATGACATCAAATAAAGTCAGTGCATTTATTTTATATTACTATAAAAACAGATTTTTTCGCACAATGCAATTTCTCTTGTCCCGTTCAAAATGTGACTTCTCGGTATTTTAAAAAATAAAACTTTCCACCTTTATATAGTGGACTCAAAGTAATATATATATATATATATATATATATATATATATATGAATATATAATATATAAAGTGAAGATTTATGATACACTCAAAACAAACGCTTTTATAACAATTTCGAATATTTAAGTTTCTTCTTAGAAATCAATAACAAAAAACATTGAATATATACAGAAAAATGTCTAAATGTTTTATATTAATTCAAACGAAAACATCCTTTTTTTCTTCAAAACACGCAGAAACTCTAAAAAGTTTTTTTTTTGAAAAATGCATTTTTGTTTACAAAAGTCAGCGAGAAATATGTTAAAAACTTCGTAAGCCCAGGTTGGTATAAATTTTATACCAACCTGGGCCTACATATAAAAAGAATTACCGAAAATCAGGGAATTATCTGATTTTAATAAATTTTCAGTGTTGACTTATTAATCAACGAATTCTTTATTTTAAATTACTGAATCGTTTCAATCAAGCTGATTTAATGGAAATAAATCGAAATTCTTTAAAATTACCGACAAATATATTTGTTTAATGTATTGATTGTTTTTATTTTCGAAACTCGGTGGTATTTTTTAAAAAGACTTGACATTTATTTTGAATTGAAATAATGAAAATACCGAAAAAAAGAAAATTTATTTTAGGGGGGGGGGTAAAATACTAAAATATTTACATTTACTTGTCAATAAAATACCTGGGAGGGGCTGTAAAATATCACTTCCTTATCGCATTTTGTCGATAAAACGCCTTCAAACCGCTAAAAAATATTTTAAAGAGGGGGGGGGTAAATATATTTACAATTACTTGTCAATAAAAAAAAACTGGGGGTGGGGTTGTAAAATATTGCTTTCATATTGCATTAACTTGTTGATAAAAACGCCTTCAAACCGCTGTGTGGTTTATAACTAGCCACGGTTCACTTTTTCAGCAGGTGGCGCCTAGCGTATTTTAGGTTAGGACACATCTGAAAATCACTAGTTTATTCCATGACTCTACTACCCTGTTACTGAAATAATTTTGTCTTACATTTGTTTTGTAAAATCTTTTTTGAAGTTATAATTTATGGCCCCTGGTATTGAGCAATGTTCAGTAAATTAAAATTTATTGAATAAAATCCATGAAATATAAATATAAATATAAATATTATTTATAGACTTCAATCATACCCGGTTAAATTTGATAATTTTTAATCCTGTTTGGATTTTTAAAATACTTTTTTCATAAAGCAGTTTCCTTTAGTATATAATTTTATTTTTAAAGTGATTAAATATATATATATATATATATATATATATATATATCACTTCCTTTTAATTATCTTTTGTTTTGTTTTTCTTTCAATAAATTCACAATTTATTTATTTCAATTCCAGTGTTCTTTCAGAAGATTCAACCCAAACACAAACATTTGAGCTTTTGGTTGCAACATTTCATCATTATTTTCAAAAAGTAGATCATTATAAAGTTGGAACTGCTCTGGTAAGTTTCAAAAAGGAAATGTGATCAATCCATAGTGATTCAATGTTGTTGGTCATCATCATCATCATCATCATGTAGCACGGATTTCCATGACAATCTCTCGCCAACCGTCCCTATTGCTCATTGCCCCTTGCAGGTCCATTGCACAGAATCCAGTATCTGTAGCGTAATTATTGTGGTCTACGGAGAATTTGGGGATTGGAAGAAGAAAGAGAGGAAAAAGAAATAAGAACAAACAAAGGTTAAAATTTGGAAGAGTAAACACTCAATGGGGTTGCCAGTAATTTGACCAAAGAATGACCCCGAAAATAGATTTAAAAATAAAGACGGAAGTTCCGGGTTTTGACCGGAAACGGATGTGACGCCGGGACAAGAAATGGAAGAGGAAAAAAATCTTCCTTTTTTCGGCTGGACTCTGGTGGGAGTCAGACATAGCTCCTGGTTCCCCGTATGGGTTTGGGGATAGTAGTACAGAACATGATACTATGTTAGAAGATAGAATAATGTGACCATATACTCTCTCTCTTTCCTTCTCTCTGAAAAAGAACCCACAAGTGTGAAAGAAATAAACAGCCCCCTGTGACTATACAACCTGCATGTGTTGTTTCTGAACTAATGACAACTACTACTACTACTAAACGACTATTACTACAACTCGAACTTGCTCTATGCGACATATATCGTTCTGGTACATATCCACGCAGAGCTAGTCAACTTACATCTTTGTCGGATGGCCCACACCGGCATGTCACTTATGAGTTTGTCCTCGCTCCTCCAACAGTGTCCAGCATGTCTTGTTTGTCTTACTCAGATGGTCTGTGTGATAGGGGAAAATGGCTGTACAGTTGTTTTCTTGTGGAAATGATATAATAATAATATCTTATCAGCTAGATATATTAGGTGGTCTGAGACCTGTCAGATGTTCCTTATATTTCAAACATTTATCTTATTTCCACTGAATATTTATATTCTTTCCACAATTCATTCAACTTTGCCTTAAAAGGGTTTAAAGATGGAACATTCACTCCTGATGATGGTGGTTTATTCCATGAATCTACTACCCTGCCACCCTGTTGGCTGGGGTGTTAGAATGCACCGACTGCACCTCTGCAGAGGGGTAAGACTCCCCCAATGGGGCCACCTGTTGGCCGTGGATGGCGACCTGTGATGCTTAAGGATAGAATCCAGGTGGCTGAGCAGTCCATGACTTGCAAAACTCCACTTTGGCCCTTTCTTGGGCTAGACAGGCGGTCAGAGAGGCCTCCTCTGATCAATTGGCTGGTCACGTCAAGCCCTAGCACCTATATGATTGTCCCAACCCTATTGCCCTTATGGCAATCCCCAACCCTTTTTATCATATGGGTGCTAGAAGGTGGTGGCTGTGGGTCTACATGTCCTGGGAATGACATCTATCTGATGGTGAGGTTCCCGTTTTGGAGGTTTGGGGAATGTGAAGCACCCCTTCATCACCATTGCTCCCTGGTCCACTCTGACCCAGAGTGGTAGTACCTGTTAGGGTCCCATCTATGGGTTAAATAGAAAAACATGAGTTTATAAACAAAATTTGATTATCCATTAAGAATTAATTTATTTCAAAACTTTGTCAGCATTAAATGACTCACCGAGGTTGATATGCCGTAAAACAAACCAAACAAAAACCAGTTTACTACCCTGCTACTAAAATAATTTTGTCTTACATTTGTTTTGCAAAATTTTTTGGAAAGTTTTAATTTATGATACAATTCCTTCCTTAACTCTAAATTTATTTAGATAATAAAAAAATTAAGTATTTCATAAAAAAATTAATTAATAAATTATTTCATTAATTAATTATTAAAAAATAATTATTATTATTAAAAAATAATTATTAAATTTCATATTAATTTAAAATATTAATAATTTTATTATCATTTTTTTTTTAATAATAATAATCAATTTAATAATAACTATCAATTTTTTAAAATATTATTATTATTAATAATTTAAAATATTAAAATATTTAAATTATTAAAATTATTATAAAAAAATAATAATTATTTCATAAAAAAATAATTAATAATTATTTCATAAAAAAATTAAGTATTTCATTTATTTGTTTTATAATTTCTTCCAATCAGTCTAAAATTCTTCTTCTTTTTTTTTTTTTTGCAGGTATTATTACTTCAGAACAGAGATCTTCTTCCAAGCCCAACCCAGAAACTTGTTGCTGTTTTCTTTTTATATGAAATGTATAAAAATGAACCAGTTGTCAACAATCCATTTGCACCAGTTTTTGTCCATCTTTTGGTAAGAAGAAATAATCTTTTGTAAAAGCATATTAGTATTTTTTAAAAAGTTGTTGGAGGAGTGGCCTATTGTTGGTATCAGCTGGACATTGATGGAATTATCCCCCTTTTGCCAGCACTAGACCAGGGAGATTGTTTTTGGCTGAGCTGGAGCACCACACCTACCGTCAGCTCCCACTTTACCGCACAGATGAAATTATCCAATCTGTGCAACTCCTGCCTGAGTTGGCGGGAACTGGTATTGAACCAGGAACCTTAAAATTTCTTGGAGGATGCTCTTTTAAAAATTTGATACTTGAAAACAAACATTTTTTTTTGTTGTTGTTGGTTTTAGCAGATTTCCTTAAAAAAGACAAAAATAATTAAAAAAAAATCTATCTTCTAAAAACTAAATTCTTATAGGAAAAAAAGGACATGTTATATAAAAAAGATTTTCCCATATGAAAAGTATCCAGTTCCCTCAAGTTTGTTGATTTTACTGATAGATTCCTAGATGAGAAATATTTATGTATGGTAAATAAGAAATAGTTTAAAATACTTCTGAATTGACAAATAATCTATATATTAATAATTGTGTTCCTATTTTGTATGACTGTTATCATCTGTTGCAAGATGATAACAGTCAGACAAAATAGGAACACCCTGGTTAAAAATGAGACCATTCAAATCGTCTAAGATGAAATGCAAAAAGGTAATTCCTGATTATCCTGTGTTGCTTATCCGCCGAATTCTTATTTCTTATGAGTGTCGTCACCTCAGCTAGAT
Organism: Doryteuthis pealeii; assembly: GCA_023376005.1. Lineage (NCBI taxonomy): Eukaryota > Metazoa > Mollusca > Cephalopoda > Myopsida > Loliginidae > Doryteuthis > Doryteuthis pealeii. Next base: position 21,258,071 of record CM042140.1, on the reverse strand, counting down.
AATGGACCATTCTGTTTTCATTATAAAGAAAGAAAAGGAAGAAAAAGGACATGTTACACAGAAAAAATATAAGAAAGAAAGAGAGTAGTGGAAAATTGAAAGAAGAGGTGAGCACGTGGAAGCAATAATGCTAATCTGTTTCAATCAAAAATAATGAAAAGAAAAGAAGGAAAGAAAGAAAAAAAAGGGTGAGAGAGAGTTAAATGAAGATTATTATACTTTTTACATACTGAACTATATTCAATAGCTCTTAAGTAAACATCAAATGTTGTAATTAAATTATCATATTGTGGTATGTCCTGCTTGTATTGGTTATCGGTGGCATGTCCTGAAAAATATAGATTATCATTGGTGAAATAATGTTTATGTATATGTTTATACTGCTGACATATTTTCTTGAGTTAATGCTGATATTACTTCTTTTTTTTTTTTTTTTTTTTTTTTTTTTTTAGAAACCACCACCAGAAAATCAAGAGACTATTCAGCAGGATCTTCATTGGGCAATTCTACCAATTTCAGCATCTGAACGTTATTTTTTATGTCAACTCTTCACTAATCCTGTTAAAGAGGTTCAGTATTGTAGTTCTTCTTTACTAAAATACATTTAAAAAAAGCTAATGATCTTTATTTAAAGAAGTTTATTATACAAATTGAAGTAAATATCTGCCCTGTCAACAGGGCTTAGAATATGTTGACTAAATTCACAGCATAGGGGGTAAGACCCCCTCCCCAAGCAGTGTCCTGGGTATGGCACTAAACTGCATCTGATGGTGAAGCTCTAGTTCTGGAGCTTTGGGGAGTGTGGAGTACCCCTTCATTTCCATTACTCCCAGGTCCACTCTGACCTGAAGTGGTAGTGGATGTTATGGTCCCATCTATTGATCAAATAGCTCTTTTTAAAAATTATTCATATTTGATAGGATCGTGGGAAAAAAAAGAAAAATAAACTCCTAAGAAACAACTATACCAAAGATGTAAGTATAAATGTACAATGAACACAATTCCCTAACCATTAGGCATCTGTAGACAGATTGACATGCCATTAAAATTAAAGTAAATCTATACATGTTGGCTGATTAAACGGTCCCATACATAATGTTCTATAGTCATTCTAAAATTAACTTGTACTTATATTTCAATAGTAGTTCTGGATAGCTCTGTTATGGCTATTATCTTTTCTTTTATCTTCTCAGATCTTCCATCTTAGCTTGAGCTAGATCTATCTATGGGTTGGTCTGACTGGTATCTTAGCTGGATCTTCTGGCATGTCTTGTGTTGTTATTTTATTCTTAATTAACAAACCAAGACTTTCTTTTTGCTTCGAGCTCATATTATATTTTTATGAATCCCAGACCAACAAACAAATGCACTGAGGTTTTAGCTATTGGGACAAGAGACACCATATGTCTTACTTTTCCCAGCAGTCAGCTGAATTTGATTTTCTAAACTAACTTCCTACATTCGCACTGGTGAACCAGAAGAGTTGGTCAACACACGTTTTTTCACTAACCATTATTTAAAAATCTATGCTATACTTATTGTAGATAATTAAAAGGCTACCTATCAATTATGTAACAATAATGAGAAAATAGAATTCATATCTTTTTCTTCATTAAAAATTTTATTTTAAAAAGTTTGTTCTTTAATTATTTTTAACGAATATTATTTTTTTAATTTTTACAGATGTTCAAAAAAACACCTTTACAAGTTATCCAAATGGATGTCAGCAATACACAGGTTAATAAATTTCAATCTATTTTCCCATGATTCAGCATCATGACATGATTTTCAATAATCAAATACTGTGAAATATTAAACTTTAAAATGTTTTTTGTGTATTACTTTATAATTAGAATCAAGCAATGAAAATATGCCTGTACTTAATATGTGTACAGGCAGGTGTATCGGTGTTGCTGTATGGCTGCACCACTTGAACCCTAATGAAGCACTTAGAGAATAAGCTAAATGGTAGTTGCACAAGAATGCTGCATGCGATCTTAAACAAATTATAGAAGGCAGCTGTACAGCCACTTGTCACCTATCACACAAATCATCCAAGTGAGATGAACAAGACATGCTGCACACTATTAGAGAAGCAAAGATGAACTCATAAGTGATGTTCTCCTGTGGAAACCTGCACATAGTCATGTCAGTGTGAGCTGTCCAGCAAACACCTACATCGACCAGCTCTGCATGGATGCTGCACAGAGGACCTCCAGAAGGCAATGAGTGATAAGGACAGCGCGAGATTGTCATGGATATCCGTGCTACTAGTATGACCTGGTGATGATGATGATACTTTAATGAAATATAGAATTAATTGTACTTAATGAGTACTTTAATGAAATATAGAATTAATTGTACTTAATGAGTACTTTAATGAAATATAGAATTAATTGTACTTAATGAGTACTTTAATGAAATATAGAATTAATTGTACTTAATGAGTACTTTAATGAAATATAGAATTAATTTAATGAGTACTTTAATGAAATATAGAATTAATTGTACTTAATGAGTACTTTAATGAAATATAGAATTAGAGTACTTTAAAATATAGAATTAATTGTACTTAATGAGTACTTTAATGAAATATAAGAATCTACTATTTTTGCAGTGTGCTTGTATTTTCAAGAATTTTTACAGGCCAATATTAAAGTATTTTCCCAACAAATTTATACCTAAATTAGGTTATTAATTTGAGCATTTGGATACATTATGTGAAGTGCCATTGTAAATTTTGTTTTAGGCCAGTAAATATTAAATAACAAAACTTCAATTTTTAATTATTAAATAATTAAAAATTAAAGTTTTGTTATTGAATTATTTTTCATCTATTTTAATTATAAAGAATCTTTAGTTTTGAATATTTTTTTTATAACTGATTACTTTGGCTTTATTTAAGGCAATATATTTGATTGCCTTAAATTATAAATCATCCTTGTCTTTTATTTTTCTATCATGTTTTGATTACTAACAAGAATTTTCTTCTAAATCACTTTTATTTCTATCCTAATTTCAAATTATATCTAGAGTTTTTTTAATAAATTGCTCATGATACATTAATTTTTTTTAAGTCAAGAATGAAATTTAAATTCCTTCATCCTATTACTTTTATTTATTTATTTTAGAATGTTGATGTGAAAACACTTGAATTAGCTTTAATGGAAAAACAGTCTGAATTTCCAGCTATCAGCAAGTCTTCAATGCCTTCTATATTTTCTGATCGGGATAATAAACCAACAAGGCAAGTGTTTTTTTTTTTTCTTGCTCTTAATTGTACATGTATCTTCTATTGATAAATCTCCAACTGATCTTAAGTCAGTAGCTTGACCTGCCAATGCCCAGATATATGCCAAAATAGCTTGAATGATGGATAAGTCACGGAAACAAGGAAATTTAAAATTTAAAATCACAATAGCAACACAATCAGTGAAACTTTTTTGAGTTCAATACAAACACTGAATGTTTCTCAAGTCTGATACACACACTGAATTTTTTTAGATAATGGCCACTTCAAGGAAGAAAAAAGATATATCCAGCAGAAACAGTTTGCATTTATGACAAATAAGTCATTAAACAATTATATACTAACAGGACCTGTGGATATACCACAGTATGATAATTTAATTATTACGTTTGATATGTTTACTTAAGAGCTATTGAAAATACTTCAATATGCAAAAAGTATAATAATCTTGATTTAACTCTTACTCATTTTCTTTCTTTCATCATGTTTGATTGAAATAGATTAGCGTTATTGCTTCCGTGCGCTCACCCCCCCTCTCTCTTTCCCATACTCTCTTTCTTACTGTCTTATATATTTTTCTGTGTAGCATGTTCTTTTTCTTCCCTTTCTTTATAATAAAAACAGAATGGTCCATTATTTAGCTAAGGTGGCGACACTCATAAGAAATAAGAATTCGGCTGATATGCGGCACCAGATAATCAGGATTTACATTATTGGATTTCATCTTGGATTCATTTTTAACCAGAGGGTGTTGCAAGATGATAACAGTCGTACTTTTAAGGAACAAGTGTATTAATATATAAAGTAAACCTGTTTCTATGAACCTGATAGGACTGATGATAAGCATAATTAAGGTTTCATCTCCCAACAAGAACCAATACATAGTCGTTTTTGTTGTTCCTCCTTTTGTTGGAATTGGGAATTCTATGGATCTAAATTCAAATTTCTACTACCATATTTATTGATGTATAAAACTCTTTTCCAAAGGTCACCAAAATTAAGCAGTAATGGTCCTGTTCAATACTTAATTGGATGACCACTTAAGCAACTGCAGGTACTGTAAGCGACCTGAGTCCTTTGTTTATAAAAAAATGACTTGATTCGGCATTAAATGTCCTGAAAGTGGGTTGATATGCTTTAAAACAAAACAACCAGCCAAGCATTTTTTTCCAGAAATATTTTTGAATAATACACTAGCATTAAAGATAGAAAACCAAACACCGCGACTAGGGAACAAGATGAATTACAGTAAACAATGGTCCAAAATGCCATTGAAAGATCTATTTGATCTTTGAAAACTGATCCCAGCAGTCTCTAACATAAACTCAATAACATGCTCTGAATCATCTCACCTCCTTCCCTGCCTGGTGTTTTATGTACAGCTTGATCTCGAAAAAAATTTGTATATGTGCAAATACATTCTCGCTAATTCTCCTGGCTCCCAAATCACGTTTTCTTAAATAAAGTTGTTAAGGCAGTCATATTTTCTTTCATGCCCTTCACTCAGTTTGCACGCAAGACACCTTTCACGCCCGCTTTGAACTCTGAAGTACATCATTTCTTTCCCTACAGTATCTTATAGGTGAACAATTATGGTATTTCATTTTAATATCCAACTGAATTTTTTTTATCTAAAAAAATCTTTTGTAGTTTTGAACAATTTGGAAAGCCTGGTGTTGTAAATCAAGATGTCCAAAGACAAGCAATTGAAGCTCTTTTAACTGGACCAAATGCTCCTGTTGAAAACTGTATGAGACCAGAATTCATCAGATTGGCTCCACCCCTTCATATTGCGGAAGATGAGGTAAAATGATTTTCACTTAAACAGAAATAATCCCTTATTTTCATAAGTGTAATTTAATTGTTCTTAGTTTTATTTTGTTAAGAAATATTACATATATTTTTAAAACTTGACCCAACAATACATAATTAGTATTATTTGGATTATTCGGATTATTGTTCTCATCTTTATTATCTACACAACGTTTGGCCGATGTACCCTCCAGATTTCTTCAGGTGTTTCTTCTCAAACTCAAGAACATTCTTGATTTTTTTACCTTGACTCATATTGTGTTTTTAAAAAAAAAATCTAATCTATCCTTTTTAATTATAGGTTCCCCTATTGTATTCATTTTTATACTTGGTCTACTTAAGAGGTTATTATAGTCTAACATATGAGCTGTCATATATAAATGAATATAAATGTAAAACATTCAGAGAAATAATACATAATTATGAACAAAAAAGAAATATTAGTTTTAAAACAAGAATAATAACCTTTGATTTCTTAACTAAGAAATCATTACTAGGTTGTTGATAAAATTTGTTGACTTATGCTAGGTATGTAACTTAAAAGTTATGTAGTAGAGTTGAAAAAAAACAAAAAAAACATTATTTACAGCTTAGCGTACCTTTCAGATATATTAGAAGCAGCTAGCCAACTTTACCAAGTTAGAGGTTGGGGGAAAAAAAAAACCTGGTGTATTGATTTGTTTACTTTTGAGATTCCCAAATGCTGGACATTTTTAAGTAGAATTACAATGCTATTTCTATGCATATTTTGATTTTTAAACATCTTTGAATATAAATCAAATCTTCATAATTTTTGCACAAAAAGCAAGAACCAATGATATTTAATGGGTATATATATTTTTGTTGTTAATTGTTTTATTTTTGTAGTCTCATCTGGACATACATACATACATACACACCAATTGCCCTTTATATATGTACTAAAAGCGACTACCCGGCGCCCCCTAAGTAGAGGGGGGTGTGAAAAGGTAGTCTTGTAGGTCCATTATTGTTTAATCCTCACAGGATTAAAATCCCTATGTACAAAAGACGTTGCATTGATCCAGACAATTTGAAAAGAAAAATTAATGTCTCCCATTTAAAATACTGTGATTGTCGTGAGCAAGATACGCGACATCATGCTTGAAAGCGTCCGCGATTTGCATGCGCGTTTTGTGGAGCAGTTTGGAAGCGTGCTGGGCCGAGGTGCGCTGATGCAAATCTGAAGCGCTGTAGATTGCCCAATCGGTCGCCTCGCCGTGGCCTATATAATGAGTGTGTCGGAGGCTTGGGCAGTCGTTCGTAAACCTTGCAAGAAGTGTTTGCTGCCAGGTCCGTGCGAAGGTTGTGAAGTTGGTTCGAGAAGCGGTTACTGCAACGGTTATCAGTATTGGAGAATTGGAGCGAGATACAGTTGGAAGTAGTTGGACTACCGATTGGAGCCTTGAGTCAGACTTGACCGTGACCCCCCCTCAGATTATAAATACTAAATGCAAAAAATTCCATGCTGTTATCATTTAAATTTTATTTTTCTAATTATCTTCACAAATATAAATCAAATCTTCATTATTTTTGTTCAAAAACCAAGCCCTGGTGATATTTAATGTGTATATATATTTGTCGTTAATTGTTTTAATTTCGAAGTTTCCTCCGGACATACAGATTCACACAACTGCCCTTTATATATGTATAGATATATAGATAGATGGACAACATAATGAAGAGATATTAAGAACCTTAATCATTTTTATTTTCGTAGTTTCATCTGGACATATATACATATACACCAAGTGCCCTTTATATATATGTATAGATGGAGATCAGAAGGTTAATCTCTGTTGTGTTTTACTGTTATTGAGTCTTCTGTTACTCTTCCAATTTAAAATACTTTCCTCGTTTTTTATAAATTTTATTTATTTTAATGTATGATTTTCCTTCCCTGAAATACTATGGATCTGTCATCATAAGAAAGTAAAAATTTCCTTTTTTTATTTTTTAATTGAATTTTTTATATCGCTGAAAATAATGTTTTTTTGTTTGTTTTTTTTTGATGATCACAAAAAAAAAAAAGAAAAGAAGCAAGAGCATTTATTGTTTTCCCAAATTCTTGTCAGCAAAAAATAATAATGATACTTCGAACATTTTCTGTTAGATTATCTATAGGTATAAGATATACATAAAGTCGTTAATTTTATTTATGAACCTTCCCAGCAGGCTCTTCCGGTAAAAATTGGCTGAGGAGAGATGAGGACGGAAAGCATTTCAGATTGTTTGCAACTGTTCTCAAATCACTTCTAGCTGAACTTTCTGCCAGGAAGACTTATCTTTTGGATTAACACCAGAGGAAATATACAGACTAGGATTACCAACTGGATTCTGTAAACAACAGAACATCTGAACACCAACAATGGCGACAAGGATTCTAATATTTTCATTTATAATTTAGGGTTATGGTGTCTTAAGAAGACAAAATATATTAGCACTATTTTTTTTATTTATTTTTTATTTTTTTTGAGGGAGAAAGTACAGTTATAGAATTGAACATTCTATTAAACTTCTTTTAGAATTTGAAATTTTGTTTAATAATGTTGATAAATTAAACAATGTTTATAACTGTTATCGTCAAAAAAAAAATCAGAGCCAGTGGGTTTTTTTTTTTTTTTTTCAAATGTATCTCTTTTTTGTTTTGGTTTATATTGGATATTATTTTTAGGTCGCTTGAAAAAGACTTTATCATCTCCTTCACTGATAGTAATAAAGATGTATTAGCTTGTACAAAAACACCAAATGAATGAACAAACAAACAAGATATTTCATTTTCAGAATTTTTCGTTTAGCAATTAAGAAGTATTGAAAAAAGAATAACCAAATCTTCAAAATTTAAAGGTAAGTTGAATTTTCGTATATTATTTTTTCCCTTTTGTTTCAATTTTTTGTACAGTACACATATTCTACAAAAGTAACTTAATAATTAAGTTCACTTTTATTATGAAATACACACAAGCCAAAAAAAAGATTTTAAGAATAATAAAAGTATATTATTAAAAAAAGTATTACATTTTTATTCTGTTTTCACAAAAATGTCTGGTTCTATAGAGTGTGTAAAATTAATTTCTATATCAAAATTTTCTCCGACCTTTCTTCTTGCTAATAACACAAAGTTCATAAAAAAATAAATTTTTATTCAAATTTCAGGATATTTTTTCCTTTGAGTGTCAATTTCCCAATTAAAATTTAAGTCAAGTTAGATTTTCAAACTACGGAGTTTCTTTGCTACACAAAAAATGGACAGTTTTCATATATCATGGCAAATTTATTGTAAAGTCAACTTTTCTATGCTATTTGTTTGAAATCTATCCAATATTTTGTACATGCTGCATTTTTTAATATCATTTTTTAGTTTGTGTGTTTTTCATATAAAATACAGCATAAAATATCTCTGTTGGTTTAAATTTTATTGAAATGTAAAAATCCTAAAAGATAAAAATTGAATCTTTTAAGTTGTATTCTCTTTCAAGAGAGATTTCTTTTTTAATATAATTTATCTTTCCTAATAAAGCAATCTATTTTCATTCATTAACAAACTACTATATGTACATTTAGTTTTTAATAGATTTATTTTAATTTTATTTTCAGATGTTATACTTTGTTGGCTTATGGTAGTGTTTCATTTGGACATTTTAGCCTGTATGTCCAAAAAGAAATTACTAAAGAAAAAAAAAACACATTCAAGCATTTTGGTTTGGACCAAAGAAACAAATGGAAAAAAAATGTTTTCTAGTATCTCAATGGCAATTGTGGTAAAGAATCCTGAAGAAGAAACAAAAGTGGATGATTTTATGATGGCATCATCCTGGGTTGGTTCAGCCGGCTCCATACAATGAATTCACTTGGAGAAAGAGAGTAACAAGGAAATTCACAAGTGGTTCCCAAACCCCATGTGCATATCCCAGTCAGGGGAAGGAGATACCTTTTTTTGCCGCAGATTTTCCACAGACGCAGTGATAAGTATGCCAAAAGCCGTTGATTCCTGATGATGATGGAGACTCCCTTTGGATTTTCGCCAGAGCCCCATTGGCCAGGTTGTGGCCCTAATACCATTGGGTTCCAGACCTGTCATGATATGGCTCTGACACTACCAAGTTTACATAGTCCTGCCATGATGAGGAGGGATTGGACTTTAAAAATAATGTGCTAGATGGCTGTTTGAGCAAAGAGCTTCCTCTACCCTTTTACAGGTCTGGTTTTTCATACTGCAGATTGTCTAGCCATCCTTCTTACCAGAAAAAAATATGTGGGGTTACCGGTTTAGTCACTAATGATCTGACTATGAAACAGGTAGTACTGCATTACATAGTACCAGTAGTACATTGAGTGACCTGACACTGATTTTATGATTTTGGTGATACATGTAAAACTGGAGCACCACCTCTGCCAATATTTTTGAGTGCTGAACATATTCTTTAATGGCCAAGAAAATTCCAAAACAAGAAAAGATTATTACTGCATTTAGGAAAACTGTAGGTCACCATATGAAAATGAAGTCAAAGACATTGGCGGCAAAGAAGAGACTGGAAGAAAAGAAGGAAAAAAAGGCTGATTGTTGGTACTTTATTAAGGAAGTTGCACAACACTTGTTTATTAGAAAATGTTACTGCCAAAAAAAAAAAAAAACCCTTGAAGAATCTTTCTTTGATTTCCTTAATATAAATGGAAATAGTTAATAAACATTTTTACCAAAATTTTGTTACTTTTTTTGAAGTGTTATTATTTTCTGTATGCATCAGAATTTCATGAGTAATCAGTTTATGAAACAATACTGTTCCATTTTCTTATATAAAATTATTACCCTTCTGATCACCATACTGTTTAAAGGGAGGTAATCTGTAAACTCATGGTTACTACATGAATTGACTGATTGGCAAAACGTCAAGAATGTTAATAAAAATTTCTATTGTATTTCAAACGAAAGGTAAAACATTTTTTTGTTCGGTCCAGTTGTGTATTGATTAAACTATTCATCATTAAATTATATTTATTCAAGAATTATCTTTAATTTTGATTGATTTTCAAACTATGGAGTTTAATTCTTTAAAAAGCATCAGTTTTGGTTATTACCGTGCAAAATTCCAATATCCTATTTTTAAACATTAATTACAATTTTAAAAATATTGTTTTATTATCTTTTTAGCTTGAAAGAAGAAAGCCAAAACTTCAATGTACAAAAAAAAGAAAGAAACACTGCTTTCATTAATTATAACATAGAATTGGATTGTATTAAAAGTCAGTTTTTATATTTTGGTAAAAACATGTTTTGTTGGCTGACAACAATTTTTAACCCAAGAAGTTTGATCCCTTGGCATTGTCATGTCTTCATTACTTTGTATCATTTTATCTTATGAAAAAAGTTAAGTTGGCGAAGTTGCCTTTCGTCGGTATCAGCCGGACATTGACAGAGTCTATCCCCTTTTTGCTAGTGCTAGACTGAGGAGTTTGTTTTTTTTCTCTCACCGAAGTGGAGTGTCACACCTACTGTCAACTCCCCACTTTATCGCACACATCTGATTATCCAATCTGTGCTACTCATGTGCTGAGTTGGCAGGAACCGGTATTGAACCTGAAACCTTGTGATTCCTAGGTGGGTGCTCTACTGACTGAGCTAAACGAACCCCTTCTTTTAATTAAAGAAGGGACATAATTAATGGCTTAGTATACTATGAACATTTTTTCAATTACCCTCACTGGATACCACATACCTCTGGCCTTTGTGATAAACTAAGATAAACAACTACTATAAACATTAAAGCATGTTGTGGGTTAATAGATTATTTTAAAAATTATACCCTGTATGTTTAACAACCGTTTCTAGTACTTTGACTTCAAAAAACTTATGTAAATTTCATTATAGTGAGCACCTGTATCATTTAAATACTCAGCCTATTTTGGTTTAAGATGTATATTTTTTATAAACTTCTTTTCCCTTGGCATAAGTGAAAATTTTTATTTTTCTTATAAAAGTTCATGGTTTGTAATACAACACTCTAGCAGAGTATAGTTGTTCATTTCTAAATTGTTGATTCATTTGTATAAAATAATTTTCCGTTGACCTGTGTGTTATGCTTCTACTTTCAGTTATATTTCACTTTGAAATTATTAAGTTTACTACCAAAAAAAAATACGCCCTCAGGGCACAAGTATTTCAGTTTTAATATAAGTAAATATATTAAATTAGAAAGACTAATGAAATTAAATGCAAACACAAAAAAGATTACACTTATTTTTACTTTACTCTAATTGATTTCAATATAAAATTATACATAGGATTGCTTTTTAATACGTCTGAGAATAAAGCAATAATATTAGAAATCAATAACACCAAGTGATTATTTATTAAACACAGTTTTATTAAAACCATTATGCAAATTATTCATACCATATATTATGTAAACATTTATTTCTTAATGATATATAACACACATTGCAGGATTTTAAACACGTTAACAATATGGGCTGTTTTGAGGCAAATCAATCACAGCTAGACCTAAATATAGATATTGTTAATAAATAAGATGCTTAATTATGATTATTTAATAACCATTGAGAATATAGCATAAATAACTAAGGGAATTGTGAATTTGGTAGTGATGTAATTTCAGTTACAGACAGACACACAATCTCCATTATATTAAGATCTGTTGGAGATTATAAATATGGCTGCCAATATTCATAGCCCCAATCTCATCTGAAGACTAATAGTTTCCAGAAATAAATGATGACACTTAAGTGAAATATCACGAAATTAAACAGTTCCCTTTAATTGCACCAAGATTAAATAATCTAAAAGTAAAACCTACATGCATATGATTAAAATAACTTTATTTTTAAAATGAAAGTTTTGTTGGTTTTTTTATTGTTTTTTTTAATCCAGAAAATATTGATCAATTATCTGCCTGAATATAATTACAATTTCTTTCTTTTCTAGTTGGTATGGATGAATCCATTTGAAGCAGATTACTTACCAGCCTGGGATACAACAATGTGTTCTAGTAGTACTGCAGGAACAGAAGTAAGACGACTTATGACCTTAGCTCTTAAAGGTTCATTAACTTTACAACAGCAGCAACAACTTATGGATGGATTAGAAAGAGACCCGAAATTAGTTTATCATATAGGATTAACTCCTGCCAAGGTTTGTCAACTCTTATATTTTCAAATTTTTAATTATGTAGGTTGGATTTAGTGATCATATTTCTTCTATTATATAATCTGTGAAATTATTTTATTTTTTAAAATTCATACGTTTGAATTTCATCACAACAACATTTTAAACCCAGCATTTGTTTTTAAAAAGGATATGTGACCACAGCACGATGTGACACTGCACATAAAAAATATCAATATATTCAAACATTAAAAACAAATACAGAAACACACGTTACAAGGAGGTGGGTGTTGCCTAGGGGGATAGCCCACTGGAATCATGCTTATATTAATATCTTACCAGTCCAATGGCCAAAATCACCAGAAACATGGTCCTGAAAAACCGGGTTAGTATGCTTAAGAAAATGAATAACAAAGTTTTGAATGGTGAATTGACCTAAAACTCTAAATGAATTTGAATCCTTGATTGAAAGTATTGGCTGAAAGAATCTGATTTGAAATTAAATCTGAAAAGACTATTCATTGTGTCATGCAATGGGGAATATCTTATTATAATGGAGATTGTGTGCTTTTTTGTCTGTAACCGAAACTATATCACTACTCAAGTTACAATTCCCTTAGTTATTGACATCACATTCTCAATGATTTTATTTTTATTTTAACCTCTATTATTAATAAAATTGTTTTACATTATTAATACTGTTAACCATATCTACATACTAACAACATACAATTATGTTTATATATACAACAAAATAGCGGTTTACAGTGTGAAGGGGAAGGCTAATTTGCATATTGATATAAAAAAATTGAATTTAATAAATATGTGCTTAGTATTATTGATTTCTAACTGTTTGGTTTTATTTTAATGAATATAAGCAAAAATCTCTTCAATGAATCTTAAATGAAATCCATTAACAAGAAAAAATAATTGTCATTTTATTCTTTACTTCCTCTTTTAACTAAATACTTAAATTAGAAAAAATAACAATGAAAGACGAGAGTAATGGAAGAGTAAGTTTCAGTTGTTCTATATTTCGATTATACCCCCCTCTGTTTCAAATATTTTTATCTACATTCTTATTTAGTTTCATTAGCCATTCTAATTTAATATGATATTTTTTACATTAAAACTTAAATACTTGCACCCGGCGGGTGCATATATTTGCTAGTAAATGTAAAAATAATGTGGCACTCAGATGTTGTAGATTTTTTCTATTTTATTATTAAACTAATCTATAACATGCAGTTTCATCATAAATCCCTAAGTAGAAATAAGCTATTCTTTAGTGTCTTAAAATATTTACAATTAACATTAACAAGCAACACTGTCTATAAAAAACAAAAATGATCTATGAATCTTATAATGCATGTTGAAAAGTAGGAATGAATATATATTAAGGTTTTTGTGGGTACAACATTTTAGAATTGCAATCATAAGCAGATTCATCCTTAACAAAACAAAAATTGTCTACATCTGAGTCTCATCAGAGGATTACCACAAGAAAAAGAACTACAATAGAAAACACAAAAATGTCATAATGAGGGGAGGGTGTAAAAAAAATTGTGATTACATAGGATCAGGTAGCCTCATGCAGGAAACGCTGTTGAGTTGTAGATGATAGATGAATTCCTTCTGTTTTTTAAAACTCTGGTTTGAATGATGTATATATTGCCTCAAGGACACAGAGCTGAAATTCTGAACACACATGAGCTAGGATGGTGAACTGACTGTTTTTAAATGACTTGGAACAATCAGAGATGTTGCACAATGGCAGAGTCAGCGTTTTCACTTGTGCTACTAGATTTTTTTTTTTTAATATATATATTTAGATGTAAAATTATAGCTTCTCCCTTTCCATGAAATTACAAAAAGACTGAAAGTAACATGCTTATTTTATGAGTAGATTTTTTCATATAAAATAAAATTATTTGTATGTGCATTCGATATTCAACATTTCCTTACATTAAAATTCTTCTCGGTGTGAGTTGGATTGAAATTTTAAATAAATGTGATTATTTTTGTCTAATTTTATTGTATTAACTTTTACTTTTCTACTTTAGCTTCCAGACTTGGTGGAAAACAATCCTATTGTTGCTATTGAAGTTCTCCTCAAGTTAATGGAATCCAATCAAATAACGAAGTGAGTAGCTTAAAATCTGTTGTCATAAGTTTTGGAGTGATGGTGAAAAATATTTCTCTAAAAATTCCATTTCAATTGACAATACCAGGTTTTTCTTTTGTATGGACTATTATGAAACAAAATTTTCTAGTATAGCATTTTTGAAACAAACTGTTAAATGATGTTTTATACATTTTTCAATGTAAGTTTTATTAATATTTAATTTTCTTCCTACCACCTGATAGTGGATATTTATTATTACTGTTAATGAACACTTAAGAACTTTCTTTTAAATTTGGTGGTTATAATAGTAATAAAATTTTCCTGATAAGTTGTGATATTCTTTATATTGATTAAATATATTAAAATCTTATAGTATATCTGTATCTGTGACTGCATTCACTCTGGGTTGGTCTATCCGGCTCCACCCAACAAATTCACCATATCCCAAATGAAGGCAAACCTTGTGCTGTGATCCAACTCAATTGAAGATATGAGCGTTAGCCATTCACAGATCCATCAATGAACTCCATAAAGCCCTTGGCTCGTGATCAGTTCAGTATCTTGCTTGACTGTTTTGAGCCAGGTTTTTAGTTGACCCTCTTGGTGTTTCTTTCAGCCCTGGGGTGGTACTGGGTCAATGGATTAATGGATGATGTCACCAGGTTGTTGATGAAGAACATGACCAAGCCAGCGAAGCCGTCTCGCAAAAGTCTGCTGGAGCAGGGTGACTCTGCATCTTGCCTGAACAGTGGTGTTAGAGATGAATTGCCACCATTGAACATGGAGGATGCCGCAAAGGCAAAAATGGTCAAACGCCCGAATCTTGCACAGGTCCCCAGCTTTCTTTGGCCAAGTTTCACAGCCATATATCTTATAGCCTATCTAATTTTCTATTTTACAAAAAATCATTCATTTTAAATATTTTACAAGTATTCCTATAAGTATTTCCTAATTAATCAAAGAAGTTATGCTACAGAAATTATTTTTATTTTGAATAGTCACAAAGTTTATTAAATAAGAATAAGACATTTAATGGTTTATTGGCGATGTCTAAGGCAATCATTTAGTTATGTTTTCACACCTTATGACTAGCAAAAATTGCCCTCTGGTCGGAGTAAAAATTAATTTGTGAAAGATATTGCCTGAGGAGGGTGGGAATTAAAGATTCAATGTCAATAAACTAAATTTTATACAGATCAATTCTGTAGAGAAATAATTTTTATATTAAAATAAAGAAGAAAACAGAGCATGCGGAAAATGTTGCTTATTTTTTCCATCTTCTCTTTTAGAATTAGTGAACAAAAATATTCACCATTTTGACAATTAAAAAAAAATGCATGCCCATATAAAAAAAATATTCACCCAACCCTTTCACCATGGGTAGGATTTAACATGTCACAAGTATGGGGCATCTAGCAAGGATTTAACTTGCTTTTCAGTTATAATTGATTTGCAAGACTAGCTTGCTAACCATTACATCATGATAGGATGCATGATCATATAATAGCTGTCATAATGCAATCAAAACTAATCTTTTTGAATGAAGTTAAAACAACAAACTTTTTGGCCAATCTGATATTTCTTATATTATAATAGTAATGATGATGAAATTTATTGCTTACAAGGCTCAGGTGCACCACAACTCATCAAAGGTTCATGTATAATACATAGAATCATGTATTATTGTCAAGAAAATAAATAGTGTACAGTAATAATATATGTGTGTGTGTGCATGCATACATGTATGTGTGTGTGCATATGTGCATGGAGGGGGGATATCAGGTATAGTTTTATAAAATTACAGGAAGCATGGAGGTTTTGAAAGATACAGTGTTTCGCCACCTTACAAACGATGCAGGCAGTTTGTTCCATGCAACTCTGAGCGTTAAAAAATGTTTCCAAAAGTCATGTGAACTATGCTGTTTTCTGACTTTGTAGGCATGCCCATGTGTGTTTGACACATGGAAATCAAAAAGGTGCTCAATGTTGCTGTTGGTAAGATGGTTAATAACCTTATGAGTATTTACTAAGTCAGTTGCCAGATTAGCATTTCAAAAAATAACCCAAAATTCCTACTTTAATTCCAGGTATTTCTCTGTTCTTGTGAATATGGATATGTCCTTACACAGCATGGAAGTTGTCAACAGATTAACAACTGTAAGTATTTTTTACATTTTAAAGATTCTGGGAATAAAACAAATATGGAGAAGGTTTTTTTCTTCTCCAAATGAAATTTACATTCATATTGTATTTTATAACCAAGTTCAAATTTCTTAATTATTTAACTTAGTGTATCTGTTTTGCTGGTATGTTGTGGTGTTATTCCAATGATAACATTTGACTCATATATATTAACATGTATCAGAAAATTTATTAAGCATTTATACATTCAGCTTATTGTCGTCTGCCTCTGGTATCTACGTAATGGTTTCTAGCGTTTGGCGCATGCGTACTGCTTTTCATTGCTAACCCAATCCATGGTGGAAGGGAGGTAACTTATCATATTATATCAATGGAGAAGGGTTTTTTTTTTCGCCAAATGAAATTTACATTCATATTGTCTTTTATAACCAAGTTCAAATTTCTTAATTATTTAACTTAGTGTAACAGAATACATTTGCAGATGACTTTGTGAAATTAATTTTGTATAATTTCAATTTTCCTTGTTCAAATAATTTATTGTACTTCTTTCAGGAAAACATTAGTTCTTTGGTAGGGCATATGTCAGTGTGACATATGCCCTACCAAAGTATGTGACATATGTACACACACTGTGACATATGCCCTACCAAAGTACATATGTGTGACATTGTCACCCATATTCCATAATTACAATTGCCCTGTTGGTGGGGATTAGAAAATGCTAACTACACTCTCTGCAGAGGGGTAAGCTTATGGGGAAAGGGGTATGAAGCTAAACTGCATCTGGTGGTGAGGCTCCAATTTTGGAATCTCTGTAGAGTGTGTAGTTACTCCTTTATTGCCATTATTCTCAGGTCCACTCTGACATGGAGTGGTAGTACCTGTAAGGGTTCTATCTATGGGTCAAATAAATCTGTTTGAAAATTATTACTATTGGATAGGAATATGTGAAACTGCACGCAAATAAATTATTATTTTTAAATAGGAACAATTACTTGATAGCATAAAACTGTGTGCAAACAAATGATTATTATAGACAAATAAAAAAAAAAATGCAATTTAAAATTTGCAATGGAATGTTGAAAATTATGGTTATAACCAAACATTTACACATGAATCAAATTTCAGCATTAAATAATCCTAAGGGGGTTGATATGCTGTTAGATAAACCAAACCATATTTAAAAAATAATGATGTACCATTTGTGACTTAATCTTATTATAATGGAGATTATGTAACTGTTTGTCTGTAACTGAAACTATGTCACCACTGACGTCATGATTTCCTTAGTTATTTAAGTTATATTCTCAACGATTATGAAATAGTCATTATATAATCTTGATTAGCATCTTATTTATTAATGATACCTCTATCAAAGTCTAGCTGAGTTATATTTGCCGCAAAATTGCCCACGTTATTAATGCATTTAAAATCCTGATATGTGTGTTATATATCTCTAAGAAATAAAGATTTACATTGTATATGGTGGGAATGACTTGCATAATGATTTTAACAAAACTGGCTTTAATAAGTAATTATTTACTATTTATTATTTCTAATACTATCATGTTATTCTCAAACGTATTAAAAGCAATCTTATATATTATTTTATATAGAAACCAATTAAAATAACATTAAAATAAATGTAATATGTTTATATTCATTCTTATTTAGTTTCTTTAGTCTTTCTAATTTAATATGATATTTTATTACATTAAAACTTGAATACTTGTACCCAGGGGGCTCATATTTTTGCTAATTTACTAATTGTTTATCATCTAGATTTTAATTTTTTTTTTCTTTTACCCTTACAGGCTGTTGAACTCCCATCTGAATTTATCCATCTTTATATTTCAAATTGTATAACAACTTGTGAGAATATATCAGATCGATACATGCAAAATCGTTTAGTACGATTGGTCTGTGTATTTTTGCAGTCCCTCATACGGAATAAAATCATTGATGTTAAGGTAAAACATTTGCTTTTTATTTGTGAAATTTCTATGTGATCTTTGTTTTTATTTGATTCTATCAATTCTGCACAAAGGAGAAATTAAACTTTACACATTTTAAAAATAAATATCTTTAACATATATCTTGCAATTAGTTCCTATATTTTTGTTTATGGAGGCATGTGGTGTAATAGATAGAGTTGTAGGAAATGGACCTGTCGACCCGAGTTCAAATTCTAGACAAGGCTGTTTGCATTTCACATAGCGCTAATATCCTTGGGAAAGGTATGAATCCAACAATTCTCCTTCCAGCAATGGGTAAAATAGTAGAGCTGACTGGATTCTTAAAACCTTAGTTATGCAACCAGTTAGGAGAAAGACAACTCCAAATTCAAACCTGTTAAAAAGTTTGTTTTATCTTAATATATATTTAAAGTTATTTAACGTATAAAATTTTACGAGAAAATTATTTACAAATTTTATTATACGGTAAAAAAAGAAAACATTTTGTTTTGATTATTGTCTGTTGTAAAACAAAACAAACATTTTTTTTTTTTGACCCCCCCCCCCCCCCCCGAAAAAAAAAAAAAAGAAAAACCTTAAATATTTTAATTAATTTGAATTTCACTGTTAGAAACTTAGTTTTATTAGAAAGAAAACATTTATTTGACTGGCAAACTATTTTTTTATGTCTATTGTTAAAAAAATATAAGATTTCAAAGATCTGTCGATATTTTTTTTATGAAAGAGCATGGTAAAAAAAATCCTTTTACATAATTTTGGAATTAATTTTTACACTGCCCAGAGAGGGATTTTTTTTGTTAGTTTAAGTAACTAAACTATTGTTCAGAATCTACATTTTTTTTTTTAGAAACCTTTTCACATTTGTCTATTCATTTTTTTTAATATACAGGATATTTTCATTGAAGTCCAAGCCTTTTGCATAGAATTCAGTCGGATTCGAGAAGCTGCTGCTTTATTCCGTTTATTAAAAACATCCGATAGTAATGGCAGTGGAAATGAGCAGCAGCAGCAGCAACAACAGCAACAGCAGCAAGGAACAAAATGAAGAATTCTCTCAACAATACAACTGATGATATTTGGTATCTCTCTCTTTCAAAAATACTATTCATAAATTTCTTCCAGAGTTTAGAATGGTGTTAGAAAAATTTGCATGATGGCAAGAAATTATTTTTTATAAAAGACTGAACTATTTTTTTTTTTTTTTTTTTTTCACACTCCTTGGGAGCTGGAAAAATAAAATTCTGGGAGTATTTTTCAGTTTAAACTTTTCTGTTGAACAAATAAATTTTCTCAAGATGGTTTCGTGTTGTTCTTTTTTGTGAAAAAAAAAATTTTTATTTTTAGATAAAATTAGGAATAAAAGAATAAAACTTACGTTTATAAAATCTTTCACTGACAATATTCCAATTCATTCTGCTGAATTTTCTTAAATCTCAAATCTCTTATATCAGATACATACAATGTTTTTACTCTTATGTTTACAAGTATATATATATATATATATATATATATATATATATATATATATATATGGGAGAATATGTGCTTAATTGAAGTCGTACCAAATTTTGAAAGTTAATTAATTAATAATTAATTAATTAGGTGGGAATACCTATTCAAATGTAAGGCTAAACAAATCAAGAAAAATCAATCTCTGTATGTACATTTTGGCCTATTAGGCCTCATCAGCAGAACTATAGATAGGAAGACCGCCTTGTGCGTGATTCGATTCGAACCCTGACTGTCGGCTAAAAAAAGGCATATCAAAACACATTGTGTATTTACTCCTCATATATATATATATATATATATATATATATATATATAAGGAAAAAAAATACAAAGAAGATTTAGCTTGGAAGCATTATAAACTATTTCAGGGAACCTAGAGGAATTATCTTTCAGTTCCCACCACCCTTTTTTTTTTTAATCTGATGATGTGAATGGAAAGATAATTCCTCTAGATTCCCTGAAATAGTCTATAATGCTTACAACTAAACCTTATTTATTATTTTTCCTAATATAATTTTGCTCTGTGACTCTGACAGTAAGAGCACACATCGAGTTCTACAAATTGCAACAATTGAAAAACTACTACGTGATAAGGAAGATTTTTTCCCTTGATCTTTGGATTATATATATATATATATATATATATATATATATATTTCATATTGATGTCAAGGTTATAAAAAATAAATATACTGTTTTTTGTTTTTTTTAGGCATTAGAGTATGGTCCAATTAATGATTTGAATTATTAATACTAAAGAAATACAGTTGACTTACCGATTTCATCTAGACGAATTGTATTTTAATTCAAGATTCATATAGCAATTAGTCAGTCATTGGCTTCTGGTTAAAAATATGGTAGCTAATATTTAAAAAAATCTCTTTTGAAGTTAATGGATTTTGATTAAAATGTTATGTGGAAAATTATTTACTAAAAGCCCAACTGATAAGCAGTCTTATGATTTAACTACATGAAGTTTAATTTATCTAAAGAAATTGTTATAACAGGATAATTCTGAAATTGTAGAGTCATCAGTTATTGAATTTATATATTTTTTGTATGTTAAGTAATAGGAGGGGGTAGGTATTGGTGTAATATTACTTTTAGTGTTTTTTTTTGGGGGGATAAGGTGATTCAGGGGGGTATTTCATTTTCAATTGTGTCCGCTTTGGATGTTTTAAACAATTAGAAATACAATTATATATTTCCAGAGAGCAAATTCTCATAGCCATGTGTTTATATTAGTAAGTTATTTATATAATACTTTAAAATCGTCTACTTCCATTTCATAAAATAGTTTTTTTTTCAGTCCGTTTTATTTTGACAGTCAGCATTCAGAAATACATATAGTCAGGATAGGACAGGTCTTCTTTACTACTGCTACATGGTCGAGTTGTTGGCGACTAAACTGACACCCTCATCAGGTATGCCTTGACTTGTTGGGTGTATGGACACCCAGCATCATCAAAAACAAGAGATGTAAAAAGGGTGGATGAGCTCCAGGGGAGCCAACGACTATCCACACTGATAGTAGTAGGATTGGGGTACTACTCACATAAATCCTGTAAAAAGTGGGGTAGATGGTGCTCTTCAGCCTTGGTTGGCAATCCATATAGGACAAGGTAAAATCTACTATGAAACCTCCGCTGCCTAGTGGCTTTACCTCATACCAAGGATAGGCTAGGGGAGTAAACCCCGAAATCAAATCCGGAGCTGGAGTCCCTAAGGTGGTGTGATGCTGAACTCGGCACTATCCAACAACTCCTGCAACACTATCGTTGCCAAACTGCATTAGTTTCTCTACCTTTCCTTTGGACCACAGTGGCAGTGTGGAGAGGGAGGACCTGCTACTTGGGCAACAGCTCATCCTCCATATAAACCTGCCCAGGCTACGTAGTCCCATTGTATTTATTTATTTTTTTAATTTATTTTTTAATTTATTTATTTTTTTTGACACTATGCCATCATCCTTAGTGGATGAAAAGGTGACAACCAACCATATATAATAGGAATATAAAAAAATGTCCTGATTGATTCCGATATTGATATCTAAAAAGAGAATTTTTGTTATTTGTACTAGCAAAAAAAACAAAAAAAAAACGCCCTTCGGGTGGTGTAAAAATCATAAAATTTATTAAATAAGTAAAAAAAAATAAAATAAAACAATTTGAAATGGAAACTTAGTTCTGTCTTCCTAAAATAAAATGTTGCATGCATCTACAAATTATTAATTAAATATTTATTTTGAATATTTTACACATAACCATAGGTATTTATTTATTTGTAAATTTTTTAGTTAACCTCTTGATACTGAAAATATGACTATTTCTTGTTTGTAAATAATTTTCTTGTAAAACTATGTTAGATAACTTTGAATATGTATTGAAATAAGAGAAACTGTATATAAATATATTATATCGGGCATCTATTTATTAAATCTTGTTTTAAAAACAATTAGGACCATCTAATTTTGCGTACTCAATTTTGAGTGTATATAATACAAGGTTGTTCTTTATTTTATGTATTGACGATTTTGGCTAATGTGACGTAAGCAGTGATATAGTTTCAGTTACAGATTGAGACCGAATTTCCATTATTAATAGATCCAATCCATAAGTAAATTGAAGGACTATATATG
This sequence comes from Doryteuthis pealeii, assembly GCA_023376005.1. Taxonomy (NCBI): domain Eukaryota; kingdom Metazoa; phylum Mollusca; class Cephalopoda; order Myopsida; family Loliginidae; genus Doryteuthis; species Doryteuthis pealeii. The sequence continues at coordinate 21,235,475 of CM042140.1, read as the reverse complement.
TATGTAACATAGGTATATAGTTGGGGTTTTTTTTGGGGGGGGGGAGGGTTCTAAGTAGGCCACTTACAAATTGGATTATAAAAAAAATTGAGTTCCAATCAAGCATGAATAAAACAAAATGTCTTTGGCATAAAATATCCCAACAACGGTTGACATGCAATAAAATCCAACCAAATAAACCAATTTGAAAGCGTTATTCTGGAATCTCTCTAAAAAATAAGCTTTGAAGCAACCTTATTTGCGGTGCACTCAAGGGTTCATTCTACTTTGCACCTCAACACACATCTACAATGACTGCATATTAACCGCCCTGTCAGCTGGGGCATTAGAATGCACCTCTGCAGAGGGGTAAGACTCCCCCAATGGGGCCACCCGTTGGCCGTGGGTGGCGACCCGTGATGCTTAAGGATAGAGCCCAGGTGGATGAGCAGTTCATGACTTGCAATACTCCACTTTGGCCCTATATTGGGCTAGACGGGCGGTCGGAGAGGCCCCCTCCGATCAATCGGCTGGTCACGTCAAGCCCTAGCACCTATATGATTTTCCCAACCCTATTGCCCTTATGGCAAGCCCCAACCCTTTTTATCATATGGGTGCTAGAAGGCGGTGGCTGCGGTTCTACATGTCCTGGGAATGACGTTAAACTCTATCTGATGGTGAGGTTCCAGTTTTGGAGATTTGGGGAATGTGGAGCACCCCTTCATCACCATTGCTCCCTGGTCCACTCTGACCCGGAGTGGTAGTACCTGTTAGGGTCCCATCTATGGGTTAAATAGAAAAATGTATTTATAAAAAAAAATTGTATTATCCGTTAAGAACTGATTTATTTCAAAACTTTATCGGCATTAAATGACCCACTGAGGTTGATATGCTGTAAAACAAACCAAACCAATCGCCCACTAAAATGCATATTAACCAAAATTATCTATTAAACCTGATAGTGTATGATCACATGATCAACAATTATATCAACTAATTTGATCTTAATGATTGCAATAAGTTGAACCAATCAAAACTGAACAAATGCACCAGTTACAGAACTTTATTCTAACTAATGACATGAGAACTGCAAAACTTAAAGGATACATACAAATTATCTATTGATTATCTCCCTTGAGGTTGGAATTATCTGCCCTTATATCTATAAATAACTTCCATGTTTAATGAGCTGGTTCTTTAATCATCTAGCATTTCACTTGGTAGAACCATAGTTCTTCCTGTTTCATCACTTGACTTTCAACTGCTTCTGTGGTGAATGCTATTTTTGGAGGCTGCATAATAATTATCTCCTCTACTGCACCCTTGATAATCACAACTAAATTTCACTCCTCAAAAACCTTCCAACTGCTTTTCTTCTGTCCCAGAATGTATTATTTCATATGTAAAGTATATCTGCTTTGGGATAGACTATAGTTTATGGGGTTTTATGATTTTATGCGGTATTAGGCTCTTAGTTTCTTTTTGGTGTGTGTTTGCAGGTTGTTTCATTTAAACCCCATTACATTTGTTTTGTTTTGTTTTGTTTTATGGCATATCAACCTCAGTGGGTCATTTAATGCTGATAAAGTTTTGAAATAAATCAATTCTTAATGGATGATACAATTTTTTTATAAATACATTTTTCTATTTAACCCATAGATGGGACCCTAACAGGTACTACCAATCCGGGTCAGAGTGGACCAGGGAGCAATGGTGATGAAGGGGTGCTCCACATTCCCCAAACCTCCAAAACGGGAACCTCACCATCAGATAGAGTTTAAATTCATTTCCAGGACATGTAGACCCTCAGCCACCGCTTTCTAGCACCCATATGATAAAAAGGGATTGGGGCTTGCCATAAGAGCAATAGGGTTGGGGAAAATCATATAGGTACTAGGGCTTGACATGACCAGCCGATTGATCGGAGGGGGCCTCTCCGACCGCCCGTCTAGCCCAAGATAGGGCCAAAGTGGAGTATTGCAAGTCACGAACTGCTCATCCACCTGGGTTCTATCCTTAAGCATCATGGGTTGCCACCCATGGCCAACAGGTGGCCCCATTGGGGGAGTCTTACCCCTCTGCAGAGGTGCGGTTGGTGCATTCTAACGCCCCAGCCAACAGGGCGGATATCTGCTTTGGGATAGACTATAGTTTATGGGGCTTTATGATTTTATGTGGTATTAGGCTTTTAGTTTATTTTTGGTGTGTGTTTGCAGGTTGTTTCTTTTAAACCCCATTATATGTGGTTCTTCTTTCTTGTGGGTTGTCAGGCTGAAAAGGAATTAAAGGAAGGGAAAAGAAGAGTCAAAGATACTTTTAAGATTAGACTTTTATTCTCAGTTCATAGCTATTTCACGGAGAGGAAATTTCTTCCTGTGCCAGCTGTAGCATCTGTTCCCAGTAAAGGTCTGAATTGGAATGGCTGAGGGATCTTCTTGGTGCCAGGAAGGTGGTCCTTTTCTCTGCACATGCCCAGAAGGTTTTTTCCTGTCTGAGAGATTGTTATTATTTTATTTTTTTCATTCCATTGTATTTTAATTTTTATAAATTCTAATATTTAAAAAAAAAATTGTATTTTGATTTGATTTTAATACCCGCAAGCTGCTCTCTACTTTTGAAACAGCAGTGTTTTCTAACTTTCTATGTTGAGCTTTCATCTTCTCAAATACAAACTTAGAAATTGTTGCTCTAATGAGCTCTGTTTTGCTTTTCTTTGAATTGGTGCTTTTCAAGCGGCTGTATGGTCTGTTTTGATTAAGCATGTTTTGATCTTGAAAGCCTTAAAAATGTTGCATAGTTTTTCACATTCATTTAGAAAGGTTTCAATGGCCATATTGACTGGTCTCTAGTATTCTTCAAATTCAGCATATTCTATATACATCCTGTAGTATCCTAACATCTCGACCTGGCGAGATTAGGGGAAATCTCAATAGGGCGAGATCACGAAAATAGGGACTTGACTACAAACGTGAACGTACAGCCACATGGACCTCGAGTGTAAATATTCCTGTAATAAAACCTGTTTATAAAACGTTAAACCTGAGTTAACTTCACTACACATCCTCTGATGTTTATCTTTCAGAAAGAATTTATCCAGCTTAGTAATCAAGGCCATTATCTATATTCAACTCTTCAATTAGTAATTCTAATACTACTTCTCTCTTATCTTGTCAGCTAGAGCAGAAAAATACATTGCAGAGGAATAAAATCCCCCCCCCCCCAATGGGACCACCTGTTGGCTGTGGGTAGTGACTTGTGGTGCTTAAGAACAGAATCTTGGTGGCTGTGCAGTCCATGACATGCAACACTCCACTTTGGCCCTTACTTAGGCTAGACGGTTGATTGGAAAGGCCCTCCTCTGATCAATTGACTGGTTACACCAAGCCCTAACACCTATATAATTGTCGCAACCCTATAACCCTTAATGCTAATCTCCAACCTTTTTTATCAAAGAAAGTGGTGGCTGAAGGTCTTAGTGTCAAGGGTATAATGTTAAACTGCATCTAATGATGAGGTTCCAATTCTGGAGTTCTGGGGAATAGGGAGTACCCCTCCATCAACATTACTCCTAGCTCCACCCTGACTTGTTGTGGTAATACCCGTTAGAGTCCCATCTATGGGTTGATTAGAAGAAATGTGTTTAAAAAATTTGAATACCCATCAAGAATGAATAAAACAAAATGTCTTTGGCATAAATTACCCAACAAGGGTTGACATGTTATAAAATCCAACCAACCAGCCAACCAATCTACTTCTCTTGCTCTGCCATCCAAAGATAAGATAACTGCTGTTGCTTGTTTCCTTTTTTTTAAGCTTTGGAGCAAATTGCCTACAATATCCCCCAGTGCAATGTTCATAAAAGTAAGCAAGCAGATAATACAGAGAAAAATAAATTATTTATGATGATCCACAAACAGTTTGGGAAGTAGACTGAAGAAACTTCTGATTAATAATGTTAACAATGACAAAACAATACTGAAAATAATTGAAACAATTCATGAAAATTGCTCCATATGTGTAAAATCTAAGAAACCTCCTCCAAAACCAATTGTATATGTGATGTAATGAATATGTAAATACCTTGGTACCCCGTCACTATAATCTGATTGGACAATGTCATGTATAAATAGTTGACACTGTGTTGGTACAGGCACCTAGACCTACACCTACAACCTAAGCCTACTCGCTAGACTACACCATGCCTGTTCGGAAGATGTATTGCTATTCGACGCACCAACTACTACTGCGATTATATACCAAATACCAACTTCAGAATATATGCCTTAACCCGGATATATCAATATGTTTCCTGTGTTGAAAGAAATTAATGAATTAATCACTATGGATTTAGAGGGAAAGTTCATTCTACATGATTGACCATGTTACACAATTCAGTGCCACATAGATTATCACATCAAACAAAAGGAGTATCAGGATTTCAGCAGTGTACAACAGTTGTGGGTCCCAATTTTCAGTCAAAAAAAAAAGAAAAAGAAAGAGTACATGGGGACAATGGAAGAGAGTTTTCTAAGAGATGTTAAATATACTGCTCATGTGACTTTTGGAAACATTTTTTCACGCTCAGAATTACGGAGACATCGAATAAACTGCCCGCGTCTGTTGTAGGCTGCCGAAGCACTGAATCTTTCAAAGCCTCCATGCTTCCTGTAGTCTGCGACACTATACTTGATGCCACTCTCCACATACATATGCACACACGCGCACACATACATGCATATTACTACTGTAAACTGTTCATGTTCCTGACACTACATTATTCTGTGTACTTGACATGAGACTTTGATGAGTTGTGGTGCATCTGAGCACTGTACACAATAAATTTCATTATTATTATTATTTTATATAAACATCTAATACAGCCACTAAATCATCCTCATGAAAGAATACTTGGTGACAATGGAAGAGAGTTTTCCAAGAGATGTTGAATATATAAACATCTAATCCAATAAGTGAATCATTCTGGAACAATGGTATAATTGAGTATCCTAATGCCATATTGACTGATAAGGTAATTAAAATAAAGGAAGACATAAAATGTTCACTAAATGATGCATTGACATAGGCAATGTGCCAAAAATGCTTTAACTAATGTACATGGTTATTTTTTCAAATCAGCTGATGTTTGGCAATAATCCTAATTTCCCATCTGTTCTCCATGATGAACAACTAATTTTTGAGGACACAGACAATCTGAAGTTCTTCTAGATAATCTAAACACACTTTACTCAGCTCATCAATGCCTTTATTTTAGCAGAATCTAATGAAAAAATTCAATATATATTAAGAGTAAAAACAAGAAACTTTACTATTATTCCAGAATGGAGTTCCAGTATATTATACTAGCATGAAAAGGACTTGGTTGTATAATAGGTCTAACCCTCCTCACCATGGTAGGGTAGTGACAATGTTGTAGTATCAGAGCTATGCTGTCCAGAACATTACTATTATTCCAGAATGATGATCCAGTATATTATAAAAGAGAAGGAATGCTAGCATGGAAAGGATTTGGTTGTGTAATAGAAATTTAAATTCAAGCAGTGATGGTGGAACATGGGTCATCCAAGCTGTTTAATACATGTAAATACTGAGTTTAGTTGGTTGGTTGGTTGGTTGGTTCGGGTTTACAGCATGTCAACCCTTGTTGGATTATTTAATACCAAAGTCAGTTTGTTTTATTCATTCTTGATGGGGTTTCAAATTTTTTTAAACTCAATTTTTTTAAACACTTTTTTTTACTCATTTTTTTGTTCAATTTAACCTATAGATGGTACCCTAACAGTTACTACCACTCCTAGTCAGAGTGAACCTGGAAGTAATGGCGATCAAGGGGTATTCCACACTCTCCAGACCTTCAAATTTGAAAGTTCACCATTAAATGCAGTTTAACATCATACCCAGGACACCAAGACCACCGCCTTCTAGCAAATATATGATAAAAAGGGCAAAGGGGTTGGGACAATCATATAAGTGCTAGGGCTTGACATGACCAGCTGGATGATTGGAGGGGGGCTTCTCTGACCGCCCATCTATGAAGGAGTCAATGAAGGAATCTATTCCTTTTTCGCTAACGCTATACCAGGGAAATTATTTTGCATCTGAGGTGGAGTGGCACACCTACCATCAGTTCCTCACTTTACTGCACAAATCCAAGTTGTGCTACTTATGCACTGAGTGGGCAAAGGCCGGTATCGAATCCAGAACCAGCCAGACAGTGAAGCAGTCTGTTCTCTTTTTGCTAGTGCTAGACCATCTGAGGTGGAGTGGCACACCTACCATCAGCTCACCCATTTACTGTACAGATCCAAGCTGTGCAACTCATGCGCTGAGTTGGTGAGGGCCAGTTTTGAACCTGGAAGCTTGTGATTCCTAGGCAGATGCTCTACTACCTGAGCTAAAACAAGAACAATAGATGGTAACTTGGCTGAATATGCTATAATTTCTCAGACAGAAAAAGCAATAGACAATTATGTCGACTGGGTAAATGTTTATGACAAAAGAAATCTGATAAAATCTTATGAGGTTGGATGAAAACTATCAAGGAATGGAAGGAGATTAGGGTTTATAAACATTTCTTAATTGTCCCGGATACCTGTCTTTATTTACACTGTGGCGTTACTTTCGTATTTGCCTGGAGAGTTGTCTGCCCGTTTAGTTTGCTGGTTCCCGCTAGGGGCCTGTTATATTTAAGCGGCTGGTTTGAACGTCTCTTTCTCTTTTCCGGTTGCTCGACCTACAAGACACATGGGTTAGACACGGTCTACCCCTTCTCGTTGGGGCTTTGGCCCCCCTTACATTACTGTAAGTGATTTATACAGCATGGACTATTCTTAGTCTCATGTCTGTACTTTTATGTTTTTTCCATTCATGAATGTGTCTTTTTCTCTACTTTTGTATGTATGTTTATGTACTCCTCTATGTATTATGTACCCTGTTAATTCTTGTACTGTATATAAAATGTTTTGTCTATCAACCTTTGTCGGAGTTTTATCTTCAAGTATTATCACTTTGAATCTTACAACACTGTTTTTCCTTGACGGTTACAGGCGTAAAAACATAACTCCCTAGATATTTACTGGATGAAACAGAAATAAGAAGTGAGAAAGAGTGCTCTGTAAATATCTAAGGAGTTATGTTTTTTTATGCCTGTAACCATCAAGGAAAAACATAGCGTATATAAGGGCAGGAATCCGGGAAGACAAAATGTTTACAGATCTGGAGATTGAGTCTTTGATTGTCTACTCTCATTCTCTTGGAATGTTAGATGGCTTTTTTAAAATGCTTAAAGAACTGGAGGGGTTATAATGAAATAGAAGACATTGGCCAAAAATTGATGTCTGGGATTACAGAAAAGAATGGTGAAACAAAAGTTTGATTGGTAACTGTTGTGAGGTTTTAAGGGGTCAAATAAGAACAAAACGATGGGTAACAAATGTAGGAAAATGTATTAACAGAAAGTAGACAAATACAATACAGATAAGTGGAAATTACGTCCGACAAATATAGTTATTGGCTTACTCGCATTAGCTTACTGCCAAGCCACAATTATCCCTGTTACTTATAGTAACCCGTCGGCGCATTCTATTGGTCAATAGGGTATATCACCTATAACAGTAACTCAAAGAGTTTTTTTGAAAACAGGGAAATAGATATTGTATAAATACTTCCAATAAAAAAATAAATTTAATAAAAAAATATTCCTGCTTGTCTTATCACTTTTTTCTTCTTTTAGCCAAGTGATATAGTGTTAATCAATTATTTTCAGTTGGTGCAACTCTCTTGGTTTTTTCTTTTTTTCATTTTTTTCCCCAGGCAATGTTTGTAGTATTTTTTACTAAAATTATTTGCCAGTTTTTTTTTCTTACCACAAGGATTTACTAATAGGATTAGTATAGTATAGTATAGTATAGTATATATATATATATATATATATATATATATATATATATTAGGAAAAAATAACCAAAAAGATTTAGGTTGGAAGCATAATAGACTATTTCAGGGGACCTAGAGGAATAATCTTTCAGACCGAAAGATAATTCTTCTTGGTCCTCTGAAAATAGTCTATTATGTTTTCAACCAAAATCTTCTTTGTTATTTTTTCCCTATATAATTTTAGTCTGTAACTCTGACAATAAGAGCACACATTGAGCTCTGTAAATTACAACTATTGGAAAAAAACTAATACCAGCGGTTTTTATTGGCATTAATTCTCACATGGGGGTAAATTTCTAATTCAATGTACAGATAAAATTACCATTCTTAATATATATGGCAAATAATTCCTAATTCCAATATATGAGTAAAATACCTTAATTTTGCGTACATTGGGAAATTGTTAAAGGAGGGTAATTCCCGCAATTTTCAAGTTTGGATGCTAATTGAAAAGATAAGACAGAAGACACAAATATATTTTAACAATTTTAATATCTAACAACAATGGAAAGGAAGTATAGAAGAAGAGATAAAGAGTAAAAGGTGGAGGAGTGGAATGGAGAGGTGGGGGCAAATTCGTTGTAATTTGTGAGAACTTAACTTAAAGTCCAGTTAATAAGTTCATATTCTGTAAATATAAAAAGAATACACTTATTTTAATTATATTCTAATTGGTTTCTATATAAAATCATTCATAGGATTGATTTTAGTACATTAGATAATAAAACAATAATTAGAAGAATCAAAAAAATAATACCAAATAGTTATTTATTAAACCTTCTTTTGTTAAAACCAGTATTCAAATTAACCACACCATATATTATGTAAACCTTTATTTCTTAGTGATATATAATACACAATGTGGGATTTTGAATGTACTAATAACGTGCTGTTTTGAGGAAATTCTTACTCAGATTTTCATAGAGACATCATAAATGAATAAGATTTATTCTATGTATTAATGATTTTGACTATAAATCAAATACTCATAGATAAACTTATGCAATTCCTGACGGTATTGTGACATAAACAGTGACATAGTTTCGGTTACAGACAGACACCAAATCTCCATTATAAGATTTATTAAGCTTAGATTAATTTTTTCACACTCAGAATTGCGGAGACATGGAATAAACTGGCCGCGTCTGTTGTAGGCTGCCGAAGCACTGAATCTTTCAAAGCCTCCATGCTTCTTGTAGTCCGCCAACACTATACCTGATACCACTCTCCACATACATATGCACACATGCGCACACATACATGCATATTACTACTGTAAACTGTTCATGTTCCTGACACTACATTATTCTGTGTACTTGACATGAGACTTTGATGAGTTGTGGTGCACCTGAGCACTGTACACAATAAATTTCATTATTAGTTGAAGGTCAGAAGTATAAAAGACCGACTGAAAATAAGACTAACAATGATTTACTAACAATGGTTAGGGAGTTACACTAGCAAACCACACGAGGTACTCAATTATGTTGATATTGTTAACCATCTCAGAAGAAATTGCACATAACTTACCTTATTAACTACTTAGCATTTGACCCAGCATACTTTGCTTAAAACATTCTCATTGTGAGTGTAAGCTGAAAGGGTTAAGAAGATTATCTTCCTTCAAGGGTTAAGAAGATTATCTTCCCTATCCTTGTTATTTACTGGTTTACTCCCCCCCCCCGCGCCCCTGCTATGAATTGGTGATAAATTGTTGGCATTGAACTAGCCATATCCCTAGTGTTATAGAACAGAAATAAATATCTCTCCTGATTCACAAATCAAATAATTCTATACATCCACTTGAAATAAGTGATACTCACAGACATATATGTTTTTGTAGATATAGTTATTCATGTGAATCGTAAGTAACCTTCAATACTTTTTGGGGCCCGTTCCAGAGTGAGTCTGGGTGGAAGTAAACAAACCCTGCTAGAGTGTTCAGGGCTTAATGTAGTTAGCTAATTGTCAAAACTGTAACACCAATCACCAGCAAAACAAATTAAAACACTCAGCAAGAGAATCCAACAAAAATATATTTAGTTGAAGAAATATAATATCAATCAGATGTTGACCCAAAGTAGATACAAACATAATGGACTATATGACCTTTAGGCATCCGTTTTTTATTTCAATTAAGAAAGGACATGTTTTTCATTTACACCGTCAATATTCGGTTATTTGTTAGGGGTTAGGGTTAGGGGTTAGGAGTTAGATTAGGGGTTAGTGTTAGGGGTTAGTTTTATAATTTTTTAAAAAATCTAAAAATAGTCTGTTAAAACAACCGAATAATGATAGTGTAAATGAAAAACATGTCCTTTCTTAATCGAGATCAAAAAGGGGTGCCTAAAGGTTGACATAATGAATAAAACATGTCCTTGTACTTGTTAGCTCCCCGCAGTTTCCGGTTGAAAAACTATATTAACAGACAATTAAAAAAGTCCTTTTTTTAAACCAATCATAAACTTTTCCCCAAAAGTTTTTCAAGCTGATTCCAATCCCAAAAAGGCTATAAAACAGTCACCAAAAGTCATGAACAGAGTTGACTCTGGGACTGATACACAGAGGAGCTTCACATGTCCCTTTTCAGACAAGATCAAAGACCACTGACGGCCTACCAACCTACACCGCATCACCACACCACTCAAGCTAAGTCACCCAACCAAGAACAGACTTACACCCATTCGCCTCCTGACACCATACCAAATGAAAGAAGAAAGCCTATATCTTTTCTAAACTTACCGACTTTTGTTTATTTAAAATAAAATCCAATTCTCTCATCCATTTTCTTTTGCAACCATACGCTTATCTATAGCACTAGTTAATCAAATATCAACCTATGCTGCTTCTACTCTTTCCACGGGATTACATTGTATGATCCATGGATTGAATCCACAACCTCGAGGGTAAACAGTAACACTTAAATTAAATTACATGTAAAGTGTAATTTTGGAGCTTTAAACTGGTTGTCTATTCTTTCCTGATCAAAGAACCCTCCTCTATAAAGAAAAGAGACACGAAACGACAGTACTCCAAGGTTTGAAGTATGGAGTTAACCACGAGTGTGGCAGACAGGTTGAGAGTTAAAGAAATAAAACGAACAACAGAATATGAATAAAAGACTGTATTACAGAATAAAGAATTGCAAACTTTAGTTTCGTTTGCGCAAATAATAATATTTGTCACTTAACTGGTGTATCCTGAGATATGGGGTATTAACGGAGCCCTTTGCTACAGCCTTCTGATAGTTCGGATATGATGGACTACTGTTTTATGTCCAACTCCGATTCTGGTTGTCTGTTGAAGAATAGGAGCGACCCTTTTTTAGGTCTGTCCCCAGTGAGGGCTGGATCAGAAGAGGTGGCATGAGTTTGCTTATTTGGCTTTGCCGCCAAAGTATGCTGGCTCATGATTGGTTGGTTTGAAACAGAGGCTCGCAGACAAAGGATGATAACCCCCATACCCCAGAATTCACAATACCTCATCCATATGATGTTCAACTCTACGCTAAGCCTACTGATAGAATTATTAGAGTCTGTCATCTGTGCTGACTCTTTCAATAGCCTTACTCTTCAATGTTGTTTTTTTACTTATCATTCTTTGTTCTATAGTCTATTTTGTGACTGCATTTCCTTTTCCCTCTATATGTGATCAGCTATACCTGACTTCATATCCTCTCTATGTTCTTCCATCTTTACTTTTAGATGTCAGCTAGTTTCATCTTTATTATCGGAAATTCCTTAGCTAATTTTCTCCCCCTGCCGCCAGAGGGCGAGCACAAACATACAATGTTGGCGCCAAATACCAAAACTTTACTTATTGAAGAACCGTTACTGGAGGAGAGACGTAAAAACTAACATTCTCTCACTTAGCCCAAAAACAGGGCTTACTTATCACAAAGCAGTACTGGAGAAGAGACATAAGACACCAAGCTCTCATTACCAAGCCCCAAAACAAGGCCACTTAACACAGAACTTTACAACCAGATTCCTTCTAAGGCATTGTATCTGCATACTGCATAAAGGCCGGTACCACTGCACACTGACTAAAGGAAGAGCAACTACGGAGACAAAGCGTCTTATCTACATTTCCCACCGACGAGAAGAAAACCGTGTTATTACCAGTACTACAAGAAATTCCTCCACAGATAAGTCTTGTAGCAAATACCATTAAATTTGCAACAATTATATGTAATTTTTTGTCAATACAAGTGTCTGCATTTACTTCCGTGTTTGTTCCTTCTTTGTCCGACAATTTGCCTACAACTACGGAGAAATAAGGGCTCCTTTGAAGCCGTAAATACTCTTATTATTTTCCTTGCCACAATTCTATTGAGGGTTGTACACAACTTTGCTGGTGAGTGGTGTAACAGTTTTGACTATGTTATCATTTGCTTGAAGCTTGATAATAGTCAGTTACCTCCAAAAGTTGTAACTACTTTTGTATACTGTCCTTATGTATGGACTATATATAGATCCTTATGGGAGTAGAATATGGAAGTGATTCTGACAATATGGAGAAATTAGAAAAACAAACTGTTCCAAAAAGAAGATGAATTTATTTTAATGTAGACATTTAAAAGTTCAATATTGAAAATAATGAAATTTATTGTGTACAGTGCTCAGGTGCACCACAACTCATCAAAGTCTCATGTCAAGTACACAGAATAATGTAGTGCCAGGAACATGAACAGTTTACAGTAGTAATAAGCATGTATATGTGTGCGCGTGTGTGCATATGTATGTGGAGAGCAGCATCAGGTATAGTGTCGGTGGACCACAGGAAGCATGGAGGCTTTGAAAGATTCAGTGCTTCGGCAGCCTACAATAGACGCGGGCAGTTTATTCTATGTCTCCGCAATTCTGAGTGTAGCTGTCACTGTTTTTAGGCTGATTCCAGCAGTAAACAAATTTTGCCTTGTCATTGGCATCATGTCCGGTTTTAGGCCTCCCCTTCCCACTCCCTCCTCCAACCCCAAATAAAGTACCCCTTGACCCTGATCACCCTCATGGTAAAAATGGTTACCTTATAAAAAATAGTTCTTGGGTTTTTTAATAACCCCTATTATATGTGTAAGTGCATTTTCTGAGATTGTTTGGAGTGCTTATTTTGCCTTTGTGTTTTATGATGAGTAACTCTCTGCTGTTTTGTGCAGTGAAATAGAAAAGGGTTTTAAATAAAGGATAAAGTCTTGGATTGAGTAGGAATTTTTGGTATTGTCAAGTCTAAAAGAGTGCTGGCAAAATCTTTCTTTCCGTTGAGATGGTCATTTGAGCAAGTCAAGCTTTTTGAGGCTCTGATTGTGAGCAACTTTGGCGGTAGTTTTGAAACCGCAATTCTTAGAACCACTAAGATATTGGTCCCTTTAATGTGCAAGTCCCTGAGTGCCAGCAAAGGTATTTAAGTCCTCCATTCTCTTCTCTGAAACTGCATTTATTTACATGTTGTTATTTTGTTTTAATTTGTAATTTCTCAAAATGAGAAATATCCTTTTCCCCTGTTAAATTATTGTTTGTGCTTTTTTGTGGCATTTGAGTTCTAAATACCCCAAACCCCCCTTCATATGTGTAATTTGTAATTCATAGTTTGTGCTTTAAATGTTTTTATAGTTGGAATTTTCTGTGTAATATTTGTCTATTTTATTGTATTTGTATTTCATTGTATTTTGTGTGATATTGTTTTCACGGCATTCACTGTATGAAAAAATAAAGAACTATTTTTGAACTACGGTGTTGTCTGTACGTCCTTGAGCGCACGGTGCGAAGCAACTTCTTTGTAAAGACACGGAAAGCCAAATTTGTTGTCAGCAAAATTGTGGGACTGCCATTAACAGTGAAAACTTTGTTTTCTAAACAGAAAGAAGGAACGTATTCACACAGTGAAGTCTTTGTTTTCTAAACAGAAAGAAGGAACGTTTTCATAACAGTGAAAACTTTGTTTTCTAAACAGAAAGAAGGAACGTTTTCATAACCGTGAAAACTTTGTTTTCTAAACAGAAAGAAGGAACGTTTTCATAACAGTGAAAACTTTGGGCTTTTCTAAAGAAAAGTTAAAGACGTTTTTTCACAGAGAAAAAACAGAAGAACGTTTTCATAACAGTGAGAACTTTGGTACAGAAAAATTAGTAAAAAACTTATTTTTCAAAGAAAAAAAAAACAAAACATTTTCACACAGTGGAAACTTTAAAATTTAAAAATTAAAGACGTTTTTTCACGGAGAAAAAACAGAAGACTTTTTCACATAAAAGTGAAAGCTTTGGTACAGCGGAGACTTTGCTTTTCCAAAACCAAGAACAAAGTTAAAAACTTTGAGTACGACGAAAGTCGAAATTTTTTGAGAACATTTGACATCAAAAAAGCAAAAAACCTGAAAAGCCGTAAAAAATTTAAGTCTATGAAACGGACGTAAAAAAGAAAAGAAGAAAGAAAGAAAGAAAGAAAGAAAGAAAGAAGTCATCTTCTTACTAAAGAAAATAAAAGGCGAAAGGTATTAGCCCACCTCTAACATTGTGTGCGACTGCTAGAAGGGAAGGGAAGGTGAACGGATTGAAGATTTCCCTTTCTCACACTCAGTGTCAGGCGGAGTGACGGTCACCCAGTTCAAAAATAGGAGACACCCCTTTTAGTTTGTGTTTGTTTCTTCCCTCCCATCGTCCTGTTAAAGTTGTGCCGGCAAGGTTATGGAGATTCCACAAAGTAAGCGAACTCATCCACCAGAAGACGGAGAAAAAACGAGCGTCTGCGACGAAGATATCGTTTATATGGAAACAAACTTGGAAAAAACTCCTTCAGTAGCCCGGTCGAACGAAACCGACCAGCGAGGTCGGCGGAGGTCGGACAGGGAAAGAAAGCTAACCCTGAAGGCCAGAGAACATGAGATGATGAGATATGAGAGGAATACATATAGAAAGCGGAGCGCGTTACATCTGCTGATGCGACAAATTTCAAAAAGGGACTTGAAGACACAGCCAGTCACTGAACTCCAAAAAATGCAGAAATGTCTAGAGGAGGGAAGTGCAGCGATGGTCTCCACATTCAACTGCCTTCAGGATCTGGCAGGCGAGGACTTGGAAACAAGCATAATAGAGGAGGTGAAACAGACCAGCGAAAGAAAAAGGGAGTTGGTTTGCAAGGTCCGTCAAGCCATCAACCGAGTAGAATTCGACACAAAAGAGTCCGAAATTTATGTGGCACCTGACTCTGTGTCTGAAATTTCGTCCCTTCCCTCATCTGCATCTAGTCCATCCGCCTCTAGGCCCTCGTCAAGGAAAAGTGAAGCGACGCAGGACCAAACAAATCTACAAATGTTTGTGAAACACAAGGAAGGGAGCTTGTCCTCAGAGCAGAAGTGGAAAAATTCAGAGAATTGGGCAAGGATGGCTAGGCAGGAACTGGACACATACAACAGGTCGGGAGCAGTAGACCAGTTGAACGCCAGTAGGCACCAGGGTCTAAGAGGTACATCCCAGGACCGTCAATATCCGGAGTCCCCGAAACATCCAGAGTGGAGATAGAGAGGCCTCTATCACTAGCAAAAAGGGATGGCTCCCGCAGTGGCCTGGAAAGGGACGATTTGGCGGAACTTATACGAGCCTATACCACGTCAATGTCTTTAAATAGACTTCCTGCCCCTGAGCCTGACGTTTTCTATGGGGACCCACTGGAATACCCAGATTGGATTGCCTCCTTCACCGCCCTGATAGGATCCAAAGATATATCTCCCCAGGAGAAAATCCACTACCTCAAGCGATACCTCGGTGGACCAGCTCGAGAAGCTGTCAGGGGGTATTTCCTGCTAAAAGCAGAAACTGCCTATAATAGAGTAAGGGAAGTTCTGGCAGAACGGTATGAATGTCCATTCAGGATAGCGGAGGCCTTCCGAACAAAATTGGACTCCTGGCAGAAGATCCAAAACAAGGACTGTAAGGGACTGCGAAAACTTGCAGATTTCGCACTGCAGTGCAAAGTGGCGATGGAGGATAACGCAGACTTATCCATCCTGAATGACAGTCGCGAGATTAGGAAAGTCCTGGTGAAGCTACCAGAGTGGATCACGAATCGCTGGGGGCGCATAGCAGCAAATGCTAGAACCAGCTGTGGAAGGTACCCCCCTTTTTCTGAATTTGCGGATTTTCTGGCTGAAGAGGCGAACATTGCGTGCGACCCAAACATATCACTGGCTGCCTATCAGTGTGTCCCAGAGGTTGATGCGAGAATGCAGAAGAGGAAGTTTGGTGCAAATGTTTTTCTGGCCGGCACCCAGGCTGATGGTAAACTATGCAAATTCTGCCAGCGAAAAGGCCACACCCTACATGAATGCTGGACGTTCTCAAGCAAGAGTGGCGAAGAGAAAAGGATATTCATCCAGGAGAATGGGCTGTGCTTTGGATGCCTGGAAAAGGGGCATATGGCTAAGCAGTGCCCTAAGAGAAGTGTTTGTCAGCACTGTAAACAACGACACCCTACTTGTCTTCATCGAAAGAGGGATGAGAAACCAGGCATGTTGCCAGAGTCTACGCAGGACCCAAACCCAAAAGAACCACAACAGATGGAAGGAGATTACAATGAAGCATGCTGTCGAGGAGTATTAAATACAAAGACAGGTACTCAACACAGCTCTTCTATGATTGTACCAGTATGGTTGTCTTCGGAGTCTGAACCACAGAGGGAACATCTTACATATGCTATGCTTGATACTATGTCAGACTCCACGTTTGTCTTGACGGACACCTTGGAGATGCTCTACAGGTCACGAGAAGACATTTTTAGAGAATCCCAGCCCATCAACCTGAGGTTGACAACCATGACGGAAAGGGACAAAAGGATCAGCAGCCGAAGACTGAACACATTAATGGTGCGTGGATACGACTCGCAGGAGAGAATACCACTCAGGAATGTCTTCTCTAGAGAGTTTATTCCAGTGGAGCGGTCCCATATTCCGACCACCGAAACTGCCAAAAAGTGGCCCCACTTAAAAGACATCGTACACCTGGTGCATCCCCTTATGAACTGCGAAGTTGGGTTACTGATTGGGTATGATTGTCCCCGTGCTCTGGCTCCAATAAATTGTGTTATTGGAAAGGATAGCGAGCCTTTCGGAGTGGAGACAGACCTAGGATGGAGCATCGTCGGGAAAGCTGAACTGCGAGAGGACTCTGGCGATGCTATAGGGTTAACCTACAGGGTGGTAACATGTGAAGTTCCCCCAAACCTGCAACCAATGGTGAATCGGAGGAAAAGCGTCAACCCGATTATCCCAACGAAGGTGAGCGTTACCTTTCTGTCCACTACCCAAGAAGAGAAATCATCTGCTCCAACTAAGGACATTGACACTACTCCAATAAAAAAGGACCCAAATGATGAGGAGGCTGGTGAATTGAGTGGAGAAAATGACGATGACAGAAAAGATGTTGATGACCTTGTGCAGGTCACTATTGGTGACATTAAGACAGGACCCGCCGTTTATGAAACACCACGAATAGTCAAGCAAGGTACCGATTACAATAAATCCTCATCATCGGGTGGAACTGGTGAAATGAATAAGACCCAAGGCAAAGAAATTGACCTTGAAGCTGTGGGTTTGAACAATGGAATCCCAACATATGATTATGATTTGAATAGTTCACAAGCTGAAGACAGGCCAGGTGCTGACATTACGGATTATTTCAACTGTGGTCTTAATGAGGATACATGGCAGCAGTACTGCGAAAAACAGAGACGCCTTCGAATGAAAAATCAAACCAATAAAATCATGGTACACCATGCTGGTGCACCTACTCCAGTTGTAAATTCTCGGACTACCCCCGAAGAGAAACCTGTGCCGTTAAACACAGATTCAAGTAACACTCCAGTTATGCTCCCTGGCAAGAGAGCTGCATCACCCCCCAACCATAGAATGTCAGGCGCTATTGATGTTATTGGTACAACTGACAGGGACTCCAGATGCCCAGCACAGCCGTCTAACAATAATGAACCAATTCCTACCACAGATTCAAATGATTGCCGTAACAATTATTCTGGATTTCCTGCTCCAGAAATGCCACCACCAGGTATGCCTCCACCTCCTGGAGTACCTATGATTCCCCCCAGTTTTCCTGTACCTACACCTCCAGCTGATGGCTATGACTATTATTATCCAGCTCAGAATCATTACATTACATCTCATCACTCACCAGAGGTTCACCAACCTCTTAAGCAGTTCCCAACAAGTTACCCCAATTTGAGTAAAAGGTTTTAAAGACATTAGCAAAAAAAAGGAATTTTTTTTTATGGACTTTTACAACCCCTTCAGTTTGTTGTACCTCCCAGAGACTTTTGACAAAAAGGACTGAGAACAAAAAATGACTTTATTGTAAAATCACATTTTGAGGGGGGGGGGAGTGTAGCTGTCACTGTTTTTAGGCTGATTCCAGCAGTAAACAAATTTTGCCTTGTCATTGGCATCATGTCCGGTTTTAGGCCTCCCCTTCCCACTCCCTCCTCCAACCCCAAATAAAGTACCCCTTGACCCTGATCACCCTCATGGTAAAAATGGTTACCTTATAAAAAATAGTTCTTGGGTTTTTAATAACCCCTATTATATGTGTAAGTGCATTTTCTGAGATTGTTTGGAGTGCTTATTTTGCCTTTGTGTTTTATGATGAGTAACTCTCTGCTGTTTTGTGCAGTGAAATAGAAAAGGGTTTTAAATAAAGGATAAAGTCTTGGATTGAGTAGGAATTTTTGGTATTGTCAAGTCTAAAAAGAGTGCTGGCAAAATCTTTCTTTCCGTTGAGATGGTCATTTGAGCAAGTCAAGCTTTTTGAGGCTCCAATTGTGAGCAACTTTGGCGGTAGTTTTGAAACCGCAATTCTTAGAACCACTAAGATATTGGTCCCTTTAATGTGCAAGTCCCTGAGTGCCAGCAAAGGTATTTAAGTCCTCCATTCTCTTCTCTGAAACTGCATTTATTTACATGTTGTTATTTTGTTTTAATTTGTAATTTCTCAAAATGAGAAATATCCTTTTCCCCTGTTAAATTATTGTTTGTGCTTTTTTGTGGCATTTGAGTTCTAAATACCCCAAACCCCCCTTCATATGTGTAATTTGTAATTCATAGTTTGTGCTTTAAATGTTTTTATAGTTGGAATTTTCTGTGTAATATTTGTCTATTTTATTGTATTTGTATTTCATTGTATTTTGTGTGATATTGTGACTTATTCGAATTTTCGTTTAATTCACAGTTTTCACGGCATTCACTGTATGAAAAAATAAAGAACTATTTTTGAACTACGGTGTTGTCTGTACGTCCTTGAGCGCACGGTGCGAAGCAACTTCTTTGTAAAGACACGGAAAGCCAAATTTGTTGTCAGCAAAATTGTGGGACTGCCATTAACACTGAGCGTGAAAAAATGTTTCCGAAAGTCACGTGACCTTATGAACTGAAACGCTTAAATGTTGACACCAACATCAAAATAAATTCACATATTTTTGGAATATTTTGTTTTTCTAATTTCAATCTCTTTATGTCTGGACTGCAGTTCCTCTGAATCCTTTCCAACATGCCATTGGTGTAAGGCAAATAGACTATGGCAACTTTCTGACTATTGTATCTCTGCAAGTAAAATTTGATTTTTTGTATTCTTGCAAGGTTGTTGTTATTCTGAAGGATGTTCATAATATTGATCATCTCTTATTGGTCTTATGAGTCTGGGTCAGCATTTGGTTTGATGCTGCAGACAATCAACAATCCATTTTTTCACACTGTACGGGTGTGTGTATATGTGCTTAAAATATATGTAACAGATTGATCCCTTAAATAAGCAAATAAAATGATACATACTTGAAAAGATATCAAGAAAAAATGGAAGTGAATCTGATAGTGAATGTTTTTTCAGAATTTTTGAGATGAGGCTTGATAATTTGTATCATTTGTATTATTGGGACTAATGTCCTCATCTTCAATGTTATATACACAATATTTTGGCCGATGTGCCCACCAGCCTTTTTCAGGTGTTTCTTGTCAGACTCTGGAACCTTCTTGAACTCAGTAACTTTCTTAAACTCAGGAAACTTCTTGTGAACTTGAGAGCCTTCATGGTGTAATCAGTGTAGCGGCTGCCCCGGTCTCAATAAATGTGAAGGCATGACAATTCTTAGTGATGTAATTAATTTTATTCAATTAACACCGTGAAACTGTAAGAAAACAAATAGCATTTAATAACAGCGAATACAACAAATAAGAACAATTTAAAAGAATTTCAAAATACAGAAACTTCACAAATAGACATATCAACAGATAGAAACTCACAGTTTGTTGCCTCATTCCGACCAGCCTGGCAGCGATAATCTAACTAAAGGTCCCCTTTCCACTTTTTGGTTAGGGTTCCTAGACCGCAGAAACTAGTGCTCTGCACCAAATGATGTTAACTCTTAAACTACCATAAATTTAATACTCTTGGTGGTAGTTATTTTATACAAACAAAAATATTCATACAAAAATAAAACATAATTAAACTGGTCAGTATTTAGCAGCAGCTACAATCGGGACCCTTCATGTAAATTCGAACCGAACCCTTTATTCAATCCACGGGGGTAGACTGTTCTCATTCCATTAACCATGACCGGGTAAAATAGTGTATAAGTATATAAAAATGAAAAAAACATGTTGCATCGAAAGATGATATTCATTTAGCCAACGCTACTGCATTTGAATTTGTTCACCAAACCATCGTCGGGTGATATCATTTGTGTAAGAATAAACTATTGATGAACAGAAGTTTAAAAGCCTTAGTTTTTAGTGTGTGGTAGCTTCTGTTGGCACTTGAATATGAGAAAAAGACATAACTTAAAACGTTATGTAACATTGGCATCCCCATTCAAACTGTATGACGTAGATAGATAGCTTATATATACAAACGCACATATAAAAATTAACGGTTAATAACATCATATTCACACATTCACTATACACTTAACATCTTTCATTTTGTCCCTCACATAAACATTACTTAACAGTGTCCTGAAGATGGTACAATATACTGAAATGCTTAAGTATTGACACATAAAATTGTTTCCCCTGATCATAACATCTTGTGTTTGTTATATTTTTAAAATATTTTCTTCTCATAGCTTATATTGTAAATATGTTGGCGAAGTTATGGGAAACAGTTCTAATCTAAGAAATTACTTGTCTTAATGGAATTTCAGGTTTATCTGCTTTTGGAAGTCTGTAAATTGTTAAGTATATTGGGTGGTAGTCAATTATTGATGACGTGTCAGCATTGCTGAATAATTCTTTGTATGATTTGTTAATATATCTATTATTATACTAAAGCTGAGTGAATTAATGATTGTTTCCTAAAGGCTTTTTTCCTATTTAGTTTAATGACACAAAATACATGCTAAAACATTCCTTAGTTTTGGGGTTGAGTCATGTTTGAAAAAAATTAATTTTGATTTTTAATTAGTCGTAATTTGCAATTAAGTAAAAAACTGACCTGTCTCTTACTTGACATTCTGCCTGTTACTTTCCCCCTCTCTATATATATCTTGATTAATTACTCCTTATATATGTTAGTTTTGTCTGTAACAGTGAAGAGAGAGATTCGAGAGTGTTAGAGGGAGATTGAATTTCCCACCTTATTTGTATGTTAATTTTCATCAGCAGCTTGAAGCTAACGACTGGCTTATATATAACATACAAATAAAGTGGGAAGTTCAATCTCCCCCCCACCACACACTTTCCCATCTCTCTCTTTACATCACAGAAAAAACTAACATATATAAGTAGTTAATCAAGATATATATAGAAGGGGGGAAAGTGACAGGCAGAATGTGAAGTAAGAGACAAGTTAGTTTTTGACTTAATTGCAAATTTAAGCAAAATGATTTTAATATTTAAAAAAAAAATCTCACTTGCTTCACAAACTAACTTTCTTCCTGATCATAATTATCTACCCAGAGTTCAATGTATGACCCAGTGGATTGTGTTTATTCTAGTTTAGATAGATAGATAGATAGATAGATTTAAAAAAATGGGTAAATTGATAAATTAACAGCCAGATGGACAGATAGATATCATTTGAAGGGAGGAGTATATTTCACTTTGGAGTTGTAGAAGATAATGTCATTTGGTGTGAGGTGTGGTGTGGTTAACATGCTGGATTGCAACCTCTTAGT
Organism: Doryteuthis pealeii; assembly: GCA_023376005.1. NCBI lineage: Eukaryota > Metazoa > Mollusca > Cephalopoda > Myopsida > Loliginidae > Doryteuthis > Doryteuthis pealeii. The sequence continues at coordinate 21,213,384 of CM042140.1, read as the reverse complement.
AAGCAAGTTTGAACTCCAGTCATGTTATTACATTCACTTTTGGACTAATGAAAGGTATGAACCCCAACAACCCCCTCCATCCATGGATTAAATTGGAATAATACTGTTCTTCTATAAGGAAGGCTTTGGGATTAAATAACCCACAAATGTTTATATACCATTAAAGAAACTATCATTTAATGTGAAGTGTATATTACACCCAGTGTAATTTTTTATGAAAATGCCTAGAAAGATAGAATATTTAAGGTTAGTGTGATGATAGACATTCACACTAACCTAATTGAAAATATCTGCAATGCATGGCCTGCTGAGCTGCCATTTACAAGAGGCCTGGGATGCATGCTCAGCAGTGACATTTTGTGCATTGCAGTTGGTCTGCATGTTGCATGAAGAGCCAAGATGTTGGGAGTGTGTGAATTCAAGCAACTGGATGGAGAACAACCACCCACCTTAAAAATGATGATTGAAAGAACAAATTCGGAGTTGGTGAGAGACCTTACAATTTTTTGACAGGCAAAAAAAATTGTGATTCTTCAACAAGCTGTTTTGGCGGAAATGGATGGCTGGTTTGACCTTAGAATAATCCTTGAGTTTGATGGGACTGGAGCTGTGGTGGAATGGATTTAGAAGCTAGATTTGGTGCGCGACCTATTGGGAGTGAAGTGGCTTGATTGTATCATCCATCTTTGCCTATTATGGTAGCAGTATATAGGCACAACATCTGCAGCATTTGTACCAGATTCGAGTGAAGGGAATTGATTTTGTGCCCTTGCCTGATCACCAAGCAATGTCAGCCTTGTACAAAGAGAGGTATGCAATTTGGGAGAAAACTCCACATGGACAGTGCACGTCTAAATTCATAGCAGGTCACATCACCAAGATAACCAGTTCACAGTTGGTAGTCATTGATGGCACGTCTCAGCACATGGGAGATGTGCATCCACAATTTAGTACATGGCTGCCAGTGGATGATAGTTGTGACGCATTGTCAGGGAGTGATGAATGGCGAGAACCAAGCTCCAGCAGTAGCACCCCCATCTGAGATAAAGGAAGAGTTAGGACTGACCTTTATTGAGACCCCTCATTCCACATTCTAACTTGGATCCCAGCAAATCTGACGATTCGACCAGGGAGGAAGACATGACTGTCCCACTGCAAAGGAGTGCAAAGTAAAAACGATAAACTCTTCACTATTACCTGTGTGATCCTAAGATCAGGGTGTAGTGTGACTATAGACATTTGCACTTATGTTACATAATTATTGGATCCCTAATGCTTATATAGGGTAGTGTAGAAACATAATGGTGATTAGTGCAGCTGATGGCCTTGAGAGTGAGTGACAGCGCTTGACCTCACTCTCACCTTGCCTTCCGGGGATAAATCGTGAGAACCGGAAGGCATAGAAGACCCTGTCTTCTGGTTTAAGGATAGAAGTAACTCAGTCAGTGAGAAGTTAGAAGCCGAGCTCGTAGGATGTAAGGATCTGCGCAGACGTCTGGTTTGGGGATTAACAATAAAATAAGATCAAAAGTAAATCGAAGTCTTGTGCTTATTATCTAAAAACTAACAATGACACAGGGCTTCTGATAAGGAGAAATCCCTAACAGAAACCAGACCCGAAGTCCCCAAGAAAGTCCAGACCTTAGAAGATATACCAAGTCAACACCAGACGCTAGACCAGACCAAGTTAAGATGATAGAAGAAGAACCAAAGCCGGCCAGAAGAATAGATGTCCAAGATATAGAAGCAAGTAAGAAGTAAAAAAGTAAGAAAGGGTACACAACATTATATCGATTTGGTACCGTGAAAACCTCAGTACGTAACACTTATGTGATTTAAACCATCCGCAATGTATGGCCTGCTGAGCTGCCATTTGTAAAAGGTCTGGGAGACATATTTGGCAGTGAGCTTTTATGCATAGGAGTTGATCTGCTCGTGGCTTGAAGAGCCAGGATGTTAAAAGTGCAAATTCAGGCACCTGGATGAAGAATGATGGGCTGCCTTAAAAATGTGGTATGCCACAACAGTTGGAAGAACAAATTAGGAGATGGTGAAAGACCTTGCGATTCTTTGAGAGTCAAAAGACTGTGATTCATTGTAGGTGAGTGACTTTGTAATTCTTTGACCATTAAATGATAATGTCACAATGTTTTGTTTAGAAAATACAATTGTTTATATGGATCATTTTGTGTTTGACAGTTGACATTCTTTTAAGTCAATATATTGTTCACTTTTAGTTTTGTTAACTGAATTACAATAAAGATTATAATGTTCATCATGATGGAGTGTTGACATAATTAGCTGATAAAAACATTATTATGAAAGTAAAGTAGACAAGTGTAATCAATAGAAAAGTCAGGAGAACAGGAATGACAAGAAGATGAACAAACATAGTTAACAGCAGACCAGGAGAATAAATTCAAATCCTAATTATAAACAATCAGAAGTTTAAAGTAAACCTGGGGTGTAAGTGTTGATTAGACAAGACAGTTAAAAGAATATAGGAGAATTTCAAATGAAGATTACAGAGATGAAGATCTGAAAATGAAATAGAACATAAAGTTCATATTTTTTATTTCAAGTGACTCTGTTATATAATTTATGGGTAGCCTATGAATTATATAAGTAAGTGTAGCATGTAAGTGTAACCATGTGGCATTATGATGATTCATCCTTAAAATTTTTCCATTCTAATCTAACACATAATTCTTATTTTCCTTCTAAAAGCTTTTCCATGCTAATTTACATGTCACTGTTACACTCCTGGCTCCCCACCTCTATTATGTTACACTATTAGCTGGTTGACTATATCTACTTGGAATCTACTCATGGCTTAACACACTGAGCTTCAACAAATGATTTTAGACCTTAATGGAATACAGTCTTTGTGAATTTTTTCTCTATTTTGTTTATCATAGTTTATTTCAATTTTATTTTAATCCCCACAAATCCCACTTTATTTGTTAACTAAAGTGTCTTTCTCTTTCTCCAACTATAATTTTGTTGCAGGATTTGACCTTGGGAAAAGATCTTGATAGTGAGCATTCCTTTTGTTTGGAACATATCTTGGAACATGTGTTACATAATTAGGAACTTGGATAATTAAGGGTTGCAAAAGAATCAGTTTTTAGTAAAAGTTAATTATGGATGAAAAAGAAAAAAAGAAATATTTTTGAAAAATATTTGGAAAGGAAGAATCTTGCTGGAATGCATTTTGGGAATTGGTTGTTAGAGGGGCTGATTAGTCAAAGAGGAAGAGGATGTAGGCCAGAAAGTGCCTGGAGATGAAACATGTCAAAGACCTTTTAGCCTATCCGAAAAAGCAGCCAGCCTTTCTTTCTTTCTTTCCCATCCCAAGTTTGACACAACTGACAGGTGGGAGAGTCATAAGTTTACTCAATCTAATTATGCCAATTCTGTTATTATAAACATCTTTCTATCTCTCTCGGCGATGATGACTGCTATAACCGATCACAGTCATAATAAATTTGTTGATAAAGAAAAGAGTTGCACTTGAATTTATTTTTAATCAGCACAGGGTTACCACAGATCTTAATTTAAGGGTCGTTTTCACACACAAAGAAACGAGCCCATTTATAAGAATGAAGACCCACTATGTTACACGTGTTTCTTAAATGAGTATTGGTCTTGTAGATAAAAAAAAGTCCCAACAATCATTCTACAGTCAAGTGGTATTAACTCCTAATTGTGTCCCATGTTTCTTTACCTTCTTTAATCGCACATATATCATTTGACTGAGTCCATTTCTCCAAGGGGGAGAGGGTGATTATCATACTGCTGTCTCTAATGTATGGGCACTTTACTTCAATCTATATATCAATACTAGTGTTCTTTAATTGTACGACCATTATCTTGCAACACCCTCTTGTTAAAAATCAGAATGTCCAAATCATCCAAGAGAAATACAAAAATGTAAATCCTGATTATCTGGTGTTGCTTATTCACTGTATTCTTATTTCTTATAAGAGTCGTCACCTCACCAAAATAATGAACCATTCCGTTTTTATTATAAAGAAAGAAAGGGAAGAAAAGGACATGCTACACAGAAAAATATAATAAGAAAGAAAGAAAGAGAGTTAGAGAGAGGGGGTGAGCATGCAGAAGCGATAATCTGTTTCAATTGAACATAATGAAAAGATGAAAAGAAAGAAAAAAAGAAAAAAGAGTGAGAGAAAAATAAATCAAGATTATAATACTTTTTACATATTGAACTATTTGGCAATAGCTTTTAAGTCAGCATGTCAGACGTTGGAATAATTAAATTATCATACTGTGGTATATCCACAGGTCCTGCTTGTATATTTATCAATACTGATCACAATCATTTTGCTATCATAATGATTCTTTTGTATATTTCTCTACACAAATTTCTATCCTTATAAAATATTAATGAAACTGTTAGAAATCATCTATTTTTCATATTTGTGTTTTTACCTCTGAATTTTTTTTTTCTTGCATAGAGTTTTCTCTGGATAAATACCTACCATTTAAAAAATAACTAAAAACAAAAAGACAATACACTAACAAATAATTAATTAAGTTTTTGTCTCAAAGAATTTATTTTATAAGCTGGTTTTCATTTGAAAAGGTAAAATAAAATTGCTTACTTTGTAAAACAGTGAAACACAGCTTAATTCATTGTGCATCTTTTTTTGTTATATATATAAAATTATGATATATACAGAAAGATTTTTGGATGATATAAGCAACAGTACCATTATTTATTTATTTATTTATTTACTTATCAAATTTTGAATGAACCATGTATTTGAAAATTTAAAAAAAATCAATAATTTAGAGTTATCTACCCTTAGAAATTTATAAATGTAGAGGGCGTAGCAGTATTGCTGCCATTTTACTCTGGTATCATACGCTTCGGGTGTTGTCTAGTTTTATTTTCAAATTAGAAAAAAAAAAAAATAATGTCTTGATTAATGAGCACTAATATTTATTTCCAAAAATGACAGCAGCGCCACCGAAACGCTCGTTCTCGTAAGTGTTCCATTTTTCTTTGTACGTTACTTGAATTTTTAAATTACTTTTTTTCGGTTATCTAATCAATTAAATTATCCGATGAACTTAGGTAGTAGCTTATTTGTGTCATATAACCCATCCATCCTTACATTTAATTCCAACATAACTCGCTTAGAAAGAAACTGTACCAAAAGTTACTTATCCGTTCAGTTTTTGTGTATCTATCTAGAGATAACTACCTCTCTCTAGCCGCCTACATATTTTCTACTTTTTGTCTTTTGTTTTTATTTTTTTATGCAATAGAAATCTCTATTCAAAGATGAAAAATCTAGAAATCTGTTTATCTGATGATATTGTAAAATTGATAACGAAATATTCATATCGGAATATTTAATATTTTATTTTTAACAATTCTAATTTCACGCCTCCGCTGATAGATCATTGCCAAAAAATTCCCAAGCATCAGGTCCTGTGTGTCTGACAAGTTTGCTTAAAATGTTTTAGTCCTTTAAGCGCTAATGACTTCCTTATTTTAATCACTAATCACTCTACTTGAGCCATTAAAATAAATTCCATTAATATTTGTATCTGTTTGTTAAATAATAGTTACGCAAAATAAAATACATTTTTTTGTCTCAAAACTGGCTTATTGTTCGTTCAATAATGGTCTTCATTTTTCCCCTTCTGTTTTTTAATTTTTCTTTTTTTTTCTTTCGTCTTTTTGGTGTTGAGTACTTTAATTGAAGCGCCAAATTAAGTTATTTATTGTTTTAAACTTTAAAAAAAAATGTGTAATTTCTTGACACTTTTATGTATAGATTCTCTTTCCAGCTGTCACTACTAAACCAATCAATCGCTTATTGTGGGTTATTGATTTTCAAAAATTCCCACGTTTCGAATAAAGAGTAAAGTTTTTAGGAAATACTTCTATTTTTTCTAATTTATTTTCTATGGTAAACCTTGAATCGGATTTACAAGAATTAAATCATATTGATTTGCGTAAAAATGTAATTTTCTCCTTGAGAATATGTTAATTTGATATTTTAATTTTCTTGACACTTGAAGTAAAGACTGAACAATAACATTTGAACAATGTATATTTTTGTATTGATGTAAAATTCTGGAATGAACGTTTTCTGTCATTGACATTTCTATGAATTGAAAGAAATGTAGCTTTAAAAAATATAGTTATAAAAAAAAATGTTTATTTAAAACTTCATAAAGTCTTCAGTCATTTTCTTAACGTTTTTTATTTTATTTTTGTGTAAGTTAATTTCTTGGTAATTTTGACTTGTAAATGATTTTGAAAATGAAAAAAGGCAAATGAGGTGACAACTTTGTTTTTAAGTTTAAAAAAATGACCATTTTTTTTTTTTTTTCAGATTGCTTTTTACATAAAAAAAAACGTTGCATCAAATTAAATTTTATATCTTATTTTAGATTAAAAAAAAAAAAGATTTTTCTATTTCTTGAATTTTAAGTATTTTTAATTTTTTAGGCATTTATTAAAAATACCAATTCATTTTGACTAGAGAAATTGTTATTTTCAACATTAAAAATTTTGTTGTGTTAATATTTTTACATTAGAGAAACAATGGTCATTGGACATAAAACACTACTGCGTTTTATTAAAAACGTGTATTAAATCGCTGGAAATTATTTTTCATTCTTATTACGAATAAATTCTTCATAAAAATACTCTTTAAAATTAAAACCGAAAATTATCGGTCGTAATATTAAAAATTACTAAAATTAATATTTCCATCGTCATTTGACCAACAGTAACTTTTAGACTTTATGTTGAAAACTAAGAACGTACTCGTTTTTTTTCTTTCTTTTCTTTTTTCTTTTATTTATAAAGTAAGTCCAACAAGAAAGTTTCAATTTAACTTCTTAAAATTTGTAAGAATTGTAAATAAATGTTATTATTGTATTATTCTCACATTTGGGTGCGACATTTTAGACAAAATCTTTCGATTATATTAAATGGAGCAGGATCAAGGGTACAGTACACCCTAATGCCCGCAGAAAAGGCCCAAGAGTTAAGGAATCCTTTTATTTTATTTAGATCGGTTTAAAAATTAATGAAATAATTTGAATAAAATTGATCTTGTCTCTTGAATTATTCAAAATAATATTAAAATTTTGGTACTAATACACAATAGCACGCAAGAGATAATATCATTAGGTTATGTATAAAAAAGCATTACATTTCACGGAAATACCTGAAACCTTTGAGACGCTAGAGTAAGGGATAGGATTAGTTTTAGGCTACTTCGCTAGTTTCTGTAATCTAATGCTATTTATACGTAAAATGCGATTCTAATGATATCTATTTAGGGCTATTCTGCATTTGTACCAACATTTCTTAAACCTCTAGCTTTTTAGTTTTGATGAAAATTTTATAAATCGGAAGAAATTGCATTATTAAATATTTTTCTCTCTAAATATCTCCTTTATTTTGTTGTTTCATATTAAAATATGAAACAACAAAATCATAAATTTAATCTTTTGTTTAGATTTACTATGTCACCCATACCATTCAATTTGAAATTGAAATTTTGTCCAGGTGTGGACTATGTTAAAGTAAGACAATCCCCAAAATTTGAGCTTCTAATTCCAAAGATTTGCTGAGTTGCGTCAATTTTTACCTCTACAAATTTGGACAGGGGACACGAAAATTACAACCTTTTTGTAATCTATTTTTGTCTGTAAAATTAGTCTCAGAGCTTCCTTACTTCTAAAATTTGGTTTATAAAAGTTTTTTGGTCCAAGTAATCCAAAATGCTATGAGAAAAAGCATCAAAATTAACTAATTTTAAGTTATTAATGATTTCTGATTTTTCCATAGCAAGATCAATAGGTGGGAAAATCCCAATGTGTGGCATTGCATCTATGGCATAAAATTTTATTATTTTACATATATTGAACATTATTTGTAATGAAAAGTTTGGTTTTTTTTCTCAACCGAAGCTACAACATCAGTTAAGATTTTGCACTTTTATGTTAACACTTAAGTGATTCCATTCAGCCATTGAATAAAGTCTATATGGGGCAAAATAACTCTCAGTGCAGTAGAAATGATCAGGATTATGTTGGTGGTTGAATATAGTTGAAATAATAGAAACAATACATTTCCCTTGTATCAATCATATTGCCTGCAAAATTTTGACAATATACAATGCTCAATATCAGCACCACATTTCATTATGGAATTGGAAAGTAACAAAAATGCTAATATACAAATAAAACCTGTTTATCTACTAAAAGTATTTACAGAAGTTTAACTTTAGAATACAGTACTAGTCACACCTTATATTCATACAAACACAATGAGAATTTTAGTAATATGTAATTCCATGTCAAATAATCTAGAAAAAGGTCTATATGAAGCAAAATAACTGTTGGTGCAATATAAATAATTTCTTAAAATAATGATTTGAGAGGTTCTTGACATAATAGCTATGGGGGTTAGGGTTGAAGGAACTACAACTGTGTTGGCTACAAGGCCTGAAGAGGAAGATAAAAGGTCTCATAGCTAATACAGTTGTAATTCCTTTCACTCTAACACCCTGGCATCAATAAAGAAGATTAATACCATGATTAATATCCAAAAACTACTTTCTTTACACTCCCTTACCTCTTCAGCAGCATCTCCCCAATTTCTCAGGTCATATTTTTTTAACTGTTGCCCATCCCTTTACCTAATAATAGACTGACTAAACTTTTTCTAAAAAATATGCTACATTTAAATTTATAAAGGTTTTGATTGAATTTTAAAATGGTCCTATTTTTCCATGTTGTGTATAAGGGTTCTGTGTTCCATTGATGTATATAACTTGTGATTTTTGGGAACCATGTAATAAGACTCATAAGAAAAGTTGGATTGAAACATTTCAATTATCTGACAGATGATTTACAAAAGTCATTGTTGTGGAGAGCAGGGTTATTAGATCATAAACATATCAAGACTGTGTGTAACCATCATGAGTTCCAATATGGACAGGCATTTGAGAGGAGAATGAATGTGTTATTTTAAAATCACATAAATGGAAAGTATAAGGAGATTCACCAGTTACCCTTGAGATGGCACATAAGCTCAGTGAAAAAAATATTTGCATTATTCCTGGGCACAAATTTTGCCATCAGTGCCTTTCTCGATATCAAGAGATGAAAAGAGATCTGAGTTAAGAATCAGTAGAAAGATGATTGTGTTTTTGAGACCTGTGAAATTCCAAGGAAGAAACTCAACACATGTCTCTACAGTTGGAATTTCATCCATCAACCTGCATGATCTCAGCACAGTTGTTGCACCTATGCAAAAGCCAAGCTAACCAAAGTTATGGACAAATTGAAAGAGGACATTTCACAGGCTTACAGTAAAAAAAAAAACCTAACAAAAACAAACTAAGCTTATTGAACCATTCACTTCAAGTTATGATAATTGTTTAAATCCAATTTTTACATCCACATGGTCTGAGGATATTTAACTGGCCTTCAAGGAATGACACAGGCTTTGTACCTCTAAATAAAGTTTCATGTGGAATTTTACCGCTAAAATCAGCAACTGCTACTGGAATATCTTACAAGGTTTCACATGAGGTTTTCATTAAAATAGTATCAACATTTTTAAACCAATTTTTAGGAGTTGGGAAGTTCTCTCTTTTTCATATTTGTGTAAAATTCAAAGGCTGCAACATACTAAATAAAAACTTACAAACCACTTTTTAATTTTTTTCCCCATATAAATGAATACCAATAATGACTTGATGATGGTTTGCTAAACAAATTGAAACGTTATGTCAATTCCTACAATAAAATATCCATCTTGAACACCTTGTTTAAATTTTTTTTTAATATACTTACAATATGTATGTGTGTATATGTATGTATGTATGTATGTATGTATGTATATATATATATATATGACCTTTTGACAAAAGGTAGAGGTCTACCTGAAATATTAGAATTAATAAATAAGATTAAAAACAACTCAATATTCATCACTTTGAATTTTGGTTATTATTCCTTATCTTATATTTTTCCATGGTTCCGATGTAACCAAAAAAGTTTCCCAACATCCATCACATAATATGTAGTATGATATATTATACATACTAATTATATATATATATATATATATCTCCATCCTTTCACACTGACATCCAAGTCTGACTTGGTCTGAAGATATAGGTGCATAGGCAAGAAACTGTCAGTAGCCAGGCGCTATTGACTCCATGTCCATGCTAACTTAACTTAACTTAGATATAAATGCTCTATCCATCATATTTAGCACGTTTACTTATGAATATAGTACCCATATTATATATATATGTATATATAAAATAATTCCTTTATACCCTGAAGGCATGTAGGGTCTTGTCATTCAGCATACATTTGTAGTTGGTAAGAGTAATATGTTTTTCTTCCAAGTACAAGATACATTGATCTTGAACCAGTTATTGAACCTTTGCAATCTCTTGCCAAAAACTGTCATGGCCATGTTGTGGATGGTGACCCGTAGGCCATCCCAGTACTGCTGGGCAGGTGAGGAAGTGATTCCTCTAGAGCACAGAGGAAGGCAGCAGCTTTGGTTGGATCAGCTGCTTTGACGCTATCCACACAAGAGGATCCATTTGGTTTGATTGTAGATATTTTTTATCTGGAGTTTGACTTTCCAGCAGATCAGGGAGTGGTCTAAGTCGCAGTCTTAAGTCAGAGTGCAGTGTTATGATCAGGTCCAACTGGTGCTAGTGCAGGAGACCTTGTGACAGGGTTTAGACTGAAAATATGAGTTCGTGATGCATAGATTGTGATTTGTACAGAACTCAAGGAGGCGTTGCCAATTCTCATTCATTCCACCAATGCCATGGTAATCCAAGCAAGATGGCCTGTAGATGTAGTCTGCGCAAACTCTTGCATTAAAGTTGATAAGTAGGTAAAGCTGATCTTGTTTTGGAGATGTTTTTTTTACAGTCGCCTCAAGCTCATCATAGAATTGGTTCTTTATTTCTTGGGAGGGGGGTGCTGAGTGTTGGTGCATACATACTCACCAGATGGACAGGTCTCATGGTAGAGTTCAGGCAGAGGGTTAAGATCCTCTCTGAGACACCTGTAGGTGGTACTATTGCTTCCAGTAGACTGTTTTTGACTGCAAAGCCAACTCCATGTTCCCTAGTTTCACCAGGAGGCTTCCCCTGCCAGAAAAAAGGTGTAGTCTCTTTCTTTCAGTGAGCCTGATGAGAGAAAATTTGGGTTTCCTGAAGGAGAGATGTTGATTTGCTACTTAAATATTCTTGAAGGCATCACTTATGTCCAGCAGGTTGTTGGTTTGCCTGGGCATCATGGTCCCAACATTCCAGCATCTGAGGCTTCCTCACATCACTGTGCCAACAGCTACTGGCTACAGCTTTGCAGCAGCATTCAATCATCTGCTGAATCTGGTAACATCAAAGGCATGTACAACTGCATTAAAAAGGCACTTGGACCTTAACAGCCCACAATTGCTCCACTGAAATCAGCCTCCAGGAAAAATCAACACTGGTCACTCTAAACAACTTGACCGCTGGGTAGAACATTACTCTGAACTCCATGCTAGCGACAACATTGTCTCTGATACAGTCCACTGCAATGTAGATCAACAACCTGTAGTGCAAGAGATTGACACGGAACCAACAAACGAGGAAGCAAAGTACTTGACAGACTAATCTGTGGCAAAAACACCTGGCAGTTATGGAATCATAGCTGAAGTTTTAAAGTGTGGAAAGCCTGCTCTCCTGAAGTGAAGGGGCTGTTCTACAAGACATGAGGAATGCCACCATCATAACCCTGTATGTGAACAAGGGAGACATGCGATTGTAGCAACTACCAATCTATCTCTCTACTCAGCATTACTGGTACTCTCTTTGCCAGTTACACTGAATAGACTTCACATTCTTGTGGAGAAAACCTACTCAGAATCACAGGCAGGGTTCAGAGCAGAAAGGTTTACCACTGACAGGATCTACTCTCTGAGACAGCTACAGGAGAAATGTAGAGAGCAGAGAAGACCACTCTACATAGTGTTCATCAACCTGATGAAAACTTTCGACCCTATGAGCAGGAGTGGCCTCTTCCAGTTAGTTGAACGGATAGGCTGCCTCCTCAACTCCTCTGTACCCTTCAGTCCTTTCACACCAACATGCAAGGCAGCATCCTGTTTGATGGGTCCACCTCAAACCCCTTCAGTATTTGTCGTGGTGTCAAGCAGGAATGCGTGTTTCTACCCACTTGGTTTGGGTTCTTCTTTTCTTCTGTGCCAAGCTTTTGATCCAGCAATGGAGGGAGTCTACCTTTGCACAAGGCTTGTTGTCATCCAGGACATGCTGTTTGCTGATGATGTAAGTGGTAGCACACTCTCAGGAGCACCTGCAGACACTGATGAATTGGTTCAACCAAGCCTGTCAGGACTTCAGCCTGAACATCAGTCTAAACAAAACCAAGACGATGGGACAGGAAACTGAAAATCCTCCATCACCATCAACAATTACATCCTGGAACCCGTGAACACCTTCACCTATCTTGGGTCCACCATCACCGACAACCTGTCACTTGATGCTAAACTCTGTGACCACATTGGAAAAGCTACCTCAACTTTTGGAAAACTCACAGTGAGTGGGACAACAGCAGGCTCACTGTCCATACAAGGGTGCAAATTTATAGGGCCTGTCATCAGCACTCTATTGTATGGCAGCAAAACCTGGACCCTGTATTCCTCCCAAGGACAGCAGCTAAATAGTTTCTACCTTTGCTGCCTTAGGCATATACTGAGAATCACCTGGAGGGACAGGATAACACAGCATTCCTAGAGAGAGCACAGCTTCCCTGCTTGTGCTCTCTACTGAGGCAATGTTGTTTCCACTGGCTGGGCCATGTCCGTTGGATGGACAATGGGTGAATTCCAAATGACATCCTCTATGTGGAACTATCATCTGGCAAGAGACAGATTGGTCGCCCCCTGCTTCGCTTTAAGGGTCTCTGTAAGCACGATCTCAAAAGCCTTAACATCAACCCTGCCAGCTGTGAAGATTTGGCTCAGGTCTGAAGCCACCCTGGCACAACACTATAAAGCAAAGAGAAAGCAACAGTACACAGGCACACCATCGACATCTTTGTTGTGGAAGGCACTGTGCAAGAACTTAACTCCAGGGTAAGGGAAGTCTATGTACTTCTGAAACTGCAATGCTGATATAAAAAAAAAGATATATAATATATACAATATATATATTATAGCGTATGATATCCGATATAATTATGTAATATATCATATAGTAATATACAGGGTATATAATAGGAAATTATAGTAAGATAATCTTTTAAGCAAAGGTATGAGTAGTTTTGGGAGTTTTACATATTTATCTTAACTTGAATTTTTCAATATATTCAATAATCTAAATTTATTTCCAGAAAATTAATCAAGATTCAAGTTTACTTTATTCAGAATGATTTTCAGTAGTTTCATCATTCGTTTTAGATTTCTTTTAATTATAAAATGTTATGAATTCATCACTGTATTAGTACTTTCTTTGATAATACTTAGTAGAAAGGTGTACAACAAAGACTAATTATTTTTAATAAAGTGTTTGTCAGGAGTAAAAAAAAATTCCTTGTCACTCTAATCTTTAAGTCAGTATCAAAATATATTTAAGTTTTAATGTAACAAAATATATTAAATTAGAAAGGCTGATGAAACTAAATAAGAATGCAGATAAAAAGATTTGACACAGAGGGGGTATAATCGAAAAATAGAACAATTTTACAACTAATTCTTCCATCATTTTCCACCACTCCTGTGTTTCATTTCTAAATTTTCCTAATTTAACTATTTAGTTAAAATAGGAAGTAAAGAATAAAATTAGTTATTTCTTCTTGTTAATGGATTTCTTTTAAGATTTATCTGAGATTTTTGCTCATATTCATTAAGATAAAACCAAATAATTAGAAATCACTAATACTAAGCATATATTTATTAAAATCAAATTTTTAATTTCAATATGCAAATTAGCCTTCCCGTTCACACTGTAAACCACTATTTTATTGTATATATAAATACAATTGCCTATTATTAGTATGTATGTTAAACAATTTTATTAATAATTGTGGTTTAGATAAAAAATAAAATCCTGGAGAATGTGACGTAAGTAACTAAGGGAATTGTGACTTGAGTAGTGATATAGTTTTGGTTACAGACAAACATACAATCTCCATTATAATAAGAGATGTAACCTTAACACTCAGTTTTTAGATTCTGCTGGATTGTTAAGATAGAAAAATACTAATAAATTCCAAACACTAAATCCAACATACTTGAAGAATTTATTCACTGAACTATTGTGTAAAAAACAACAAAGATAATTGCTGTAGTCATAAAAATATGAAATGATAAAAATACTTAATTTTGGAAAACAATTTAAAAAATAATAGAGACTTGAAATAACATAAAATTGGGAGATTATTAAGAGAAAAAAAAAAGAACTCCTGTAAACTCTGGTATCCAAATACTTTGTATTCTTTTGCAAAACCCAATTTCATTTGTTTTAAACAAAACCAATATGAACATTCCAGAATGATTGCGGAATAAAAATGAGACAAACTCTAATTACAGAATCCATTACATTTAAATGTAAATGTGAGTGTGAGAGTGAGTTAAATCAAGATTATTATAGTTTTTACATATTGAAGTATTTGCAATAGCTCTTAAGTAAACATATCAAACATTGTAATAATTAAATGATCATACTTTAGTATATGCACAGGTCCTGCTAGTTTGATTAAATAGGGTATTTATATAAAGACCCAACTCGAAAGAAAAAAAAAGAAGCAAAATCTTAAGTGAACAAAGAGTGCCTCTCCATCAATGAATGCAGTCAGCTAAAACCACAGCATGCTACACTGTATATACAGTTAATGCCTTGGAGAAAGATCCACAAGAAAAGCATTTTCTGTTGCATTCGATAGTCAGCTGTCAGAGCTCAGCATGCCAAGTAAACAAAATCAATGCACTTTCGGAAAAATCAATTTTTGTCTAAAAATTCTTTCTACTTTTTAGTACTAATGATAAAAAAAAAAAAGAAAAAAGAAGAAATCCAGATCACACAAATGGTTAGCTTGAGTATTATGAATTTATTAGCAGGACCTAATTAATAATTTAATTATGTTTGATATGTTTACTTAAGTTCAATATGTAAAAAGTATAACAATCTTGATTTAATTCTCTCACTCTTTTTTCTTTTTTTTTTTTTTTCTTTTTTTTTTTTTTCTTTTTTTTTCTTCTTTTCATTATGTTCTATTGAAACAGATTAGTGTTATCGCCCCATCTCTCTCTTTCCCCATCTCTTTCTTTCTTTCTTATTTTTTTGTGTCCCTTTTCTTCCCTTTCTTTATAATAAAAATAGAATGGTTCATTATTTAGCTGGGGTGATGACACTAATAAGAGAATTCGGTGGATGAGCAACATCAGATAATCAGGATTTACATTTTTGCATTTCATCTTGGACAATTTGAACAATCTCATTTTTAACCAGAGGATATTGCAAGATGATAATGGTCGTACAATTAAGGAATATGAGTATTAATATATATAGATTTGTTTCAACAAAATCCCAACAGAAAAAAAAGATCCTATCAATTGGAATAATAAAATTGGAGACAGGCCAAATATTGGAGCATTGAACTTTTATTATAATTTTTACAAATTGAACTATATTCAATAGCTCTCAAGTAAACATATCAGACATTATAATGATTAAATTATCATACTGTGGTATATCCACAGGTTCTGCTAGTAGTAAAATAATGCTATACAATCTCCTCCATAAAGTTTGGTCCTTCACAGTAGAAAAATGTAACCAAAGGTTGCATATCCTGTGCAACTGTAGGTAATATGAGAGAAACCAGTTGCCTTCTAAATGTCAAACTTACACAAAGCAATTATTTAAACAATAACATAATGAAGGAAAAAGTGAGGAGGGGCATTCTGCTCCTTCTCTTATGAGGTTGAAATAAGATATGAAGCAGAAGAGGAAGTCTACTATGTAAAAACGGCACATCAAAAAACAGAATAACACAAAGCAAGTCAAGTATCAGTTTATATTGAAACCAGTGGTTAAACTTCTAATCCCCCTTCTTAACACAAAGCCATTTAACAATCATTAGTTACAACACTTTGAACTTATTCTCTATTGTATTAGAAGAAAGATCTAAACCATGGTTTGTGTTGATAATGCTAACACATGAATTTAATACACAACAGCATCATTTTTAGATGAAGATCAGCCTTTGGTGTAATTAGTAGCACTTGACTGCCCTGTCGGCTGGGGATGTAGAATATGCCGACTGCACCTCTGTAGAGGATTAAGAACTCCCAAATGGGTCCATCTGTTGGCGGTGACCCGTGATGCTTAAGGATAGAATCCTTGTGGCTGAGTAGTCTATGACTTGCAACAGTCCACTTTGGCTCTTAGTTAGGCTAGACGGGTGGTCAGAGAAGCCCCCTTCAATCAATCAGCTAGTCACGTCAAGCTCTGTTACCTATGTGATTGTCCCAACCCTATTGCCCTTATGGCAAACACCCAACACTTTTTATCATATATGTGCTAGAAAGTGGTGGCTGAAGGTCTTAGTGTCTGGGGTATAATATTAAACAGCATCTAGTGGTGAAGTTTCAATTCTGGAGCTCTAAGGGAATGTGGAGTACTCCTTCATTGCCATTACTCCCAGGTCCACCCTGACCCAGAGTGGTAGTACCTGTTGTTATCTATGTGTTAAATTGAAAAAAAAATGAGTTAACAAGAATGTGTTAAAAAAATGTTCAAAAAAAGAAATTTCAATACTCATGAATAGAACAAAACATCTTTGGCATAAAATAACCCAACAAGGGTTGAAATGCCGTAAAAAAGAGAAAAAATTGCACTTGAACTTTTAAATTCCCTGTTATCAATTGTTCATTGCCTATCACGGTTTGTTTTAAAAACATTTTTGTTACATTTCACTAGTGAATCCTACATGGAATATGATCTTGTAGGTTTTCTTCATTGACTTTATATAAAAGCCATATGTCAAAGTGACTAATATAACCAAGCTGGTTCAAATGATTTTTCACAGCTTTTCATTGTTTGAAAACAATTTAAAAAAACAAGTTTTCATCTATTTATAATAGCAAATTTTTACTTATAGATTTTTTCACTATTTATGCTACTGCATAACTTTGATGCTCCATAAATTTGCAATAACACAAGATTATCAAAATTAGGATTGCTTCTCATGTCTTGATTTTTGCTTCAGACAACTGCTTGATTCTTTACAATATTTCAGCAAATCATCTGATCTGCCATTTTGAATTTAAAAGGCTTCAGTATTCCTGTCAGCTTTGCAAAGACCATTAACTCTTAACGTCCTATACCACCTCATTCCACCCGGCCAGAAGTCACATTCATTTTTCTAATCTACCCCAAATGAGAGCCTTTGTTTGAATGTAATATTAAACATATTTAGAAGTCTTTAATTTAAGGGAAATAACAGGTAACTTTAAATGAAAAGGCCATTTTTAACCATTTTTGATAAACGGTTATAAGAATTGGACTCTGGACTTAGAAAATTCTCAACAGGATGTTAAGAGTTAATAAATCTCTAGGACAATAATCACTAATAGTTCTTGGATTTAATCTTGCAGAACCTGTCTTTTCACATGGTCAGCTTTATGTTGGTTTTTTCAAGAGTTGAAAACTCTGATTAGGATCTCATCATCCTGGCCACTTAAGCAACAACAGGTACTGTAACCCAAGTCCTTTGTTTATCAAAGGGACTTAATTTGGCATCAAATGACTTGAAAGGGGTTAAATATGCCGTAAAACAAAACAATCTTTATTCTGGTATCAGACGCAAAACCAAGAATATATTTAAGTGAACAAACAAAATGTTATATTTCTTACAGCACACTAACACTGTTTGTAATGGAAGCCAAATTTTTACATTACTGCATGATGTTCATTTTGAGTTATTTGGTGTGGGCACACCTTTACACCCACTCCAAAGAACCCGTTTATTCAATAAAGCAAATACAGAGGTGTGTCACTGTACCTTGGCCTAAAGTAGGAAGTGTTATGTTGGGGAATAGGTTACAATCCCAGGCTAAACTGTCCTGTTGGCTGGGGCGTTAGAATGCACCGACTGCACCTCTGCAGAGGGGTAAGACTCCCCCAATGGGGCCACCTGTTGGCCGTGGGTGGCGACCCGTGATGCTTAAAAATAGAACCCAGGTGGATGAGCAGTTCATGACTTGCAATACTCCACTTTGGCCCTATCTTGGGCTAGACGGGCGGTCGGAGAGGCCCCCTCTGATCAATCGGCTGGTCACGTCAAGCCCTAGCACCTATATGATTGTCCCAACCCTATTGCTCTTATGGCAATCCCCAGCCCTTTTTATCATATGGGTGCTAGAAGGCGGTGGCTGCGGGTCTACATGTCCTGGGAATGATGTTAAACTCTATCTGATGGTGAGGTTCCCGTTTTGGAGGTTTGAGGAATGTGGAGCACCCCTTCATCACCATTGCTCCCTGGTCCACTCTGACCCGGAGTGGTAGTACCTGTTAGGGTCCCATCTATGGGTTAAATAGAAAACATGAGTTTATAAACAAAATTTGATTATCCATTAAAAATGAAATTATTTCAAAACTTTGTCAGCATTAAACATTTTTTTACCAATAGAAGTATTCGGCATAAAATTACCCAAGGGGTTGTCATGCCGTAAAACCCAACCAACCAACCCAGGCTAAAATACGTTCAGTTCTGTCGGATGTAAAAGATGGCTCAATAATTTTTACGTAATGATTAAAATAAAATCACCAAAAGTGTCCAGTTACTTTTCCCACATAGGTTTCTTGGTTTGATAATTAAGATTTAAATCACTAGAATATGAATAAAAAATACCTAGCTCTGAAATAAAAATTAGCCAATGAGTGATTTTATCTGCCATTTTATAATCAGCCAATCACTTTTTCAAAATAAACAAATGAAAGTGTCTGCAGACGAAACATCATAATTTTCAATGAATGCATGAACTCGCTTTTTAGAATGTTGATAAATAGAATTTGGAAGGTCCACAAGCCTTAATTGCAAAAAATGATCTCCAAACAACTTTGTTTTTAGACTAAAAAAAAAAAAAAAAAATAGTTTAAATTATCAAACTAGATAGGAACTACTAAAATTTTTAGTAGTTCCTATCTAGTTTAATAATTGAAAAATCAAAATATTTCATTGTGTAATTCAAATTTATTAGGTGAAAGGAAAAGCTTTAAAATGTCAAACCAAATTTAGAAAAAATAGAAATACTAGTATGTCGCACCCATGAGACAACAAGTCCCTCTTCTCAAACATAAGTGTAAACATTATTGAGCCATCTTTAACATCTGACAGAATTTAAAAACTAGAGGGTTTTTGGGGTCTGGGATTGTAGCCTAGATGGGTGACAAAAGATGTCATACAACTATTCCAGTTCTAGTTTGCTAGGTACACACACTGACCGATTCATACAAAAGATATATATTTGTGTTCTCTTTGCGCAGCCTGCTTCCACCAAAATACCTCGGATTCTCCATGATTTTAACCTACTTAAAAGCCCCAAACATGAATGGGATGAAATTATGTATAATTTATTAATGATGACAAGCAGATTTTTGCTGGTCGGCAAACACTGGTATGTCCATGTGTAGGAGTCCACAGGAGAATTTCACTTATGAGCTCATCCTTACTTTGTGATATACATAATTGAAAAACACAAACTGATTCTGTTAATACAATACCTTTACTAGCAGGACCTGTGAAAATTCCATAGAATGAAAAAAAATCAAGAGGAACAATTTAAGCAAGAAAGGTTGGTTTGCATAAGATCAAACACTTTTGGAATTGCGCTGTGTCAACTTCATCTATCCTTACTAAATAACATAGTAAACACTAGCAGGACCTGTAGATATATCACAGTATGATAATTAAATTATTACAATGTTTGATATGTTTACTTAAGAGCTATTCCAAAATAGTTCAATATGTAAAAATTATAATCTTGATTTAACTCTCACTCTTTTTTTTCTTCTATCCTTCTTTTCATTATGTTCGATTGAAACAGATTAGCGTTACTGCTTCTGCATGCTCACCCCCCTCTCTCTATCTTTCCCCTACTTTCTTTCAATATTTTTTCTGTGTAGCATATCTTTTCCTTCTCTTTCTTTATAATAAGAACGGAACAGTCCATTATTTAGCTGAGGTGATGACACTCATAATAAATAAGAATTTGGCGGATAAGTGACACCAGATAATCAGGATTTACATTTTTGCACTTCAACTTGAATGATTTGGACAGTCTTATTTTTAACCAGAGAGTGTTGCAAGATAACAGTCAGAAGATTAAGGAACAAGAGTTGCTTAATGTCAAAATAAATCATTCTATATGGGTTTGCTGAAAACCATGCTATTCAGACTACTGTTCCCCACTTTTAAGTTAAATTCATTAAAAATTGTTTCTTAATTTGTCACTCATTTGAACTCTTTTTCTAATAAGAAAAAAAAAAGGAAAGAATACACATTAAAATTAAGGAAGGAAAAGTGAGTATCAATAATTTAGTTACCAAAGTTTAGTTTTACAAGTTCTGCAAATAGTATGCTCTTTGACAACTTTTAATTTTCTTGTGCTTTAAATCCAAAATAATTCAAAATAGCAAATTTATATTGGGTTAATCCATGCGGTCTTTCTAAAAGTATAGATCGTCAATCTGCTACTGCCATATTTTCAATCACTTAAAAACAAGAAGTCACTAATATGTCAAATTGATGAAACAAGAAATAAAACAAATACCAAAAAAAAAAAACAAAAAAAACAGGTTTTCATTATACTCCCACTTTTTTAACTTTATTTTTTTTATATGCATTTTAATACTCAATTGATAATACATTGTATGGTCAGCATTTTTATTTCAATTTTTAAAAAAATTCTTTCTTCTTGTATAAAAATTTTTTTTTTTCATTTGTCAAATAGGTAATGTATTGTGATATTTTTTCATGTATCGTGATTAGTCTCCTCATTGATGAACAGTTACACCCCTTATATATATAGTGTGTATATCTGAAATTTTCTCCCCAAGCTAATAAAGATATTTTTTTTTTCCTTTTAAAATCCAGTATAATTCAAATTAATAATACCTGTAAATCAGTTGATCTCAACAATAAACTGAGAAACAACATGTCATGAAAGGTTTGCTCAATACCTGGAGAAAAAGGATTAGGTTGGTTAAACAATTGATGTTATGGACTCCCCCCCCCCAAGCTACTATTCCATGACTGGGTTTCATGCCAATGCACTCATCAGATAGTATGGTGTTGATTGTAGCTACAGTGAGGGTGAAATAAAGCTCTTCAGGCAATATTTAAATGCTTTTTTTAAAAAATTGCTCAACCTCACATATTTAATATTTAAAAAAAATTATAAATGATCCTATCCCCTGACGTTGCTGAAGAAGGATTAGCCCGCCCAGAAAAGTATTTCCAAACATCAGTGCTTAATTACACAGAATATAAGGGCAAAATATATTCTGTATAATTAAGCACTGTTTTTCACTGATGTCAGAGGAGTGGCTCATTTATTTATTTTTTTTATCCTAGATAAAAAAGCATATTTTCTGTTTGAAGTATGTAGAGATTTTAGATATTTTTTCTTTTGTTGTTAGTTTTAAATTAGATCACATGTTCATGACACAGCAATTGTTGAAACTGTTAACAATAGTATAAAGAAATTCTAGATGTTAAATGTGTATGATATGCTGGATCTCAAGCTGAATGTTTTTACAAAATCATGGTTTCTATTATCTGCAATCTTTTGGGAGATTATGTTTGTTTGATCAATGAGTATTTTTCTTATGTTAGTTGGAATAGGGTGGCCTTAAATTTTATATTGTGGGTTTTTATAACACTATTGTTGTATAGATGTAGCATTCCCAGTTGATTTTTTTTTATTTGAGGTTATTGTTATTTAATCACGATAGTTATATAGAGCTTTGTAAATGGAGTTCAGAACTGTTTGAATTATGCAAATATCCCCAGTGGGTCAAAAGTTATGAGAATTTAAAGCCCCGAAAATGGTGTTATGAAAGTGGACATGATTTTGTTAAATAAATATGTCGAACCCCAAAATTTAGTAATTTCTTCACCATTTCTTTATTTTTGAAGCAATTTTGATAAAACTTTGCATTCTTATGTAAAATCGTATGTTCTTTCTGATTATGCACTTAAATTTTATGTATCTCCATACTAGAACCCATTATTTAGGAAATAAGAAGTAGGGATATCAAGATTTAAAAAATTTTTAAAAGAAGTTTCCCACAAGATTATTCAACATTTTCATTTTAATACAACATATATACACATATATAGTATTAATTTATATAAATAACATCAATTTGGACTTTAAAATACCTGCTATGTTGTATTACATACAACAAATAGAATAACTCTTTATATAATTTTATTTAACAAAGTTTGTCCTACGTGTGCCACTTTGTTATGTGTTATAATACTGTTTTAACTTGCCGTTAAAAATAATACTGTTTTAACTCGCTGTAAAAAGTTATTCAATGGTTAAAAACACATAAAAGTTACATATTTAGAAAGATTTTTTTTCTTTCCAACCATATAAATATTTTTTAAATTGGACCAGAAATAAGCAATGAATTACTATTTAAACTGGTAAAGTCTGAATAAATGGCGCCTAAATGAGAGTTGTTTATGTTTGGAAGACAAGTAAATTTTTTTTTTTTTTTTTTTTTTTTCCCCCAAATTCAAAGTTTCAAAGCAAATCCTTGACGGTATACAATCATTTTTATTTCACACATTATATATGAAAATAATTCTGAGGCTGTCTCCTATTAGGGATATAGTGCTTATCTTATATTTTTTTGAAGAAATTGCTTTCAAATTTGGTCTAATTGTGGTTTCACTCCCAAAGGTCGGAAAAGGAAAAAACAAGTTTCTGCTTGTAGTTAAGTGTCTCCTATTTAACTGTAAAATTTCAAGAATATTGATAAAGATTAACCACATTGATTTTACAAAAAAATAAACACCGAAAATTTGACACGGAAAAAAATTTGTATAACACATTTTTGGCCCTTTTAAGACAAAATACCGTTTAACTTGCTGTAAAAAAAATAATTCAATGGATAAAAACACATACAAATTACATATTTAGAAAGATTATTTTCTTTTCTTTCCAACCATATAAATATTTAAAAAACTGGACCCAAAATAGGCTAATAATTACTTTTTTAAGCCAATAAAGCCAGAATTACGAGAGATTGTTTACATTTGAAAATCGAGTAAATTTGATGGTTTTCTTTTCAAAATTAAAACTTTGAGCAAAATCCCTGACGGTATACAATCGTTTTTATTTCACACATTATATATGAAAATAATTCTGTCTTCTATTACTGGTATAGTGCTTTTTTTTTTTTTTTTTTTTTTTTTTGCTTCACTTATATTTTTTGAAGAAATTACCTTCAAATTTGCTCTATTGTATCTTCACTTCCATGGGGCCTAGAAACAAACAAAAAAAGGTCCTGTTTGTACTTCCAGGTGTCTCCTAATTGAATGTAAAATTTCAAGAATATTGATAAAGATTAGCAACTATAATTTTGAAAAACAAAGTAGCATGTAAAAATTAGTCTTAAAAAAAAAAAAAAGTCATTTTATTATTTTGGCTTTTCGAGGCAAAATATTTTAACTTGCTGTAAATGGATACAAATTACATATTTAGAAAGATTATTTTCTTTTCTTTCCAACCATATAAATATTTTTAAGATTGGATCAGAAATACCTGAGAAATTGCTATTTGAACCAATTAAGGTGAAAAATTGTCTATGTCCAACGATTTTACTAAACGAGCTGGCAATGCTAATACATGGCAAATTAATCTATGAAAAAGTTATAGTTGTATGACACTTATTGTTATTGGCGAGACAATCTCCTAATGAGCAAGCCAATTCATATATGTAACATGATAGAAATGGAACAACCTCGTTTCAATGCCTGATCATAAATCTATAATATTCTGGATCCTTCAATCCATGTTGTGTCTAAAATTCAAAGAGATCTCTGGGCTCAGTATTTTGAAGCATTCCTGAGTTGTTCACCACCATAGACCACAATGCTGATAGGTTCAGGGTGAAAGAAATAAAAACAATGAAGGCATATGGACACTTAATAATAATAATAATGACCAAGTATTGTTTTATTTACCAATGTAGGTTATGAACATCTGATTATATTTTAAATGTAACTTCCCATGGTTTATCTCGCTGAGATCAGTTTTTGTTGTAGGAGGTAAAGTGAATTACCTCGCAAGGCTACAGATTGAACTTGCAACCTCCAGGTTGTGAGTGGTGACTCGTGGTAAGCATCCTATCACCCCTGTTGGTTGGAGTGGTTTCGGCTGGTGAGGAGGCATAAATACCAAGACAATTTCTCTCAGAGGAGAATTACTGTTCTTAGCTAGGAGAACTGGTTGTCCATGGCAGTCTTACTATTATCCCGAATAAACGAGATAGTGAATTCATGAAAAGGGAATAGGAAATTCACATGCAGTTCCCAAACCCCGCATGCATATCCCAGTCAGTGGAAGGAGATGCCCTTTTTTTTCCACTAATTTTTCACAGATGCAGTGACAAGTTCACCAAAAGCCATTGATTCCTAACGATAATGGAGACACCTTTTGGATTTTCACCAGAGCCCATTTTGCTGATTTGTGGTACTAATACCACTGGGTGTCAAACTAATCTGCTTTGGGAAGTCCTACCAGGAACTTACGTTCTGGACGGCATAGCTCTGATACTACAACATTGTCACTACCCTACCACGGTGAGGAGGGTTAGACCTATTATACAACCAAGTCCTTTTCATGCTAGTATAATATACTGGAACTCCATTCTGGAATAATAGTAAAGTTTCTTGTTTTTACTCTTAATATATATTGAATTTTTTCATTAGATTCTGCTAAAATAAAGGCATTGATGAGCTGAGTAAAGTGTGTTTAGATTATCTAGAAGAACTTCAGATTGTCTGTGTCCTCAAAAATTAGTTGTTCATCATGGAGAACAGATGGGAAATTAGGATTATTGCCAAACATCAGCTGATTTGAAAAAATAACCATGTACATTAGTTAAAGCATTTTTGGCACATTGCCTATGTCAATGCATCATTTAGTGAACATTTTATGTCTTCCTTTATTTTAATTACCTTATCAGTCAATATGGCATTAGGATACTCAATTATACCATTGTTCCAGAATGATTCACTTATTGGATTAGATGTTTATATATTCAACATCTCTTGGAAAACTCTATTCCATTGTCACCAAGTTTTTTTGTTTTTTTTTTTTTATTTTTTTTTTTACTGAAAATTGGGAGCCACACAGGATATACTGCTGAAATCCTGATATCATTTCTCTTTGATGGAATAATCTATGTGTCACTGAATTGTGTGGCATGGTCAATCATGTAGAATGAAGTTTCCCTCCAGATTCATGGATATTGATTCATTAAATACTTTTTAACACAGGAAACATATACAATTGGTTTTGGAGGCGGTTTCTTAGATTTTATATATAAGGACTGTCAAAGAGGCCAGCTTTCAGCTTCTCTATGGTCAATCATGTTAAAACCTGACATGTGTAAGGGAAGCAGCCACCATACTTGTCCAGAGCTTTGTTGAAATGAATGTCTCTATCCACTAAAGAGTTGTTGATGATGTTCCTTGCTCTGCAAGACACCAGTTCCTCCTGCACATGCCAGTCCTTATTTGTGTAATGCTGAGCGCTGTCCCAACTATCACACAAGCACAGAAAGCATGGCTACTTGGTGAACTCAGATTGTTGCCCTAACAAAAAATTCATCTTCAGTTCAAACACAAATAAACCACTGGTTGCCATATCAATCAGAAGTTTCTTCAGTCTAATTAACCATGACGGAAGTGTTGATGGATTTTCATAACTTTTCATTTTACATTTTATCTGTTTGTTTAATTTTATGAATGTTAGAGAAATCCACATGCACTGGCTTATCTTTGTCTTGATATGCAACTCTGGAGATTTTGTTGATAATTACCTAAAGGCATTAACTTGAGATTTATTTCTTTGCCAAACATCAGGACATTATCTTTTTGAAAATTGTTACTGTTTTGCTTGAGATATTATCATCATCATGTTGTGCTGACAGCAGGTAGCATTCCCAGTTGATTTTTTTTATTTGAGGTTATAGTTATTTAATCACATTAGTTGTATAGAGCTCTGTAAATGGAGTTCAGAATTGTTTGAATTATGCAAATATCCCCAGTGGGTCAAAAATTATGAGAATTTAAAGCCCCGAAATTGGGGGTACAAAAATGGACATGATTTTGTTTAAAAAATATGTCAAATCACGGACTAATTCAAAACAAGAAATTCAGTCATTTCTTCACCATTTCTTTATTTTTGGAGCAATTTTGATAAAACTTGGAATTCTTCTGTAAAATTATGTTCTTCCTGGTTCTGCACTCAAATTGTATGTATCTCTTGCTATAACCCATTATTTAGAGAATAAGAGGTACAGATATCAACATTTAAAAAAAAAAAGTTTACCACAAGATTATTCAACATTTTCATTTTGATACTGCATGTATACACATATATAGTATTAATTTAAATAACATCACTTTGAACTTTAAAAACACTTTTTTAAATACTTTGTTGTATTACATACAAGAAATAGAATACCTATTTACATCAATTTTTTTTTAAAACAAAGCCTGTCCAACTGGCGTGTAATGATGTGTTTTGTTAACGTTTTAATACTATATCGTAAGTTCGTTTTTTTTCCAAAACTGAATGTTTGACAAACAATCCTGGTGATTAAGCAACATCTAAATAACACGTTATATATGAAAATAATTCTGAGACTATCTTCTATTAGTTATATAGTACTTTTTTTTTTTTTTTTTTTTTTTTTTTTTTTTTTTTTTTGCTATACTTTTTGAAGAAATCTCCAACATTTGTCTATCATATTTTTGCTTCCAAATGTCAGAAAAGAAAAAAAACAATTCCTGCTTATATTTTAAGGTGTATTCTAATTAAATGTCAAATTTCAAGAATATTGATAAAGATTAACCACTTTGAATTTACGAAATATATTACTGTAATTTTTATTCTGAGAAAAAAAATCTTATTCTGTGTTTATGGCTATTGGAAGAAAAATACCATTTTAACTCGCAGTAAAAAAAAATAATGCAATGGATAAAAGCATGTAAAAAAATTACATATTTAGAAAGATTATTTTCTTTTCTTTCCAACCATATAAATATTTTAAAGATTGGGCCTATAAAACGCTAGAAATTGAGATTTAAACTAATTATGGTCGGAATTTGGAAATGTCCAACACAATCAATGAAACAGCTGGTGTTGCTATATATATATATATATATATATATATATATATATATATATATATATCTCAA
Organism: Doryteuthis pealeii; assembly: GCA_023376005.1. Taxonomy (NCBI): domain Eukaryota; kingdom Metazoa; phylum Mollusca; class Cephalopoda; order Myopsida; family Loliginidae; genus Doryteuthis; species Doryteuthis pealeii. The sequence continues at coordinate 21,185,829 of CM042140.1, read as the reverse complement.
TCATAAATAGGGATATAGCAGAATTTGTATCCTGTCAGATATCTGGTGCTAGATATTACAATATCTGGTTGTTGGATTCCTAGATATTAAAAAAAAAAATTCCTGTGTAAAGAAGTTCTACATGCAACTACATGGTGTGCAATTTTATAATTTAACACCTACCCTTATTACTGCTGTTGCCTGGGGCACACAAAGAAATTGACTAAATTTTTCATCTCAGTTATAAAGATAAATCTACTTTCTTAAATTTATTTATTATTTACTAATAGCACCAGCTTTCATTGTAACCTGGAATATTAGTTCTCTTAATACCTATATGATGAGAGGAGGTTTAAAAATATTATATACATTATTACAGACATATCTGATGTTTATTTCAAAGTATTTATAACTTGGTATAAATCAGTCTACAGAAGTCAAAAAGTTTTTTTAGTGTTAAAAGTAGTCGATTAGTCACTACTCGATGGTCAATGAATATCATGCATTCCTTGAAATTGAATTTTTTTGCATGATATCAGTTGATAAATTGATTTCATACCGCTTTTATAGAGTTTTATTATCTTTAAAGCTCCTCAAGGCCACAACAGGGCTATATATTATGCAGTGGATATCAAAATCTATATTTTATTCATATCTTCACTATAATAAACTCTTTTCCTTTGAGGGGATCTTTTATATTGATTCTGACTAAACTAATCTTTTTTTAAAAGGATTTTATGACAAAACAATTTTGATAAATATTTAAGAAAAAAAATCTTGTTTATTGCAATTAATGTTATTTTAATGTGGATATTATGTTCTTGAAAAAGTTTAAATCTCCTTTTTTATTGATGAATTTTATTTTGCAGGAGTTCAGGGGATTCCTTGTATGAATTATTGGGAGTTAAAAAATCTGCTACTGGAGATGAAATTAAGAAAGCTTACAGAAAGGTTTGTTTTTTTATTTTATGAAGAAAAAATTGTCTCTTCTTTATATTTTAGTGCTCAACTAATTGCATGTAAATTTTGTATATTTTGGTAATATGTGAATATTGTAGTGAAAATCTGATATCATTTCTAAAATATTATACATTCTTTATATCACCACTGTTTTCTTAAAATCTTTCAGTATAAGGAAATATTATTAGTTTAAAAAAAAAATTACATTAAAATATTGCGAATAATCCAAGCATCTAATGGATTAATAAATCTATCAAATGGTGGCAAATTCTTTATATAGACTAGCAAGAATATGCCCCCCCCCCCGGTGTAAGTATCGAAGTTTTAATGAAATATATTAAATTAGAAAGACTAAAAAAATTACTTATTTTAATTATATTTTAATTGGTTTCTATATAAAATCATTCATAGGATTGATTTTGATATGTTGGAGAATAAAACAATGATATTAAAGATCAATAACACCAAGTAATAATTTATTAAACCTGGTTTTGTTAAAACCAGTATGCAAATTAACCATGCCATATATTATGCAAACCTTTATTTCTTAGTGATAGTCTCATTGCAGGATTTCAAATGCACTAATAACATGTGCTGTTTTGAGGCAAATCTAACTCAAATTTTCAGACATTGTTAATAAGATTTATTCTGTGTGTTAATGATTTTGACTATTGTGACTATTTGGTTTGTAGATTGATTTTGAAGTCTTATCACAATGTGAAGGATGAAAAAGTAACAAGTATGTTTTTCAGGTAAATGAAAAACATACTTGTTACTTTTTCACATTGTGATAAGACTTCAAAATCAATCTACAAACCAAATAGTCACACAATACTTCAAGCAAACTATAAAACTCTTAAATTATTTAAATTAATGGTACATTTTCCAGATTAAATTAAAAGAAAAAGTAATGGGGATTGTTATGTAATTTTCAATTTACATAAATCTAAATGTTCAAATTAGTCTGCAGTTATCAACAAGTTGTTGGAATTTTCTAATTTAAAGGAAATATATTTTTAACAAAAGTACTCTTAATTTGAACAATGAGAAGGATTATAAAACTCCTTTGAGAAGGAAATTAGTGAAAGATGCTGGAATAACAGATAGTTCTTTCATATTCTCCAAGAGTTTCAATCTACATAAAATTGTTCGTTCTGCAGGGTGTCTAGCCACCCTCCTCACTAGACAAAATCTGTGGGGTTACCAGTTTAGTCGCCAATGATCCAACTATGAAACTGGTAGTACTGGGTTACATAGTACCAGTACCACATTGAGCGACCTTACAGAAGAAGCTCTTTGCTCAACAGCCATCTAGCACATTATTTCTAAAGTCCAACCCCTCTTCATCATGGCAGGGCCATGTAAACTTGGTAGTGTCAGACATGCCGTCGAGAACTTAAGTTCCTGGTAGGGCCACCCAAAGAGAACAGGTCTGGCACCCAGTGGTATTAGGGCCACCATCTGGCCAAAAGGGCTCTGGCAAAAATCCAAAGGGTGTCTCCATCAACGTCAAGAATAAACTGCTTTTGGCGTACTTGTCACTGTGTCTGTAGAAAATCTGCGGCAAAGAAGGGCATCTCCTTCTCCGGATCGGGGTTTGGGGACTGCTTGTGAATTTCCAATTCCCTTGTTACTCCTTCCATGAATTCACCACAGATGAATTCATTGGATGGAGCTGGTGCAAGTGATCCAGGGTGAATGCTGTCACAGAAACAACATGGGTTATTTGCCTGATCTACAAAAAGATCTTTTGTTGGTTCTCTTTATGACACAGTTCAATGAAAAGTTGCAAATGGATATCAAGTTTTAATTTCATAAAGTACTCTATATGATTTATCATGGCACCAGATATTATGTTTCTGCTAGAATTCCTGGTTAAATACACTAGCAAGAATATGCACCCTCCGGGAAGTGTAAAAAATTTATTTTTGACACTTTCGTAAAAAAAATGTAAACAGATCTTTAACATTTTGTAATTTCTTTTTTATGATATACATAAAAAATAGTTTTGCTGTTAAAATTCAAATAAATGTTTTCTTTCTAATAAAACAAAGTTTCTAACAGTTAAATTCAAATTAATTCAAATATTTAAAGTTTTTCCAGTGGGGGGGGGGGGGTAAAAACTGTTCTGTTTTGATTATCATCTGTTATAGGACGAAATTTAACAGACAGAATAAAATTTAATGTAGAATGCGACTATTTCTTGTTTGTAAATAATTTTCTCGTGAAACTCTATTTGTTAGATAACTTTAAACATATATTAGAATAAAAAAAAAATATATATATATAAATCTGGGCATGTATTTATTAAAACTTGTTTTAACAATGTAAACCATTTAATGTTGCATACTTAATTCCTGATTATGTATAATACAGTGTTGTTCTTTATTCTATGTATTAATGATTTTGAATATAAATTAAATTGATAAACTTATGCAATTCCTGAGGCTATTGAGATTAAGCAGTGATGTAGTTTTGGTTACAGACGCTGACAGATACCGAATCTCTTATATATATATATATATATATATTTCTTTTTGAGACATCTGGGTATTTTTTTCTGAAACAATGGAAATATTTGACAGTATAGATATTACTCAAAATCTGAATGTAGTTAATACAACAGCTGCTCAGTCTCCCTGGGGTAATGGATTGTGTATAGCATGATAATGCTATTTTTGAGGACATGGTGACAAAAACAATAGTTTATGTTCAAAGTAATTTTGATGTTGCATTTGGATGGGTTATTAGTGTAAAGAATGCATTACATGATGTGAATGGTTATAGGCCAAACCAGCTGGTGTTTGTGAGGAACCCAAATATTCCTGCAGTTTTGAATAGCAGAGCTCCAGTTTTCGAAAGGAAATCTACAAGTGAACTGGTTGCCAGTATAAGAATTAAGGTAGTTTTAATTTTGTAGCTAACACCAATTTCTTATGTGCTAGGTGATCACAGAAGGTCACTTAACGGCAGATATTTACATATTTATATAAAACAAATTCCAACAAATAGTTATAACAAAACAGAATTTATTGTCAGAGCAAAGTCCAACAGAAACAATACAAAACAAGATAGGTGAAAGTCCTAAAGGAAAAGAGTCCATGAAGATACTTGAGTTATATCAATTAAAAGGTTGTCACTTACTGTTCACTTCATGATGGATCCATGTGTGTGGCTAAAATCTCTACAAAGACAGTATGACAGCAGTGATGCTGATAGCTTTTTGATTTAGTGTGTTATGGGACGCATATATTTGCTTTGAATGAGTCCCTGGAAAAAAATTATGGGTCCCAACTAAAGCCGTTCTACCTTGTAACCTATCCTGTGTAATTCATTTCTAAGAAACTATTGAAATGTATTTACAGTTAGCTTGAAATAGTGAGGGAAGCAAAAAGAAAAACACTGGGACGCATGAATATGATTTTACTGCGTCCGGGACACAGGACGCATTCCTATCAGCATCTCTGTAACATGCATGTGTACTTATGCTGATATTCTTGGGTTGAGCTCAAATCTCTATTGAAGATAGAGTATATAAAAGGAGCTGCATAAAGACACATAGTGCAAATTGAGGGAGACACAAAAGTTTTGTACATTTCTGGAGATAAAAAAAAAAGTCACTTTACGGGCTCTATTTAAATACCTAGGCTGCAACGCCCCCTAGCGGCAAACCCTCGCAGCAAGGAAAACCACAACCAAAGAAGGGAAGATAATCACTACACCAATAATCTAAATACAATGCATACTGCTAGATGATCTTATATTTATTCTTCTGAAAAAAATTAGAGGGACTCTTCACCATCTTATATGCCTATTGTAAATTATACAAATTAGCAGGACCTGTGGATATACTACAGTATGATAATTTGTTACAACATTTGATATGTTTACTTAAGAGCTATTGCTAAATAGTTCAATATGTAAAAAGTATAATAATTTTGATTCTTTTTTTTTTTCTTTCTTTCCTTCTTTTCATTAGGTTTGATTGAAACATTAGTATTATTGCTTCTGCGTGCTCACCTCCTCTGTCTATCTTTCCCCATTTCTTTCTTTCTTTCTGTGTAGCATGTCCTTATTCTTCTCTTTCTTTATGATAAAAAGAATTCAGTGGATAAGCAACACCAGATAATCAAGATTTACATTTTTGTATTTCATCTTGGACAATTTGGACAATCTCATTTTTTGACCAGAGGGTGTTGCAAGATGATAATTCTCATACAATTAAGGAACTTGAGTATTGATATATAGATGGTGACATAGTTTACTACAAAAAGAATGAATCAAAAGTGGATGGGCTCTGGAATAGTTATTGGATGGGTGGTGAAGCTGGTGTTGGTGAAACATAAAGAAATGAAATTAAGGTACATCCTTGCCAGTTGATGCACTGATCGAGCCAATTAAATGATCAACATTTTTATAGTGATTCTGTCACATTTAACAGTGTCATTCACAATATTGCTGAGGATGAAACAATTGAAAATGACTCAATACAAGAAAAATGTGGTGATAATACTGGTATTATTACTCCTAGAATGGATGATGAAGATGGATTGCTCAGGGTCAAAGCCAGGACAAAGAATTAAGTATAAACTTGTTAATAATGAAAGTGATGATTGGAAAGGGATCAAAGTGATCAATTGTGCTGATACAGGGAGAAATAAATTCCATATGAATGTTAGTCTTATTATTCTCTTAATGTTGCGGACTGCTATATTCATCTTGGTTGCTATACTCACAACATTTCAGCTGTTGTACTCTCCAGCCTTCTTCAGATGCTTTTTGTCATACTCTATAACCTTTTCTGAACTTAACCTCTTATTTGAATCACGACTATTCTTATTTTGCTGTCCATGCCCGGAATGTTACCGAGTATGATAAAAAAAACTCTGAAGAAGGTTAGGGAGTATTGCAGTTTGCAATGTGTAGAGAATAACATCTCCCCTCAGGAACATACAGATGGGGGATGATTTTTTTTCTTGGATTAAAAAAAATGTACTTAATTAGTAGTAAGAAGGAGAAAGATGCAAGTCAAAAATGTGTTGAGGAAGGTGATAGGAATGCATTAATTTCATCATATGATAGTTTTGTGGTTCATGCTAAACAGAAAGAATTAGAGAGTTGGGTTAAAAACAATGTTGATTATGAATTATCATAGACAAAGAAGTTGAGAGAAAAGTAGAGAGAAAAAAAAAAAAAAAGGGTGCAGGATTTGATTGCAAGAGGATTCCAGGATAAATATTTTAATAATGTCAGAATGGATTCATCAACTTGTTTTAAGTGTGGCTTTCTTGATAACTCTTACCATTATGCATCCAATGATTGGATATCATGTCTATTTTCTTGCAAGGCATGTTGATTAATAGATTAGCATTTTTCTTTCATCATTAAACTTTACAAAATATTTTTTTTTAAAGAACAATTCATTAGTTTAAGTCTACTTTCATTGCTTTTATCAAGTTGACATCTGATACTTCCAATAATCCACATTTTTCATTAACCTACTTTTACTAAACATTCTATTCCTTGAAAGCTTCATACTCTCACCAAAAATTTTGTTGATGGGATGAGAATTTTTTTAGATTGAAAGCCTTAACATCTTCAAGCAATTTTCTTCTCATTATGCCCCAAAAGTTCTAGTTTTGTCTCATTTAGTTATAATATATTCTCTTAGAATGAAACAGGTGTATTAAGATGTTTATTTGCAAATACTAGATGAGCTTTAGAAAAGGGATCTTATGAGATGAACACACTTTTATACCCGTTTTGCAAAGGACTCTAGTTTTTAATGAATGAAACATTCAGGAAATTAAAGTTCTTTTTCAATGAAAACAAAATCCCTACAATCTGTGAAAGAAGCATTAAGAGCCTCAGTTGTTGCTACTTTACCTCTTACTCATTGCCATCACTAGAAAGATGTGATGAAACGAAAGGTTGCTTACACTCCTCCATTGATCAATGTGATCTCACTGCTAAAGATAAAACTGTGTTGTTTATTTTGACTTACTGCCCAAAATAGTGTGTCTATTGCAGGTAGATCAGATATCATTTACAAGAGTTGAAAAAAATGGTTGCAAGCGCCTATGTCCTTGACAAACATGGCATTTATACAGTTTGACGTCAAAGTTGAAATTAGCACTGTCTCTTGTTGAAGAATATAAGGTTAGTAAGGCATGACTCTCTTGAGATCCTCCAGTAAAATTGGCTCAAAGATGGAATGTCAAAAGTGCTGTTGAACAGGGCTTTTCAATCTTTCAGAAGTTGGACTGGATTACCCTCTTCTTTTTTTCTTTTTTTTTCTTAGATCAATTCATGGGCCGCCATATAAAATTAAAGAATTTATTAAACTTCCAATAAAAAGTATTTATTTATTTATTTTATTTAATACAGAAATCTATCATCAACATACCCCCCCCCCCAGTATATAGTCAGTGGGAACAGTGAGACGGCTCCTTATTTGTCAAGTCTTGGCTCAATAGAAAAAAGGGCCACATATGTTAGGTTTGTTTCAGTAAGTGGTGAGTACTTGTACTCAATAGCTGCCCTTCTCTTTAGAGACCAAGGTGGCAGTGCTGAAATTTACAAAAAGGAAATTAGGTTTTTATAAAACAACATAGGCAAAATGAGGATAAAATAGCCATTGTGATAAAGAGCAGAAAATGAACAAAGTTGATATTTTTAGAAATATATTTCTAATTTTAGTTTATATGTACAGTTGCTGTACTTCAATACTATACAAATTTTAAAAAATCATGTTGCACCTGTGGATCGGCAGGTAATACTCTGGCGGATCAGCTATGAGAAGTACTGCTGTAGAAGATTCAAAATCATCTCTTAAGATGGAGGTGGTGGTTGTTGCTGTGGTAACTGGTAGGGTAGGTTTCCATCAACAACATTAGTGGTCCAAGGAATATTTCAGAAATAGAAGAAATTCATCATATTCAAGAGAACAAACAGCTGTTGGGCAATTGAAATGGGACATATGGACCAGGTGGTAAAATATCAAAGAAAGATGTATTTCGATTACATAAATTGACCCAAAGAGAATAAACCTGGTGACATCATCTGTGAATCCATCGACCAGCAATGAAAGAAACACTAAGTGGGTCAACTGAAAACTTGGTTCAAAACAGTCAAGTAAGATGCCGAGCTGATCCTGAGCCCAGACCTTTATAGAGTTCATCGATGGAACCATGGATGGCTGACGCTCATAACTTCTGTTGTGTTGGATTGCCGTGCATGGTCTGCCTTCATTCGGGATACGGTGAATTTGTTGGGTGCAGCTGACTCAACTAACCCAGGGTGAATGCCGATACAGATAGAGAAAGAGAATAAATTTTCCTTATAAAGGCAGTATCATGAATTTTTTTATTTTTTTATTTTTTTATTACTCTCAATTTCAAATTGTAGAAGTCCAAAAAAATCTGATGAAGGCAATGCATCTGGAAAGACTATTAGACTGAAAAGATATTCTCACTGGTTGTGAGTATTTACTAAAAATTAACATGTGGAGACATAATCAGATATTGCAAATCATCTCCAAGGTTACAAAGAAGTGTTGAAAAACTGCCAATAAAATGTATGGTAAACAACTAATAAATTTGTAAAAGGAAATATTTGAGGGATTATTTTTCAAAATAAGTAAAAATGTTTGTTATTCGATGGTTGCATGGACTTTTAGATTTGAAAGCTTCTTCTCCTTTGCCTCTGAGATTGCGTTAACCAACCAGCATTTAGATCGGGGAGGGGGGGCCTGGTTCTTTTAGAAGAAAACATTGACTAGGCACATTAACATAAGTTGGAAAAGTACTGAGATCTGTGAAAGCAGCACATACAAAACAGCTAGACTACCAATATTTGTTCAACTATCAAGGGTATAAGCTGTACAAAAAGTCACCACTTTTATTTATAGACTTTCACAAATACCAGGAGCAGGCAATGACCAATCAAAAATCATATAGAATGCATTTAAGGTTATTGGTGATTGTCCAGTTGCTAACTGGACTTAATCTAGTCATGGTCCTTCTGGTATTTTCTGTTACAAGTACACTCTTATTCTACCTAGGATTTCAAGGACTACAACTGGACTTTCTACTACTGAGACTATTCCCTTTTCTACCATTGGATTTACCAATAGGTGACCTAAACGCCTAAAATAGCAACCAGAATTGTAACAATATTTCCGCATTGAAGTTTGATGCCAAGCTTTTATTGCTAATTTGACCTTTGTACATCTGACTAAACTTGACTTGTTACCAATGGAAAAATGGAAATATATTGAGGCAAAAATTGCATCTGCATGGATATGATATTCTTGCAGTGATGTAAAACCAACAAAGCCTGGTGGTCTTGTAAGTTACTACTTCAGTGTCAAAACCCTACCTGATACTAGGGTCATCATCTGATGAAGGCTTTGTTGGGGGCACCACTGCTGTTGCATTTGTGGTAGCAGTTGCTGCATGAATTGATTTATATATTGTGTAAATAAGTGTTGTTGTTTTTACTGATAAGTCATAGAGTATACTTCTAGAGTAAGGTGGTTGGTTTATGCAAGTTCAAGGTCGTTGGTTGTTTTTGGTGCGTGTTGGCTGGGTGTTGCTAATTTCTTTTCTTAATCCCCAAATATACTTGGTTTTCTGTCTTGTGGGTTGTCAGGCTGAAAAGGAATTATGGAAGAGAAGAGACAAAGACAAGGATAGTTTTAGGGTTAGACTTTTATTCATAGATTCACAACTATTTTTTGAAGATATTCTCCTGAGCCAGTTAATAGTGTGTGCACCTAATGAAGTCCTGGTCTAAAAGAAAGAGATTCCTTTTTGGTGCCAGGATGGGGCCATTTTCTGCACATGCCCAAAGGGCTCTTCCTGTCTGAGGCCTCATGGGAGATTTATTTTTTTGTTTTTCTAATTTAATTTTGTTTTTTATTTTATTTTGTTTTATATTTTATTTTGTTTTATCTATTTTTATTTAATCCTCACATACTTGTACAAGTTCTCCATAAACAATTCAATTGTATCGAGCACTTGAGATTTACATAAACACAAATGACCTTAATAATAGCTTGTTTGGATTTTATCAAGGTTGGTGGCATTGGCTGCTAATTTACATATCGGTTGTGGTGATGGGTAATTGAATAATCAGGGCTTAATCTTATTGTTATAAGTTGTCTGCTTGATGTAGAGAGAGAGAGAGAGAGAGAGAGAGATACTAGGAGGAGTGTTGATGGTTTTTAGAGACCTTCATGCTGAATTTACAACAGTGTTCATTGTTTATGAGGAAAAAATCAGTTATGTATAAGTGCATATGCACAGCTGTTAATGTTTTTTTCTTCTTTTCTTTTTTGTCTCGGGGAATGCTGGAAACTTCTGCTATTGTGTGTGTGTGTGTATATATATATATATATATATATATATACTAGCAAAAGTACCTGGTCCATGACCAGACTAAAAAATTTTAACAAATTTTTAATGGGTAAGAGAGAATAAGAGGAAAATGATTTATAGAATTAAAAAAAATGTAATCCTTAACTTTTGAGTGTTTTGAAATATAATTCTATTTTTAAAAAACTGTTTTGTACATATGACAAAAACTTAAATTCAGTTCCTAATTGCTTGTTTTTCTTAATTGTTTGTTGCATTAAAGTGATGAAAAATATTAAATTAATTTATTTTCTTTTTTACTCTCTAAAAAGTAACAATTAAAAGGAGTTAAGTATTAAACATGTCCTTATTTATTTAGCTCTATCGGCTGAGGCTGTACAATAACCTGACAACACCTCTACTGAGTAAAACCTCCTTTCATTTGGGCAACATGTTGGCTGTAGGTGACAACTCGTGGTGTTTGCAGAGCAGTCCATGACATGCACCGTTACTTGGGCTAGACGGGCGGTCGGAGAGGTCCCTCCAATCAATCAGCTGGTCATGTCAAGCCCTAGCACCTATATGATTGTCCCTACCGTATAGTTTTTATGGTAAAACTGAATCTAGTGGTGAGGTTCCAATTATGTAGCTCTGGGAAGTTTGGAGTACCCCTTCATTGTCATTACTGCCAGGCCCACATTGACCCGGAGTGGTAGTACTTGTTAGGCCCACCAATTACGACCACTCCAGGTCCCATCTATTGGTTGTATAGATAAAAGAAGTTTTTTTAAATGTTTAAAAAAATTAATTAGAAAAAAATAATTTGAATACCCAGTAATAATGAATAAAACAAACATGACTTAGGCATAAATTGTTTTAAAATCTCTACGTTTGTTTTAGAATGTATTTTTACTTCAGACAAAGCCTCCATTTTCGTAACTTTTTGGCAGAATTTAATGTTTAAAATGTATCAAATTAAATACATATGTAATATCATTTTGCTTTTTTACCGATGCTCATTATATTACTACTTTTTGACTTAATCAATCGATGAAGGGATGTGTATATGGTGTTTTTTAAATTTTTTCTTGATTATTGAATTATATCGCTTAATTATCAAAAATCAAATTTTGTGTTTCTTAGTTATAAGCATATAGAGTTGCATGCAAAATTTCAAATCTGAATGACTTCTCATTTGTGAGTTATAAGTCGACATGTACATACCAAATCATACCAAACTTCCTTTTATTTATTTATATATATATATATATATATATATATATATATATATATATATATATATATATATATATCTTATTATAATGGAGATTGTGGGTTTGTCTGTCTGTAACCGAAACTATATTACTATACAAGTCACTTTAGTTATTTACATCATATTCTCCATGATTTTATTTTTATTTAAACCTCAATTATTAATAAAATTGTTTTACATTACTTACACCGTTGACCATATCTACATACTAATAATATGCAATTGTATTTATATATACAACAAAATAGAGGTTTACAGTATGAATGGGAAGGCTAATTTGCATATTGATCTTAAAAATTTGATTTTAATAAATATATGCTTAGTATTATTGATTTCTAATTGTTTGGTTTTATCTTATTGAATATGAGCAAAAATCTCGGATATAAATCTTAAAAGAAATCCATTAACAAGAAGAAATAACTGTGATATTATTCTTTACTTTCTATTTTAACTAAATAGTTGAATTAGGAAAATTTACCACTGAAAGACGGGAGTAATGGAAAATGACGGAAGAGTTAGTTTCAAAGTTGTTCTATTTTTCAATCCTACCCCCTCCGTTCCAAATCTTTTTATCTGCATTCTTAATCAGTTTCATTAGCCTTTATAATTTAACATATTTTATTATATTAAAACTTAAATACTTGCACCCGGAGGGTGCATATATTTGCTAGTATATATATATATATATATATATATATATATAAAAATATTTTCTCTGTTCTGTTTTTCTCAGTCTTTAAGTAAATGGTATCTGATAAATACTAAGCTCATATTGAATTCTGGTCGAAATAAATTTATTATAGCCAAATCATGGTTTAAGTTTTTCTTTCTTTGAAAGTATATATATATATATATATATATATATATATATATATATATATATCCGGCAGTATATATATATATATATATATATATATATATATATATATATATATATATATAAATCCGGCAGTATGAGGTAAGGAAAAGTGGACAAAAAATAATTCAAACAAGTAGATGTAGGAGAGATATATTTCGTTCCGCTTTAAGTGGGAACTTCAAAACATGGTATATATATATATATATATATATATATATATATAGAATTATAGTGTATGTGTATAGTATTTTATATAATAATTCTCCCTCACAAATCTCTCTTAATCATCGTCTGTTCTTTACATTGATGGTTAAGTTAGGGATTTATAAGTCTCTTCCTTTGATGATTATGCCAGGTTTTAGAAAATTTACTCACCCCACCCAACATATTTCAAACTTGGTTAACTTGGTCTGTGGAAAACCAAACTTTTTTAAGACCTTATTTTTCCGATGCAGGTATCATTGGGGAATGAGAAAAGTTTTTGATAAATGGCCAAAATCTGACCCATTTACCAAAATTTTTTTCACAAAGCATTTTTATATAATTCCTTTTTCATTAAACTGTAATGCATTCATCAATTTTAGCTTATTGATTTTTCTTTATAGCTTTTATATTTCTAATGATTTTCATTTTATTAAATGATTTATCATGAAGTCGATGCATATTTTTAATAACTAAATTTGCATTAAACCATTAAAAATTATGTTTTTCATATAACATTTTTCAGTGGTTGGTGATGAAATAACAATTGATTTTTTTCTTTTTTTCAGTTGGCATTAAAATACCATCCAGATAAAAATTTAAGCAACCCTGAGGCATCAGAAAAAGTGAGTTTCTTTTTTTTTGTTCTTTTTTTACTATTATTTCTAAATTTCATTTGAAAACAGAAATTTAAATTTTGACTATCATTGTTTATATTAAATTTAAAGAATTTTTTTTTTTTTTTCCTTGAAAAAATTCAATTTTCATTTTGCATGTAATAAGTAATACATGTAATATAAAACAACCAGGTGAAAAATGAATAATGTAAAATTAAAATCTGACCAAATGGAATTTTTCAGGAAATTAAGAACAATCTTGGTTCTATATCAGGTATGTCAAACATGCTTCCCTCAGGAAGCACATGTCTGGCCCACATGCAGACTGCGCTCTCAGACAGTGCTTTTACAGTACCCCAGCTTTAAAAAAAAATTTTTTTTATTTATTTAAGAAAATGGTAATTTATTTTCATTAGGGCAATGTTAAACAGTCTATTATTAACACATTGTCTCTCACCCTTCCTTTGAGTTACGGAAGAAGGAGGCTAACCCAGTCAATGAAAGGGAATGAGTCTTTCCTTTTTCCTTCTCCTGTGACACTTGTACATCTTATTATTTGAACTCGGTCAGTAATAGTCTTTTTTCTTTTCTTTTTAACAATTTTTTTTAAATTAAAATTTTTTTTTTTTTTATAGATATGTATACATTGGCTTTTAGTTAATGATAAAGAAATTAATGATATGTTCTGTTAATGTAGAAGAATGATTTAAAGACTTAGTTGTCATGTGTGGCCCTCATGACATACATATGTAATCCATGTAGCCCTAGGGGACTACTCGGTTTGACATGCCTGATCTATATGATAAAATAAAAACTTATGTTAAGAAACAATTATCCTCCACAACATTCTTATTAGTCTGATGAGTATACCATCTTCCCAGAATAAAAAAAAAAAAAAGAAACAAAAAAAAAAAAAAAAAACAACAAAAAACCAACTTTCTCAGCTAAAAACTTTACTGCCAAACTCTAACAAGTTCTGCCTGGTCATCAAAGAATTATATAGTTGAGCATTATCCTTTCTTTTTAACCAATTTTGGTTGTTTTACACTGATGATAGCACCATAATTTATGATAAACTTAGACTATGTACTTCGAACATTATTAGATCCCATAAAAAAAAAGGTCTTGCACTAAAAAAGGCAAGAAGCAGGTGATATCCTGCAGAGACTATTATGGATGCCGACTGCGCAGATGATCTAGCACTTCTTGCAAACACACCTGCACAAGCCAAATCCCTGCTACATAGCCTGGAAAGGGCAGCAGGGAACATCGGCTTCTATGTGAACTCTGATAAAACCAAGTTCATATGTTTCTTAAAAAGGAAGGAGGCATGTCCATACTCAACAATAAGCCTTGAAAGCGAGTGGAACAATTCACGTACCTAGGTAGTAATATCTCATCCACAAAAAGCAATGTTAATGCACACATAGGGAAGGCATAGTCTGCTATATATCAGTCATATGGAAATCTGATCTCCCTGACAACTTAAAGCAACAATTCTTCAAGCCATAGTTGTATCTGTACTACTTTATGGCTGCACCACTTAGACCTTAATGAAGTGCCTAGAGATTCAGCTAAATGGGAGCTGCACAAAAATGCTGCATCCGACCTTAAACAAAACGTGGAATCAACACCTCACAAGGAAGCAGCTGTATGGCTACTTGCCTCCTATCACACAATCCATTTGCTGGACATTGCTGCAGAAGCAAGGACGAACTCATAAGTGATGTTCTCCTGTGGAAACCAGCACATGGGCATGCCAGTGTGGGCTGTCCAGCTCTTCATAGATACTGGATGCTGTGCAGAGGACCTCTCGAGGGCAATGAATGATAGAGATGGTTGGCGAGAGATTGTCATCGATATCTGTGCTACTAGTGCGACATGACAATGATTGCTTTCAATTGGAAGCAGAATTTGTTTGAATTGTTTGGTTTTCTGAAAAGATCTCATCAGCGAGGTGAGGAATATGGAGTTCCCCTTCATCACCATTACTCCTAGGTTCTCTCTAATCTGGAGTTGGATTACCTATTAGGATCCCATCTCGGGATTGAATAGAAAAAAATTAATTTTTAAAAAGAAAATTGAATACCCATCAAGAATGAATCAAATTTCTTTGGCATAAAATAACTCAACAAAGGTTGACATGCAATAAAATCCAACAAACCATAAAAAAAAGAACAAACCTTAAAGCATCTGTCATATTAACTTTGCTACAGTAATTGACTTGAATTAAAAAAAGATATTTAACAGAAGCAATGATAATCCATAACGCTGAACATAATTTTTTGTCTGCACTAGAGAAGATAAAATTTCTAAAGAACTCTTTACTTTTTTTTTTTTGGTGGTGGGGGGGGGGATATTTCATTGGATTTTCATGTGGCAGCCATTTTGTTTTTGTTTAAATCATTAAACAGTTTTGCCTTAAAAGAGTTTTGTATTAAATCACATATTTTCTTTTTTTTTATTATCATTTTAGTTTAAAGAGATCAACCATGCACATTCTGTCCTCAGAGATAACGCAAAACGACGAATATATGACCAATATGGATCTTTAGGTCTGTATGTGGCTGAAACAGTGGGTGAAGAAAATGTCAGCTTGTATTTTATGGTAAACAGCCGATGGGCAAAGGTACGTATAGTGTGTGTGTTCAGCAACAGAAATTATATAGTTTAATGGACTTTAATTAAATTTTTTGTGTAGTTCACTAATTTACAGGGAGACATAACAAACTCTACACTCTAAAATTAGTAGACCAATTCATATATCTAGTTAGTAATATCTCATCTACAGAAAGCAATGTCAATCTATGCATAAGAAAGACATGGTTAGATTATTGATCATATGGAATTCTGATCTCACTGATAAGATAAAGTGAAAATTCTTCCAAGTCTCAGCCTTATCAGTGCTACTGCACAGCTGTACCACTCTAACAAAGTGCTTAGAGAAAAAGCTATATGGAAGCTACACAAGTGTAAATTGTGTGTGTTCATGAACAGAAATTGATAATATATAATTTTGTTAAGCGTTTTGTGTAGTTCACTAATTTACGGAGAGACAAAACAAATGTCACATCATAAAGGATAATTTTTTTTTTTTTTTCCTGTAAAATTTGTCTTGTGAAATTATTATTTTGCAAATGTGAGTCTAAGTGTGAAATCTGGATTAATGTTTTTATTTGTATAAAAGTTTGTACCTTTCAGTACATACTACCATTAAATGGTTCTGAAATGTAACATGGGTGCATAAGATAGATTATAAGTAAACATTAAAAAAATTGATAATAAATAACAGCAAGGTTGAATAGACATGACATAAAGATAATATTGATTCTTGCTTGTTTTGTTCTTATCATTATCTTATCATTTTTGAAAAACAAAGGAAAATATATATATATATATATATATTATATTATATTATTTTATTTTATTTTATTTTATTTTATTTTATTTTATTTTTGTTGATTGTAAATGACTTAATAGAAGAGATCTGGAAGGACCCCGAAAATTTTAGCTTGAACTAAGAAGTTCAATATGCTGAGTTTCCTGGATATGATGTTAAACTGCATCTAGTGGTGACATCCCAATTCTGGAGCTCTGGGGAGTGGAGTACTCTATCATCACCATTACTCCCAGGTCCACTCTGACCCAGAATAGTAGTACCTCTTAGGGTCGTATTTATGGGTTAAATAGATTAAAGAACGAGTTAAAAAAAAATTGAATACCCAACAAGAATGAATAAAGGTCTTCAGCATAAAATAACCCAACAAGGGTTGACAGGCCGTAATATCTAACCAACTGGAAATCACTGTTTATTTAAATGGGCAGATGAAAGAAACCACACCTAAACACCAAAAAAATAAATAACAACAAGGTTGAATAGACATGGCATAAAGATAATACTGATTCCTGTTTTGTTTTTGTCCATTTCATTTTTGGAAAATATATAGTATTATTTTATTTTTGCTTAGTGTAAATGACTTAACAGAAAGAAGCATTTTGGAAGGGTCCAGAACATTTTATCTTAAACTAAGCTCAATATGTTTATTTAAATGTGCAGATGAAAGAAACCACTCACCTCCTCAATTGTACCAAAGTCAGAATAATACAATCCACTCTCCTCTAGTCCATAATTAAGAGAAAAACTAATTAAGAAAATAGATAATATAATTCTTGCTTTTACTAGAATTCTATGAATATGCCAAATATGTGTTGAGGAGTTCTATTATTCTGTTTAAACTCAGTCCTCCTAAGTTGTAGTATTTTTGTTTTTGATCTCTAAAAGCAGTCCATATCTCAAACTCTGAAGTACCGTGTTTCAGATGGCAAATGGGAACCAAGCCAGATTAAAAATGTTATTTATAATATTGAAATAATTTAATTGATATTATTCTTTTAATGTATTTTGTAATTGTTTTTCTTTCAGGCTTTGTGTATATTTTGTGGTATTATTACTGGCTGCTATTTCTGCCTTTGCTGTTGTTGCTGTTTCAACTGCTGCTGTGGCAAATGCAAGCCTGATATGGAACAAGAAGATATGGATTATTCATTCCTACATGTAAGTATTTTTATTTGAGTATATATTAATTTCTGAAAAAAATTTTTGCGTTATCCTGAGTTTTATTTATTTTATTCATCAAAGCTATGATAATAAAATTTAATCTTTTTTAATTTTTTGTTTCATTTCTATAAAAGATACTTTGTGTTCATATTCTTTGTTTATATTCTTTGCATATACAGATGTACATCATTAGAACAAATTTGTTTTCTTACTTTATTTGAGCATGTTTGTGAAAATTTTTCGTACCAATCTCAGTCTGTGCATCATAAGTTTTAACTTTTATTTCAAACCCAATAATATTGATTAATGCAAATCTTGTATCAAGAATAAAATTGAATTTTATTTTTTATTTTAGCTCAGACATATAAAGCAATCAGTTTATTAAAGTTTGCCGAAAAGTTTTTTTCTCTCTCTTAATTTATTTTATTGGCTTTGTATTTTATAAGTATATATAAATATATATAATGATAATAGTAATAGTAGTAGAGGAAAAGAGTTAGTCTACCATGGTGTCAATCCAAATGATTTCGTCAGGACCCTATCCTATACTTAACTAAGTCAATGTAATTATTGGGGACTTTTGGATACTCATTCATATATATATATATATAATCAAAACAAAAGTAAGGCTTTTAAAAGTCTTAAACATCCAAATATTGCTTCTTATATTTTACCTATATTCGAATAGGCAGACAAAAACTATATTTTAAATTTAAAGTTGCATGAAAATTACTTTCATAGTTGATGTTTATTAAGACTATTTTGCCACTTGATTTAGTCAAGTGCTATGTTGTCAAATAACATCTACCATTTTATGCAGTAAATTTATAAATATAAGTTAGCAGCTATTTCTGTTTTCTTTCTGGCAGTGTAATCTGTATGCATGTGATGTTTTTTTTTATATTCATTCCAAGGAGTGTTTAATTTAAATCATGTACAAAAATAAAAAGATCTAATAAGCATATAACAATTATTCTAAAACAGAAACCCAACTTAAAGAACAGCCTTTTGTAGATTAAGTAAGTTGAATATTAATTTCACTTAGAGCATTTAGCAGGAATTATAATAGAACTAAATGCGGCTACCCAGTTTCGCCTGGGTAGAGAGGGGGGGGGGGCTTGGTGTATTGATTTCTTTACTTTTAAGATTTACAAATGCTGGACATTTTTAAATAGAATTTCAATTTTTCATCTCTTACTTAAGCTACTCTGACATAACCTACTTCATCAAAATTCATAATTCTATTCTGGTTTCATCAACATTGCAAAACGTTCTAGCCAATTATATATTAGCTATTTATGAGTGGTGCTACATCAGAGTAGGAATATATATATATATGTATGTATGTATGTACATACACAGTGGTACCTTAGTTGTTTAATTAGTTTCGCTTGTTACTCAATTTCCTCATATATCAAATCAATTTTCCCCATTGAAATAAACTGAAATGCCATTAATCTGTTCCACCCCCACCCACCCCCTAAAAAAGTCTTTTTTTTTTTCTTTTTTTTTTGTTACATTTTTAAATAAGAAAAATAGCACTGTATTGTATAAAAACAATGAAATAGAATGTAATGAATTATGTGCTGTAATATTTTTTAATGTTTATTTTTTTTTATAAATGATATTTTTCTTTGGCATAATAAATTTGACAACTTAAATGTTTTTAGTGAACTTATTAACATAAGCATATCTGAAGCTCGCTCGTACCTCAAATTTTAGCTCTCAACACAAAGCAATTTGACAGTGACAGATCGTGACTCGGAAAAACTCGTAAGTTGGGGCACTTGTAAATCAAGGTACAACTGTGTGTGTGTATATATATATATATGTATATTATATATATATTAAAAAGTGTGATTACTCGTGGTTGTACTATCACTGTAACTAAAAGAAATATTTCTACAATTGTCAGACAAGACAACAAAAAAAATGAATTACTGTCTGATGATTGCAGCAATATTTTCTTTTGTCTCCTGAAACTTTTAGTTACAGCAATAATACTGTGAGTAATCATTCTTTTTAGTTTTTATACCACTCTGCTTATGGGCATTTGAGCACTCTGATTTTTATTACCAACATTTGCTTTTTTGCACCATCATTTCTTGTTATATATTGTATTTGATCTGAGTCCTACATGAAATTGTGTTGCCAAAAAAACCACTTCTTACTGTCTCAAATAAGATTCTGAGTAACCTGCTCCATAACGTGACAATGCTACTGTTTTTTTTCTCCTAATGGTGTTAGCTAATTTCTATATTTTGTTTTAAAATTGATTATTTAAAAAAAAAAAAGTTATTAAAAAGATAAGATTGAAAATGAATAACGGTTTTATTATTCATTTTCAGTTTTATTTTCTAATCTTTTTTTCTTTTTTTTTACTAAGTGATTTGATAGATTTAATGATTATTCTTCTCAGCTATGATTGTGTTATCAACCATGACCTTTTTGCATATTGTAAATCAAATCATCCTCCTAAAACGTTTTTTAGATTTTTCTCAAAAATTCAAATGTATTTATTTACAAAATTCACTTACTTCACAAAACTTAATCCTTCAAATTTTTTTTCCATTTAAGTTTAAAAATTTTTTTTTATTAATTCCCAAAATTTCAAAATAGAAATTGACTGATTTATCTCAGAATTTTATTTATAATTTAAATTCCTGCAATTATTCATGCATGTATCCACAGGTATGATTAGTATATGAATAAATGAATATATTCAAACTAAAACAGAAATAATCAATTAATGTGCAAAAAGCATGATGAAAGTTTTTAGTTTTCATTGTTGATATTAATTATGTTAGGTACATTAAACAGGCATTTAATTATGCTAATTGGGTATCAATACGGAATAGCATGCAAGAAATAATATCATTAGATTACATTTAAAAGCATTACATTTCATGGAAATACCCGAGGCCTTTGAGATGCTAGGGTTAGAGTTTGACTACTTCAGGAGTTTCTGTAATCTAATGCTACTTATATGTAAAAAGTGATTCTAATTCTTGCGCACTATTCTGTATTTGTACCGGTAATTGATTTCATTGTTGATATGCATTATATTATGTTATGTACATTAGACAGACATTTAATTATGCTAATTGATTAATAGATACTAATTTGGAAGAAATGAATATACTAAAAAAAAAAAAAAAAAAACTTCAAATACTGTAAATATCTTTTCCTTTTAATCTCATCAGAGATGAAACTTAAAAAAAAAATTTCCTTTTGATAAAAATCTGCTGAAAATATTTATACTGTCATTTTATTTTTATTTGTACAATATTGGCATAATTTTGATGATCACAATTAATGTAGAAACTGGTAATTGAGAATTTGATTTTTAATTTTATATCTTAGTATTAAAAAACTGTTTACACAATAAGAATTAGTTAGGCATTAACTCAGTAGCTAACACACGTTTCTTATAATGCATTAGATTATCTAAAAGAGAGTAACCCAACACAATTTATACACTGAACAAATCCTGACAAAGAGTTATAACAAATAGATTTTATTGTCTAAACAAAGTCCAACAGAAAAAATACAAAAAGGGACAGATGAATGTCCTAAAGAAAAGTCTTTGTAGATAGTCTGAGGCTATAAAAAGGATAAAGGTTGTCACTTCCTGTAAAGAAAGCCTTGTGTAACAGATATGCAAATAAATGAGTGCAGCGGGTGTGCCAAGCCTCTATGAAACCATAGTGTAAAAGGCACCACTGGGGGGCTAAGCCACACTTGCATCTATTTATGATGGCTGGAGAGTCCAGAAGAAAGAATATGACTTTCACGAGACTACCCTTATATATTCTGGTCTAATGCTACCTAACGGCAACCCATAGCAAGTAAGGAAAGATAATCCCTACAATAATAATCTGTAATCATCCACTAATAAGAAGAGAAATGAACACAGTAAATGTAGATTGAAGGTATTAAAGACACAAAATGGTATATGATCCAAGTATATTCTGGTTAATATTTAGAACCAAAAGAGAAAAATGAAAAGATCGATTTAAAACTTTAAAAGAAGAATCCTTTATTTCTGCTGATAAATTAGATGCAAAATGACTCGGTCATCAGGTTGTTTTGAGAAAGCAAGGTTCAATTGTGAGACGATCATGAAGAATATATCAAATAGTAGTTGAATAGAATTTCAGAGGGCACATCAAATAATTTTTGGTAAATCACCAAGCTGGTGCACTCTTCTATTTCAGTGAATGGAATATAATTCCTTAAAATTACCAGTTTAGCTGTGTTTGCTAGAACTGGAATGCATTTCTTTTTATAAGGATTCACAAGTGATGCAATATTTTTCTACTTCAGGTATATCACTGCTGGGACAAAAAAAAATAATTTGATTTTTTTTCATTAAAATTTATTTACTTTCATCATATGATGTTTAATAACCATCATACTTATCCTGTTTTTATGACTTTCTGTCCATTTCCTATTTTAGCCTCGTAGAAAGGTTCATTACACTTTTATCTTACAGCATACTGATTATACAAGAAATTAATTTTGAAAACTGTAACCTAAAGATCAACTGATACTTTGGTTAGTGCATATGGTGCCCATTTGTAATTATATTAACATGTAAATAAAAAAAAGAAAGTATTGACTTTCATTAGTTGCTGATTGTTAGGTGACTAAAGATTTCTTCAAAGTTTGTTAGAAATTTAAAATCCTGTGGTTGAATTAGATTGATTATTTATTTTTCTTTTGATTTTATATGTTGAGGATCTTTTTAGAGACTTTCATCTTTTTCTGAATTCCAATGATTTTTTAAATTTTTAAAATCTTTTTAGTTAATTTACCTGGATTTATTTTACAGGTGATAGGTGATGACAGTTAAAGATAATGTTTCTCTATTCTATAGTGTGACTATTCAGATGAGCATAAAATTATACATATTGATTGCCATTGGATAATTATCTAAAATAGCTTTGAATTAGTTGCAAATACTCAAGGGGAAATAATCTGATTATTGTATAATTGAGTTTTTAAACATGCTAAATTCATCCTTGTTTACAAAAGAATCTATTAAAATTATTGCAGCTAATGATTATTGATGAATTTCTTTTTATATCTTGATTTATAAAATTTCAGGTGCATTCAAGAATAGAAAAAATAAATCAAGAATATTGAAACATTTTTTTTAAAGATTTAAACAATTCTATTAAATTAAAAATATTCAGTGTGAATATTTTTCTTTTTACATAACACGAAGTCTATAATATAATTTATCAAATAAAACAATATTTTGCAGTTTTTGATTTTCTGTTTTGGAGTATGATTTGGATCCCAATGTTCTTCATTTAAACTTCAATTTAAACTTTAAATATTTATATTTGGGCAGCATTTTTCTTTTACACATACTGTATTGAACAAAGTAGAACAGTTTCTTTTTGTTCTTTTCTATTTTTCTGATCAGCTTCTTTATATCAGGGTGGAGTCTGTTGATTAGTTCACCACCTTTTTGTGTGTGTGTGTGTGTGTGTGTGTGTGTGTGTGTGTGTGTCCCCCCACGAACACACTTAATTCATCTACCCCTGATGATGGCACTTCGGAGTCCTGAAGGGATGAATACTTTGGACTAATCAACAAACTACACCTTGATATTAAGAAGCTGCACAGAAAACTAGAAAAGATCAAAAAGAAATTCGTCGGACCTGAAATGTCCATCTTGTTCAAATTCAACAGTATGCATGAATTTAAGCTTATAAACATCCATGTATTGTGTATAATACAATAAATTTAATATTAAAGATTAAGGTGAAAATTCTACTTGGTTGTAAAAATACATTATTATTTTTGCTGTATTATGGTAACAAACAGAAGTTGGATTTTTATTCTATAGATGATTAGGTAAATTCAAATCAAATTTTAACTTGAATTTGAATTGTTTGAAATATGTGAACAGATTTAAAACAAATACACAATCAAAATGTCTTCACATCAAAAAGAGAAATAAAAGCAACACTGAATTTGCCTGGAGACATTTAACAATTCCAAATTTTCTGTCATGGGAAATGGAAGAATGATGTTTATATATTCATGATGTATTTTTTTTTAAGCTAAGAAAAAAGAAGCTGAACAATACATTTGTCTTCCAACTTGGGCTGTTATATATTTTTAAATTTGCAGTAATATTATATTTGTTTCTTTAAGAATACTAGTAAGAATATGTGCCCTCTTGGCGTAAGTATTTAAGTTTTAATGTAATGAAACTTATTTAATTTTATTAGTCTTTCTAATTTAATTAAGAACAATTAAAAAACATTGCACTTAATTTTATTTTAATTGGTTTCTATATAAAATCATTCACAGGATTGATTTTAATTTACTGGAGAATACAACAATAACACCAAGTAATTATTTATTAAACCTGGTTTTGTTAAAACCAGTATGCAAATTAACCACACCATATTTCTTAGTGATAAAAGACATTACAGGATTGCTCTAATAACATGGGCTATTTTCATAGAGATATTGTTAATAAATAAGATTTATTTTATTTATTAATGATTTTGACTATAAATTAAATACTCATTGATAAACTTAGGCAATTTCTAATGGTATTATGACGTAAGCAGTGACATAGTTTTGGTTACAGACAGACACTAAATCTCCATTATAATGAGATTCAGCAATTAATTTTGCATTGAGAAAATAAATTCTGTTTAATTTCTATATATTAGGCTGTTCAACATGAAATAAAAAAAATTGAAAATTTATAGAAAATATATTTTCTGAAAATATTTCTCTTTGACATTCATCAAATGTCCATTCATTCAGCTAAAATTTCTGAAAAAAAATTAAATCTCTACTTCTATATATTCAATATCACTATATACTCTAATTCTTTTTTTCTAATTATATAGAGATTATGAAAATTGAATAAACTTTTATATAGTTTTTTTTTTTTTGGTTATGTAAGTCCTGCAAAACCTTCATGCTTCTTGTAATTTGACAACACTATACCTAATGTCCTCCATACACACACATGCTCTCTCACACACACACACACACACACACACACACACACATATATATAATGACTATACACTTCATTTTCCTGGCATTAATACATTATTCTATGTACTATACATGAACCTTTTGATGAGTTGTAATGCACCTGAACACTGTACACAATAATTTCCTTATTTTTACATCTGAAAAATATTTAATTTATTACATGTCATAATTCAAGAAAAATCCAGGAAGAGTCTGAAAAAAAAAATCCTAAATATTAATTCCTAATTTTGAATATATCAACCATTTTTATATATTGTTCATTGTAAATCTTGAACATAGAAGTTTTTACAATGTTCAGAAACAGCAGTTAAAAGTATTTATTTAATTTAGATTGAGTACAAAATCCCATCCAGTTTTGTATTTGATAATTTATCAGCATGTTGTCTACTGTATGAAGAGAACTAGCTTAAAAAGGAATCTTGACTATGTGTACTAGAATTATGAATAAATCACTCTTTTTATGTATTATCAGAAAATAATTGAAGCATAAATTCACTAAAACTTTTAAAATACTTTATAATTTTCTGTATATTTTTATCCACTTTAATAAAAGATTTTTTGGGTTTGTAAGTTTTATTAAAGTATATCAAGTTATTTTTTTTTTTCTTACTGCAATTTTTTTTATTTTATAGCAATTGCATTTTAAGTATATTTTAGATGTAATGATTGGTAGATTTTGTATATTTAAGTATCATAACAAAGTAATGTTAACTCTTTGCTATGACTTAGCTTTACTTTCAGACTGATCTCTTATTTTTGTTGGTAATATCTTTCCTAATAACTTAATTTTCTGATTTTAGTGAAAAATTGTGTTTGTACAGAAGATTACAATAATTAATAGTAATTTAATAATCATATATATTCTCAATTTTTGTGACATTTCTAATCCTAACACTATACTGGATATTTTTATTGGTATGGAAAATAAATCCATTTTTCCTAATACCTAATTGTTTGCAAAAATTTATCACACCCGCAGAGAGAAATTCTTAAGAATTTTTATTTATCTTGTAATTAAAGATATTTTTTTTTCTCTTTTGATATTGATTTTTTTTTTTTTTTTTTTTTTTTTTTCTTGGCTTTTTGCTTTTAAAAAAAAAATTATAACTCTTCAAAGAGAACATGTAAGTTTTTAATTCTGCACTAAATATTTTTGAACATGAAGTTGCAGGTTCGTCCCCACTTTTAAAAGTTACTAATTAATCAGGATACTATCAATAATTTTGAAAGTCTTTATTATTCTAAGAGCTATTTGAACAATTGAACTCCCTCTTTGTGTTATTGTTCTCACAATGTTTTTGCTGACTCCTTCTATGGCCTTCTTCATCTACTATCTATAAGGAAAGAGGAAGTTTCTTTTCACGTTTATGCTAATCAAAAGTTTAAAAACTATTCACAGTAATATTTGTAATATAGGTTATTCCACTTTTAGGAATTGGTATAATGTGGGCAAATAGCTTGTATTGCATAGAATTCGTATACGAGGAAATTTTCAAATACTTTCTGAAAGCCCCACAGTACATTGATATCCATAGCTGTCAGTTGATATATATATATCTCAATTCTTTGAATTTTCTTACTCTCTGGTGGCTTTTTTTCTATTTGTTATTTAAACTTTATCTCAAATAATGTTTTTTCTGATATTATCTGTTATAGCTGATTTTTCCAGTTTCTCTCCCCCCCCCCTCCATATTCTTTACTATAGTGGAAGCACATGGTATAATGGTTAGTTGTAGGAAATGGGCTTGTGGCCCTGAGTTCAAACACTGTATGAAGCTGTTTGCATTTCACATAATGCTAATACCCTTAGGAAAGGTATGCATCCATCTACTCTCCCTCCAGCTATGGGTAAATAGGGGGGGGGGCTAAGTGCAAAAGATTTGATATAGTTTATTTTGTGATAATAGAATAATATACAGGGTGATTGTAAGGTAACTCACTTCCCTATTTTAAAAATCTTATAATTTATTTCTGAATCATTATTTTTACAAAAAAGGAATATGAAAACACACATAACATGGAGTTTTATTTAAAATTCTATATGGGTATTAGCATTTACCTCCAACCTCTCCAGCTACTTGGGAATTGTATCAACTCATCTTCCCAGGAACTCTTGTGGAATGGCAGAAATAAATTCTTGTATTCGCCCCTCAAGTTCTTCCAAAGTTGTTGGTTTCGTAGATTAGACATGCTCTGAAAGAGCCCTACCCCAAATTAAAAAAAGTCACAGGGTGTTAAATCAGGACTTCTGGCTTTGAATTTTAAAACAAAGTAATCAATCTGAAAAGAAAAAAACAACAGGTTTAATTGCCATATATTAAGGAACATACATTAAATAATTAAGACAAATGTTACTTTATATATATATAAAAAAAAAAGATTTAAAATAGTTACTTTTTAATCACCCTGTGCGTGTGTATATGTATTGCTGTATAAATTTAATTGATTTATTTTTGTGAGGAGTTTGTAAATTAATAACCAATTAAACTAGTCAGGCAAGAAGATTGACAAAAAAAAATTAAGGAATATTTTGTATTGGTTAATTTGTCTTTGTAATGCCATTTTAATTTTTCATTTAACCTGCTTGATTAAAAAAAACTCAATTTACCTGAAAAGTTAAATTCAGTATTTATTGTTTTTAATTCTAAACATGACTTTTTAATATTTGTAATCTTGACATAAGAATTTATCTAAAACAAAAAACAAAAATGTTGGTATTTCTGTATCAGTATTTCTCATTTAAAATAATTATTTAATGCTTAATATTGACATAAAATTTTATTTTGAAGATTATTTTTCTCCTGATTTTAAGTAATTTAAGTTATAATTTATGAAGTATTTTGCAGAGTGATATTGACTTTTTAGCACTTCTAATTTCAAGTAGGTGACTTTTACACAGGTGTAATTGCATTAGGAAGTTTTTCTTCTAGTTTATAGTTAACTAGAAGCAGCTACCTGGTGTTACCTGTTAAAAAGTTAGATCTCATAGATCCATTGATTGTTTTGGTCTTCCATAATTGATTTGCTTATGTTTTAATCATGAATGCACCAATGGCTTTCCTTTCTCTTGCTATTTAATGTCTTAATGAATATAAATAAAATATTCATTATTTTTGCACAAAAAGCAATCTCTAGTGATAATGAATATGTATATATTTACTTTGTCGTTAATTGCTTTATTTTCGTAGTTTCCTCCGGACATACATACACAACTGTCCTGTATATCTGTATAGATAGATAGATTACAACTTATTCTGTAATAACAACAAATGACTATTCTTTAAAAAAATGTTCTTTAGAATTTGTAACTTTGATGTATTTCTGTTATATATTTTTTAAAATATTTTCTTTCTTGAACAAGATAAGCATTTTGAATTTGAATTATTAAATCTGTATTTTTACATTTTTCTTATATGAAAGGGTCATTGTTATTTGTTAAAATCAATTATTCTATTTTTATGCTTTGTTATTTGTAACTTTATAAAGATTTTTTTTTTTAAATTTCTCAACATTTTCCTATATTCAAGTTTGTCCTTATTTCTAATGGCTTGTTTCTCTTTATACAATACTGAGCTTTTATTTTCATGTAAATTTATCCTTACCTAAGCATGTATTTCAAATATAGAGAACAGTGTAAAATACAAAGGAAAAAAAAAATTCATATTCTGTTGAATGAAAATTACATTAATCTAAATTTCTCTAAATCATCTTTTATTTTGATATGTCATGATATATGGAATAAGATTAAGATTTATTCTCTACAATTCTGTTATTAGGATCAAATATTGAAGTTATAAAATGTATGTTTTACAAGTTTATTCTGTCCTACTATTATTCAATTCTACTCCTAACTAAAAATCTACTATTTGGCTTTTCATCCATTATATCAGTATATTATCATTTATTTTTTATTTTATTCATCAAGTACAGTCTACAAGTCATAATATCAAAATGATAATATCAAAACAAATGCATGCTTATATCTTGTTGGATTTCTTTTTATCAGATTTGCAATCTCTGCAGGAAATATGTTTAGTCATAATTAGATTTCTACTGCTATCAAAGAACTACTTTTATTTTGTTGAATCTTTTTAAGTATTTTCTTATAATTTTGCTTGAAAATTTTAAGTTTATAAATATTTACTCTCAAGAAAATTACTTTTGCTATGTTCCATACTTTTCTTTCTTTTTTCTTTTTTTTCATATTTATCTTTCAAAATGTTCTTTTTGACTCATTTGTTATATTTTAATTCTCCACTTAAGTCCAAAATGTCAGTCTCATATAATTGACTAACAGGGCTTATCTTGCACATTTTCTTTAGCAAGTGTATTCTAGATTTTGTTAAATCAAAATAAACTCAGTTTTTTTATGTAATGGTATTTGTGCTAAATTTATAAATTGATGAAAAGTTGAATGTTTATTTTTGTATCTTGTATCAAAATTCATTAATAATTCTTAATTCTATAACTAAAAATTTTCTAAATCTACTTTATTCACTATTGTTCAGGTGTAAATAAGTATTTTAATAGCTTGCTCGTATAGTGTACTAGATTATAGATTTTCAAAATAATTAGGTCTTACATGATTATCTTTATTAAACTTTGATTAAAAACTTGTTAGCTAATTAGAATATTCTAGTGAAGATGGATTTATTAAATAAGCAAACCTTTTTTTTTATTTATTTATTTTTTTTTAATAAGTATTACTTCCTGGTTATATGTCAGAAATACTATAAATCCCCATAATTCGTAGATGTCTTTATATAATTATATTCAAATGATTAGTTAATTTCAACTGTCAAACTTATTGAACCATGCTTACTCTTGATTTTATTTTTTATTTATAGATTAAGTCTGTAGTTTTATATTTTAATTGAATATCAAGAAAACTTGATACATTTAAAAAGATAATTGAAAATGATTTTCATGGGAAGAAGTTATCAGCAGGGTTACATATCTGTGGTCTGTAAAGAGTCGGATATATAGTTGAATCTAATGATATGCTTAAAAACTTAGCTTGTATTATTAAATTTATTTTTTAAATTATTTTGGTAATTTTAAAGAAATGGTCGGAATATTATTCACATGTTTTATTGACATACAAAAAGCATTTTGCCTTAAAAGATGAAATTTGAAAAAAAAATTTAAAAACTTCCATGAAGTAGTGAAAACTTTCCTGTTAAAATTTGTTTTAAAGAGAAAAAATGTTGCTTTGCATGTGAATACCAGACTATAAGGATATATATATACCTAAACTGTAAGGATATATATATATATATATATTTAATTATCTAAGGAAAATTTATACTTTACTAATTTGAGTTAATTAGTAATTGAAGGTAAATATGTTGAACTTTTTTATTTATTTATTTATTTTTTTTAACCTTTTCTAACATCAGATTTAGTACCCTTAGTTTTTGTTGTTACAGAGGGAGCCTGTCAAAGGGGACTCTGATCATCCACCGGTAAGAAATTGCTAACACCATTGGAGGGCTCTAATTGCCTCCAACACTATATATGAATCCTGCATGGTCCTTATGTTCACTGCATAGCAGATTTAATATTCTACACTAATCATTGTTAAAATTATTTCACTTCAAAAATATACAAAAAAGAAAGAAAAAACGTTTTAGGCTAGTAATTAGAGAATTGGTTTTAATTTTCTTTTAATTATATTTTACTTGTTAACTATCAATAATTAAAATATAAAAATTATTTTTAATTAGTTGATGCTGAAAATGAATATTTTGTTGGATATAGACTATTTTAAAACTGTTACTTTTTAAGTAAATTTAATCAAAGTAAAAAAAAAAAATTTGCATTAAAGAAAGAAAAAGAGTATAGCTATATTGGCTTAGTAGCTTTTGCAAGTTTTACTAAATTTAATCATTGCAATTAGAAGTAATTATCTAACATTTTTATCTTGTAGTGATGACAACAAAACTTTTAGGATGTTGAAAATAGTATTGTGTTTATTCATTCTTTATTCTTCAATTTGAATTGCTGGAAATTTCCAATGGTAGTGTTTTTTTTTTTTTCTTTTTTTTTTGTGTAGCTTCTTTAAAAATTGGCTTGGCATGAAATTATTTAAAAAAAAAGTAATTAAGGTGGTATGTATTTTGTGCTTTGTAATTGCAATTATTTAAAAATAATTTTAGAATTTTTTAATCATATTTTTAATATAAAGTCAAAAAAATATAAAAATTAGGATAGTTAATTTGAAATATCTGTGGTTTTTGTATTGTTTTGTGTTACATTGATAGACTTTCGTGTCAAATTGATCATTGTATTATCTTAATATTAATGGTTGCTTTAACTTAGATTTTTTCCCTCTTTTCTTTATAGTAGTTTAATTTTTTTTTTTTTTTTTTTTTTTTTTTTTTTTTAGTTATGGTACTATTATGATCCTATTTGTTTCTGATCTTTAGTCATGTATTTAACTTAATTTAGCTATTTAATAATTTAAGTAATAGTTTTTATTTCATTCAAGTATTTTTTGTTCCTTCCTAAGTTCTTCATTATTATCTTTTCTTGTTAGATCTGATGTTTTCATACAAAACTCAGACAAAAAAATAAAAAACATCAGCATATGAAATGGATGTTAACAATTTAATGTTCATTTTTACTGAAATGTAGCAAAAAAACAAAACAAAACAAAAAAAAAAAACTTAGCAAAATTTTAAAAAATGCTCATTTATTAGTATTGGTCTTGGAAAGCATTTTTGAAAAGTGTTGTCATAATTTTTTTTAGTTTTATATTTGCTTTAGATTGAATATTTTTCTGATTAGTTTGATGTGTAGGATAATTTGTGGAAAATTGCTTTAATTATATTAAGTTGCTCTAAAAGTTCTGCCATAATGTTTTTAGTTTTCTTTCTCAGAGTCAAAATCTTTCAAATCAGAATATTTTATTTTTTTGATATTTGTTTTTTTATAAATGCTAAATTATTTTACTTATGGCTAGCCATGTATTTGTTTTGATATGACTCAGATATTTTGTAGTGTCTGTACTATTTATTTAAAGCTTTCAAGAATTCTGTACCTATTACTACCCCCACAAGTAGCATCATATTTACTTTTTTTTTTTTGTTTTGTCCATACTCCTGAAAATGCTCGCCTTTTCCTCTACACTATACTCATTATCATTTCTCTACACTATACTCATTATCATGATCATGCTCATTTTTTATACTGTCATCATTCCACTCTTCTTCTAAGATGAAACAATGTACATTGGGTTACTATTATAATTATATGCAATTATTAGTATTACTTTTTTTTTTCTTTCTTTTTTTTTTTTCTTTTTTTTTCTTTTTTTTTTTTTTTTTTTCTTTTTTTTTTTCTTTTTCTTTTTTTTTTTTTTTTTTTTTTTTTTTTCTTTTTTCTTTTTTTTAAAATCGTAGATTCTCTTTAAAGTACATATCCTCAACCCAATGGTTGGCAATTTTCTCTTCTCATATGAATTAAACAAATAAAGATTATTTTTTACTAGCAAAAATATGTGCCCTCTGCCGGGTGTATTTAAGTTTTAATATAATGAAATATATTAAATTAAAAAGACTAACAAAATTAGATAAGAATGCATATAAAAAGATTACACTTATTTTAATTATATTTTAATTGGTTTCTATACAAAAATCATTTATAGGATTGATTTTAATATGTTGGAGAATAAAACAATAACAAAACACGGTTGTGTTAAAACCAGTATGCAAATTAACCGCACCATATATTATGTAAACCTTTATTTCTTAGTGATATATAAGACACATTGCAGGATTTTAAAAGCACAAATAACATGGGCTGTTTTGAGGCAAATAAGTCATATTTTCATAGAGACATCATTAATAAATAAGATTTATTCTATGTATTAATTATTTTGAATATAGATTAAATACTCCTTGATAAACCTATGCAATTCCTGAGGGTATTGTGACATTAGCAGTGACATAGTTTCGGTTACAGATAGACACCAAATCTCCATTATAATAAGAGATAATAGAAAGTAATTGAAAAATATTTTCCTAAATCCTAAGTCAGTATTTGCTTATTACCTTATTGCAAAGACCTTTTAAAATTAACTTTAACAAAATAATGTTATACTATATTTGAGGTTAATGAAATGTATCTTTTTTTTTTTCTTTTTTTTCTTTTTTTTCTTTTTTTTCTTTTTTTTTCTTTTTTTCTTTTTCTAACTGTACACACACAATTGAGTTTAGCTTTAAGTTGATATAAGCTGAACAATTTTTTTCTAGCCAGTATTAGTATATACTTTATATCTTAAGATTTTATATTCTTATTTTCCTGATATAAAAACTTTTTTTTTTTTTTTTTTTTTTTAAATTAAAAAAAAAAATACCATACAGTAATATTCAATATATTGGGTCAATTTAATTCAATTCATATAAAATCTGATGGAAGCATTTGTTCAGATATACTTCAAAATAGGAAACAAATATTGTTGATTATCAATTTTTTTTTTCTATTGTTTTTTAAATTTTGTTTGTATTGTAAAAACTACAGTTAAAAAGAAGCTTAATTTGATGTATTACATTATTGGCTTAGAAGATAAAAATGATTTTAATAAAGATTTCATGTTGACATTTTATATACTAGACAAATTATATTGTAATCATTTTAATTACTTCAAGGGATCTCTTATCAAATTTAGTGAATTTATCTCAAATATTAAAATTACAAAAACACACTTCCACTTTATACTTTTTTTTTTAAATTTTGTAATAAAAACTGATATTTAATACCAGTTAGACATTTTAATACCATTGGAATAAAAAAAATGATTCCAGTGTTAAATAGCTGTTTAAATCTTCAATTAAGAACACTTGTTAGGCACTTTTTAACACAAAGGTTGCTTACCATATTAATGAAGAGGTCTCTATGACCTCTTTTTTTAAATTAGTCAATGGAATTATATCAAATTTGAAAACCACCAAAACCCCAATAGTTATTATTCATAAATAAAAAAAAGAATAGTAAACATTTGTGATCTGTGAGTTAATTTGACGTGTACTGGAGAAGAAAAAGCACCAATTTGTATTCATTATGTTCCAATGATGAAATTCTAATCTGAGAAGGATTATTCTATGATTTTAGTTTGATTGATTTTTATTTTCTTTCTCTCTAGGGAGAACGAGTAAAATCGGTTTGTATATTTTTGTTTGGTTCAGTTTTTGGTTATGGAACATTCTGCTTAGTTCTGTGATTATCTTTTTTGGCTTCAAAAATCTTTCTTTTTACCATTTTATAACAATACATAAAAAAAACTTACAATATCAAAATATGAATTTTCTTCATTCACAAATATTTTGAATTAAAAAACCTTTTCTTGTTTGTTAAAATCTTCTAATTTCAATTAAAAAAAAAATTTTTTTGTTAAATTCATATTTGAATAAGATCACTGTAAAACATTTTAAATCATTTTTATATAAATCAGATTTTGAAAAATTTTTTTTTTCTATTAAGAATTGAGAAGTAGTAAAAAAAAAAAAAAAAAGATAATAACTTATTAAGTATGGACTGTTGTCTTTCCAAAAAACATTTTAATTTTTGGATATAAATATATTTATTAAAAAAAAAAGTATAATGTATAAAAATGCTGTTATAACAATCTAAGTTGTTGATGTAGCATTTTATCTGATTTTATCATAAATTATGAGAATTTATTCCAGAAGTAAAATTGTATAATAATCACAAATATGCTACCTTATTAGGTTAATGCATAATATTTATTATAAAAATAAATGCATATTCCAATATTTCTAATATACTTTTCTGAATTCAACCAAAATTTCTGGAAGGAATGTACATTTCTTAACCTTGAAAGCAATTTTAGAAAAATTAAATTATTTGAAAATGAGAAGAAATAAAATTTTATAAATTATCACAACTTTTAGTTTAGACAACATTGTATAGTTTTCTGATTGTCTGAAATGAGGAATTCTTGTTGAGTGAAGAAATAGGTAAAATTATATTAGGTTTAAGGTTCCAAGTGATCACCACTGAATTATCCTATGGGACAATGGGGGGAACGGTAGTAATAGTAGTAGTCATAAGTTCAATCTCTAGTTCAGTAGGAGAAGGAGGGCACTACAGCTGAAATTTTGTGACAATAACAGCCAAGTTAAGGATATTAGTCAGAGCACATTATTGAATTATAATAATCTATTGCTCTGTTAAAATAACTTAAAGGATGACAAAAGCACATTTTACTTAGTTTATCCCAACCATGAGAAGAAGGATGACTGGATGAGGAGAGTTAACTTGTTTACTTTATGTATCTGTGTCTTCATTGATATGTTAGGTAGAATTCTGAAGAATCTTGTCTGCATTTCCAATTTTACATTTTAAGAGTATTGTTAAAAAGGTTTCATATTTCAAGAAACCCTAAACATTTATTATTCACAAAATCTTAGAAAATGTTCTATTTTTGTTGCTAACTATTTATCTCATAGTATCCTTCTCAAACTTGGGTTCACTACTTTTTGCTTTTATAGTGCATTAACTATCTGCATAGTTTTAGCTGGTTAAAAATCTAAATGGGATTTGTTAAAATTATACTATTCAACCAATTTATTTAAGAAAAATGCTGTCTTTTGTCACTCTGGGTGTAAAAAACCACAGATGTATTATTTTATATCATAGACTAAAGGTAGCTTTTGTTAATGTAAGTATAGGATATTTACATACACTGTCTCTCTATATATAAGATTTTCAGTGAAATAATATATACAAGTTTATACAGTTTAATAATTTTTATGTATATTATAAAGGTAAGTATTAAGTACTTATATAAATAGATGAAAAGTGATTCATTTTTATTGATTAATGTTGATACTTCTATTGACTAATGATTTTATTTCTTTAACATTTTCTCTTGTTCTATCTCTTTCACCAAGCATATATCTTATTTCACATCTTGTAAGTTTTCCTTACAACTTGGAACATTTTATATTAACCTTTATCTTAACCGAGTTTCTTTTTAAGCTCATACACTCTGTTAAAATGGAATTTATTCATGCATAAATTCATGGTACTTGTCATTTTTCTCCAGTTCACCTCCTTCTAACCCACCCTCTTACAGATGTCAATATGTGACGATAGTAAATTATCAACTAAAATTCATAAATTGGCACTGTTGAGTTTAGGTGTTTTTTTTAAAAATCTTCCTCTCACTAACTTTGAGAAGTAAAATGTCAATTAAGACTTTTCAAGAAATCCAATTCTTATAATTTTATAAATACGCATAATTATTCATACTTACAACTTATATGCATGAAGCTTTCATTTTCTTGATTCATTGATTTTCTTCTTGAATTAGATACTTAATCTGTTGTTTTTTTTTTTTTTTTTTTTTCAATAACATAATGTTTGTTCTTTTTCTTAAACTTTAGTAAATGTGCATCTTAACTTTTCTGAGCCATTTTTGCATTTTCAGTATTTTCTAAGTATGCTAAATTTTTA
This sequence comes from Doryteuthis pealeii, assembly GCA_023376005.1. NCBI lineage: Eukaryota > Metazoa > Mollusca > Cephalopoda > Myopsida > Loliginidae > Doryteuthis > Doryteuthis pealeii. The sequence continues at coordinate 21,149,507 of CM042140.1, read as the reverse complement.
CCAGTCTAGTCCAATTTTGCAGGTTTATTAAGAGTTCAAAATATTGTTTAAACTTTTATATTTCTTTAAATGATAAATTATCATATTTATATGTTGATGTAGGATTTTTTTTTGTTGATTTTTTTTATATTTTTTTTTTAAAGAGAAATGTAACTATGTAGAATTTAAAAAAAAAAATGAATTACCTACATATTCCAGTAATGGAAAACTATTTTTAAAATCTCTTATAATAGTAATTGTATTTTTAAATAGTTATTTAAATGATTAAGAGTATTTTGTGGGAAAAAAATTAAAAGAAGTCAGTATTTTAAGTAAAAACAATTTTTGAATTATATAAAATGAAATGATTTTTTTTTTTTTTTAATGTCTAAAATGATTTAAATTAGGTATATTTTATTGGTTATTAAATTTTGTGTTGAATGTATATTTATGATAAAATGTTTCTTTTATATCTTCAATACAAAAATGTATTTTTTAGATAAAATAAAAATGCTTATTTTAGACCCAAATCTTAATCTATTCTATACTAAACTGAAAACAATTATTTCTTGAATTCACTTCAATTACTCATGTCAAAAACTTATATAAACTTATTAAATCTAAATCAACCAAAGTTCTTTTTGTGAATATAATTGTTTTGATTTTTAAAGAATTTTAGGATAAAAGTTAAAAGTAAAATTAGCAGAGTGGCCTATTGTCGGTACCAGCCAGAAAGCAAGGGAGTCTATCCCCTTTTTGCTAGCACTAGACAAGGGAGTTTTTTTTTTTTTTTTTTGCTTGAGTGGAACGCCACACCTATTGTCACTTCCTCCCCATTTTACTGGACAAATCAGATTACCCAATCTGTGCTATTCATGCGCTGAGTTGGTGGGGACTGGTACTGAACCAGGAACCTTGCAATTCTGAGACTCTACTGACTGAGCTAAACCGGCACCTTTTTTTTTTTTTTTTTTTTTTTTTTTTTAAATTTTTTAAAGGATAATCTGATGCAAAGTCAACATCACTCACCACCCACCCACCCACCCACACAGACAAATCATTTCATTATATAATCATTAAAATAACATATATACTTGGTATCATGAGATCTAAAGAATTACTGCAAAACTATCAATGGACTTCCTGAAAACTGCATGCAATTCATTCTCTTTTCATTGCCTCCTTTTGGTATAATTGCCAACTTGAAAGACTATCATCTTTTTCTCTCTCTCTCTCTCTCTCTTTCTCTCCATTCATTTTGAAGATGAAAAAAATGCATGTTTGGAAATAAACTGTTTGGAAATAAACTGGTAGTCAAGTTTAATTTTTTTTTTTTTTTGTTTATGTACACTCTCTTGTGTTTACAGTGCTTGAAATACTTGTCTATTCTACAATTTATATATCCAGTGTGTATGTATGTGTGTGTAATTATATATATATATATATATATATATATATATATATATATATATATATATACCTACCTACCTACCTATGTAGTGAATTTGCAAATTAATACAAGTATACTATCAATATTCATGTGACTAATGGCCTGGCACCTTGTAAGCTTTGGTAGATTTACTAGAGTGCACTTAAAATTCTTGCAACTTCCAGACTAAATTATGTGAACAAAATGAACAAATGATCTCAGTTTTTAAAGATGTTTTTATTTTTCTCTTTTTTTTTTAATTACCTTATTAAGGATATATTTAACTTCAAAGAGAAATGTTAGTGGTGGTGGTATCAGTTATAAATACCAGCCTATACCAATAACATTTGTGTCCCAACCCCATTGCCCTTATAGCAAGCCACAACCCTTTTTATCATATATGTGCTAAAAGGCAGTAGGGTCTTAGTGTCCTGGGTATGATGTTAAACTCTACCTGATGGTGAAGTTCCAATTCTGGAGCTCTGGGGAATGTGGATTACTCCTTCATCACCATTACTTCCAAGTCTACTTTAACTCGGAGCATCCCATTTATGAGTTAAACAGAAAAAAAGTGTTTTAAAAAGCTTGAGTTTAAAAAAAAATTATTTAATACCCATCAAGAATGAATAAAAGAAAATGTCTTTGGCATGAAATAACCCAACAAGAGTTGACATGCCATAAAATCCAACAGACCAAACCAAACTAAAAAGTAAATGCTAAAAATAAAGTCTGCCAGAATATTTTCTTAATACAAAACAACTTATATACAAATTTAAATTGAGATTATTTTAAAGATTTTTAATTAATTTATTATTAAACAGATTTATACTTGCTGTGCATTTTTAAATTTAATTAAAATTTTCTTTGTATTATTTGTATTATTTGAACTATTGTCCTCAACTTTGTTATATACACAATGTTTTGGCCGATGTGCCTTCCGGCCTTCTTCGGGTTTTTCTTGTCGAACTTGGGAGCCGTCATGTCGTAATCAGGAGACTTCTCAGGACTTGGAACTGAACCCTTTATTCAATCTATGAGTGTAGATTGTTCTCATTCCGTTAACCAAGACCGGGTACAAGTGTTAAGCTATGTTAAGTATTCTATGTTATTATCACCCTTGGCTGGGATTGAACCTGCAACCCAGAGATGAATGTCGCTTAGAACTGTATTAACTGAACCCTTATATCCTTTGCGCCATGTGTCCAACTGGTTCCAGAGTTTGACAAGAAATACCTGAAGAAGGCCAGAGGGCACATTGGTCGAAACAAACTGCATCTCAAAAATTCAGTCAAATAAAAAAATTCTTTGTTTTTAGAATGTTATATGTTGCAAGAATCAATTATTCATAGTTTTTGTGTTTTTCTACTTGCAGGAAGAACTGAGTAGTGAATCGGCAGAAACATCACCTGTTACTGCCCAGCCAATCTCAAGTGTTCAACCAACTGAACCAGAACAAGGAGCTGATGAGGCTGCTGGCAATGTCACAGAGACCACAGTTCTCAGTCAGGAAACCAAACCAAACTATGGTGCAGATGGTGCCATCGTTTTGCCAGAATCTTAGAAATATTCCTCCTCCTCCTCCTTCTCCTCCTAAGTGAAGTGCACAAAACCCAAACAAATGTTGAATGGTGTGTGAATTTGCAGTTATGGCAGGCAAAATTTCTTGAAAAGCCAATCTGCTTTTTTTGTGAATAGCCATTTCCTAATCTGTAGTTCAACTGTTCAGCATTAATCAGTTATTTCTTCTTCTCACTTCCTCTTTTACTAATTTTTTGAGGAACCATTGTTTCTAAAACTTTCCTAATCATGCTTTCTCTCTGTCCATTTATTCCATTGTTATTTTAAGATTTCATTTGAGGATCTTTCAACAAAGTAAATTAAATCATGATTAAAGAAAATGAATATTTTTAAGCATTTAAGTTTAAATTTATTTTCCTTAATTATTGAATCTACTTTGTTGAGAAACCCCTAATAATTTTAATGCTTTTTAATTGCTCAAATTATTAATATATATATATTAATATAATATATATATATATATATATATATAAATAATAAAGGTGAATCTTAGTTAAACATTGAAATGAACTTTTTGCTTTATATCATTTTTAAAAAATTTTCTTTTTTTAAATTTATATTTACTTCACGTATCATATTCTTTTAATAAATATAACTCTTCAGATGAACAAAAATAAAGTGGATTTGTAGTTAATTTTTTTTTTTTCCCTCATGATGATATGGTAGTTGTATCATATGGCATTAAATGATCAACATGCAATTCTGAAAATATTTCTTCTTGGAGTGGTTTAAAACCTTGAAAGCCACACTTTCTTTGCAAAGAAACAAATTCCTAAAAATACAGACAATATAATATACTAAGTGTTATTATGCCATGAATGTCAATATGTATACACTTGTAATGTGTATTTACACCAAATCACTTTAATCTCAATGGCACCTTCATTTTATTATGAAAATTATTTATCTAAAAAAAAAAAAATGTATATTAATTGAAATAGAATTAAAAATAATTAAAAATGATTTCCTATCATGCATTTTTCTATCTAAGTACTTTGGTGCATTTTAAAACTTAAAATATCACAAAGAATAATGATTAATAAACACTATGTAGTTAATAAGAACTTCTAAAATCTATTTCCTTTGAGTAATTATTCTAAATTAAATTGAAAATAATGAATATTATTTAGTTAATAATTTAAAACCTAATCTTTCAATTTACCACTGTGTGACTTTATTAATTTTGATAACAGAAACAAACATCTTTGTATTTGTATGTGTACCTGTACACTTGCAGGTATATACACTAGAATATTGGTGATATGTGTTCTGTATATATAATTATGAAATTAAAGAATTCACAATTTGTACCATAATTTTGGAATTTATTTCCTTGGAATTCTGTGGTGGATTGTACGAATAAAAAAAAGAATAAAAAAATAAATAAATAAAAAAACTTAAAAAAACTTTTCAAGTTATAACTTACTATGATATACTTAAAATTAACATTTTTCTAACTCTCTGCAGTAGTTTCTTTTTACCTGAGAGCAAAATTATTTTTTTCTCTTTTTTTATTTTTTATTTTTTTTTTTTTTTTTAAAGAAGGGAAAATATTGATTAATATTTAAAGCCATTCCATTTAGTTCAAGTGATTGAATTTGACATGACTTTTTATTTTTTCTTAAATTTAAATTCATTTTTAGCATTTCTTCAGTTCTATTTTATGTTGTACATTTTTCTTGCAACCTTTCCCTTCTGTTTTGGATGACCTGTCATTTATGTGATATATTAAATACTGTCAAATAAAAATGATCATCAAAAATGGTTTTGTTTGTTTAATTTTTAAATTTAATTAATCTCTTGTAATAGATAATTTATTTTGAGAAAGACAACTTTGTGTGTTGAAAAGGTCAAATTCTAACACTATATGGTGTATGGCACATTTTATCAGTTTATACTGTGAACTCTGGGAGTAATGTGGAGTACCCTTTATCAACATTACTCCCAGGTCCACTCTGACCCGGAGTTTTTATATGGATTAAATAAAAAAAAATGATTCTTTAAAAAATGTTTTTTTTTTAAATTTGAATACCTATCAAGAATGAATAAAACAAAACATCTTCGGCGTAAAATAATCCAACATGGGTTGACGTATCATAAAATCCCACCAACCAACTAGCGTTTTTGTCGTGCTGATGATTTTTATTATTTTACACAATCTTTTTTATTCAATTGCATTCTTATTCGAGATTTAAATAAAATTAATAAAAAAAAAAAAAGAAGCCGAATAAATCTTTCGTAAAAATTGGAAACTTTGCGCGCCAGTGTAACACAAGTCAAGAAGGAACAGGGTTAATAGTGCCAACCCTATAGCATCTTTTACTCTCTCTTTCTCTTTCTCTTTCTCTTTCTCTTTCTCTTTTGTTGTCATGGTTGGAGGAGACCAGAATTAAGATACTGGAAATACTTAAAATCTTTTTTTTGTCGGAGATCAGAATTTATAAATAAAAAGGATTTTTTCCACTGAAAAGGTAAAGAGTGGGCATAGATAGGAATCAGCAATAAAACTTGACCACCAGCATATTTAGTTCAATGTTAGAATAAAGGACTTCTTCCGCTAAGAAAAGATAAATAGTGAAGGTAGGTAAGAATCAGCCCAACGGTTAAAATGGGGACCTGTCCTTTTGTTTAGAAGTGCTAAAAGCGTCTGGATAGCTTGACTGGCTGATCCTTCAGTTAATGAAAAAAATGAAAAGATTTTTCTTAGATAAAAATCAAGCGAGGTGTTTTCCGGTAAACTCTGTGTCTAAAAACCACTCAAGTAACCGAAAGAAATAACACTTAGATTGGTGAGCGGAAGTGAATTCGATTGGCTGGTTAGAACTAAAGGAGGGCGGTACTTTTCCAGAGTAGGAGGTCCAGAGAGAGTTACTGATATCTTCATGCTGGCTGGAAATAAAAATGTCCCGGGCTGGGAAGCTATTTAACTGAGCTCTTTCTCTGGATAGATCAGATGAAGCTAAAAAGAGCTTGATGGGCAAATGAGTTTAGCGGGCTAGAAAAGCGAAGATTAACGCAAATACCAAGATCCGACAGAAACTGACTTCAGCTAAGACTATTGAAAACTTAGTCAACCTTACAAACTGTTTTGAACAATACCTTGCAGAGCCCTGATTGTATTCCGACCAGAAGTTATTAATTTGAGGTCCATCACTCCCACAGCTTTGAGTAAGAATTGATTTTGTATTTTGTTATTTGAATATAAATGTTGTTGAGTTTTTAAAAAAAAAAAAAAAAAAAGAAAAAGTCGTTTTTTATGTGACCACTAGGCTGCCGTTAACCTTGGAAATCAGTTTCTATAGCAGATTCCTAGTCGTTTGAGATCTGAACACAGCGTGGGCATTCGGCTAGACTTTCAGCAAATATAGAGACCCTGTAATCCATAGTTGATGCAGAAAATCCGATCTTGACGGCCAATTTCGGAAATTCCGTGAGCCCTTTAGCTCAGTAGCGACCAATGGATTATAATGGCAACAATCTAGGAGGAGTCTGCACCTTGCCTCCTGAATCGTAAGTTAATGAAATGAATTACTATTGAAAGCCTTATGTGTGAGTATAAGTCTGCCTATGTATGTGTGTGTATCTTTCAATGTATGTATGTGGTGGGCAGCTTTCTCCCTATCTTATCTATATGAACAATGCCTACATTTATTGATGTATCTGTGTTTACACTCTAAACCAGCCTGTCTAAAGTACACACTCCTTAAAATAAGCATTTTCTTTTACTCGCACCTTTAAGAATAACAGAATTATTCAAGTCAATAATTCTTTATTTTACGATTATTTTTTATTTAATTTAAGATATTCTGCAAGATTTCAAGCGTCTGTAATTTATTCATTTTTTATTTATCTGTGGCTAGAGTCAATAAATTAAACATCTTATAATGGAGATTGTAGGTTTGTCTGTCTGTAACCAAAACTATATTACTATACAAGTCACAATTCCCTTTGTTATTTACATCATATTCTCCATGATTTTATTTTTATTTATACCTCAATTATTAATAAAATTATTTTACATTACTTATACTGTTGACCATATCTACATACTAATAACATGCAATTATATTTATATATACAACAAAATAGCGGTTTACAGTATGAATGGGAAGGCTAATTTGCATATTGATCTTAAAAATTTGATTTTAATAAATATATGCTTAGTATTATTGATTTCTAATTGTTTGGTTTTATCTTAATGAATAATTAATGAATGAGCAAAGTTCTCGTGGATAAATCTGGAAAGAAATCCCTTAACAAGAAGAAATAACTAATATTATTCTTTACTTCCTATTTTAACTAAACAGTTTAATTAGGAAAATTTACGAATGAAAGACGGAAGTAACGGAAAATGATGGAAGAGTTAGTTTCAAAGTTGTTCTATTTTTCAATCATACCCCCTCTGTTCCAAATCTTTTTATTTATATTCTTATTCAGTTTCATTAGCCTTTCTAATTTAATATGTTATCTTATTATATTAAAACTTAAATACTTGCACCTGGAGGGTGCATATATTTGCTAGTTTCTATAAAGAAGTTAGTTCTTTTCTTATCGAACACTTCCCCTTTATGAGTAATTCCCCTTTTCTCTGGCCAATTATTCAAGTTCGAATAGGCACTGCACAAGCCAGTTAACTCTTACACTATGCCATTGTAACTAATTTAATTTAAGGTCCTCTACACGGCATATAGAGTTGTATGTAATTGTTTAAGTCGATTTATGGCTAGAGACAATAAATTAAGCTTTGATTTTGCAAATCTTACATTTCTTTTTATCGGACACTGTCCCATTACGAGTAGTTCCCCTTTTTGAAGATCAATTTATTTTTTTACGATGAGGATGATGATAATTAGAAAAGGAGAAATACAAGAGGGATCCCCCTTTTCCTACTCTCTATCTCGGCGAGGTTAGGATTAATGTTTAGCAGTCAGGGTTATTGTGCTGATATATTGGGCCAAGTCAGGCTGGTCTTACACTAGTGTAGCGTATATGCCTGCCAGAACCCCAAAACTGCCAAGGAAGTTGCCATCCGCCGTGGACTGACTCCAGCGATTCCGATATCGGCCATGATAGACACCCAAGGATTTAGACATTGTAGCTGCAGGGCTGGTGTGATTGTAGCCTGCTTGCGAGGACCCTAAAAACATTAACCCGAGCGAGTAGGCAGCTCAAAGGTTAGAGCCAGTATCACGGTAACCTTTGATGGTTCAGGTCACCAAACCAACTCCTGTATCATTCAACGGAGCTGCTGGCTCTGGGCATTGGATTTAGTGGCCACCACTGAGATTAACATGAGGAAGTAGACAACGCATGGCTGGTGTCATCATAGCTATAGATGAACCATTTCCCAACACCAACACATAAGTTAGCTGTCAACTCCAGGCAGGGGACAAAGCGGTGGCTGCCACATGTAACCTGGGGGAATATAAAAAGCATAAATCGTGTTTATTTGATTAAGTAAATGAAATGCCCTACTTGGGAATGGAGATCCACTGCCAGTTTCATTTGACTACCAGTAGTGCAGCAGCTTCCTGTCCAGGAATTCTACTGTCCCACTTTGAGTTTGACTTATTGCTACTGTTGGAACCACCCCCCCCAAAAAAAACAAAAAAACTTGCAGCGAGGGGGAACTGGACCTGGTGGTGGCTAGGCTGGACACCCAAGGGAGTAGAGAGTGGGACTTCAGTGCTGGTGTGATGTTAGCCTGCCCGCAAAGAACCAAAAACTATACACAAAAACACAATCGGTGTTGCAGGGCCGATAATGACATCTGACCCACAAAGTCGAACGAACAAGAATGATGTGAAATAAGTACAAACACCAAGTTTTAACAAAAGAAAGTTTTATTAACAAACAATACTAAATCGGCTCATCAATGTCTTCTGCAACTACATCATCAGGATGATGAAGCTGGTTTGTGTTGTTTGACAGCTTCCTTAACAAACAATGGCAAATCGGGTCATCAATATATGCTGAAGCTTGGTTGTCAGGAGTCCAGGCTGAGATGATGAAGCTGGTCAGTGTCGTCAAATGGCTGGTCCTTCCAGAGGCTTGGACTGGTTAGTAATAGACCGTGTTTTCAGCAAAAGTGGGCAGTGGATATGGCTGCCAGGTTTAACCTGACAGTTGGCAGCTTAACGGGCAGGGCTCGTGTCTCTGACGGACCAGGTCTCAACACCAACACATAAGGTAGCTGCTAACACCAGCAAGTATAAATGGCTGCTGGCCTCAACAAGAGAGAGTAGGCAACTTAACAGGTAGGGCCAGTCAGAGTAACCTTAGATGGAACAGGTCACAAATACCAACCCTTGTACCAGTCAACATAGCTGCCAGCTCTGGACAGGGGACTTAGCAACCGTTGAGCTAATTGGACAGGGAGCTACTGCATGAGAGTTCTACTGCCCCAGTTTAAATTCGACATATCGCCCCTGTCATGACAGTAGTTAGTACATCGGACAGGATGTCCTGGCACCCTGATACCTTTTTTGGATGTGGTAGCCGTTTAGCAGTATGTTGCTTTTTCTCCTGTATCAAAAGACAATTTGTTGGTAGTCTTAGTAACCCTCGGTTATTGTCAATAGTACCCATACTTGTCAACAGGCGGTGCTGGTGACTAGTGAGTCAACCAGAGTTATAGAAATGGTACAAGTTATAGCATCCCATCAGTCTAATATGTATGCTGCGATCTTGAACAGTGATCAGCATGAAAGCACCCCCATCGGAAGCGTGCTGATTGATCATAGACGCTGTGATATGTATTAGCTATAGCTTTCGACCGTTATTAGAAGTCTTGTTTCCACTCTTGGGGTTGATGAGTGGATATCTAGGGGTACAAGGAATGGAAACTGCCTCAATTATATGTCTACTGTCGCCCCTTGCCGTGAATGATGGAGGATAACTTACGTTCAGCTCAGGAGTAAAAGCAGCATGCGTGTTCATGAACCAGAAATTTACATGATTTAAAGTTTTTTTTTGTTTAAAACTTTCAATTTTCTAAGCTAAAAAATATTAGGTTTTAAAATGAAATAATTTTTTTTATTTCTAAGTAAATGTAAATAAGCTTTTTTTTTTTCTCTCTATCAAAGAGATTTTCACCCGTACTTTTCAGTTTGAGAAATCTGGACATCTGCACATGCGTAAAGCTGATGTCAGTTGACGTAGTTCTCTGTACTGAATTGGGTAAGCGTACTGCCGTACCAAAATAGTACAACCCAAATTTAGAAAGTTTTATTTTTACATATGATGAAATATCAATAATAATAATAATATATTATTATAATAATATTTAAAATACATAAATCTCCACTCATAGATAATAAATAATTAATTATTAATTAATGATATTAATAATTAAAATCATTATTTATTATGATTTTAATTCATTAACAAGTAATTTAAAAATGAATAAAATTAGATCAATAAAAAATTAAGTTAGATAAAATGCTGCTGCAGCCAAACAGTAGCACTTATACAGCTACAGCTTGTAACAAGTGTCGCTTTATTATTTTATTCATTCTATTCAAATAAAATACTACTACTACTACTACTACTCCTACTATTATTATAATTTTTTATTTATTTTTTATTCAATACATTCGTTAGACAATTTCACAATTGTTGTTAGTTGTGAAAAACCTTATATCATAGTTTCATTTTGTTGTCTTCCATGACTCTTTTCTTTCTCACAAAGAATCTCTTAAGAAATGTCCAAGCAAACATTCTGTTGAAGATCCATGATTATTTGGAGGAGATACTGAAAAGTTCTTGGTAAGACCAATAGGACACTTACTGATTCAGTGTTTTTCCTTTAAGGGGTGAAGAGAAATCATAAAAAGTTAAAAGTTATTCTTTTTATTTATATTTTTGAAACCAATTACAATGCGTATATCATATAAAATTCGATAATTATTGAAAATAATCATGACAAGCAAACTCGGAGAATAACACGTGCGACGTGGAACACCGTACAGCTGTTTCAACTTTATTAAGTCTCATCAGCGGTGTATACCTACGATCTCCCTCCGACAGAGATCGAAACCAAGAACCCAGCATGCAGAATCAGAGACTCAACCTCTGGGCTACCTGCTCCGTCGCACATGAAACATGCCAAATGAACCTGTCAATGATAAACACGCCACTACTATACATAGTTTTTGGTTTCGATCTCTGTCAGGAGATTTTTTTACTCTGTTGTTTAAGTATATATAATGTAATTCAACAGTCTATAGAAAATTTGGATCAAGCCACCTTTAAGCACCCTAGGCGTCACCTGGATTCAGAAGGACATGTTTCGCTTTGCACCGTCAACATCCGGTTGTTTTTTAACAGACGATTTTTAGACACTTTTTTAAAAAATTATAAAACTAACCCCTAACCCCTAACCCTAACCCTAACCCTAGCAAAAAAAATTTTTAAATAAATACTTTTTAATATTAACTATCCGTAGTGGCACATGGAAAATAAATAAACATGTCTTTCGTTTTAAGTTGTTTTTTTTTTTTTAAAATAACAATACTAGTTTATCTTTAGTGCAAAATTAATTTTTTTACATTGGTTAACAACAACAACAACATGAAATAGCTAATTCTTTTTTATTAAAATCAAAAACTATTTTATCAGATGAAGAATTAAAAATTAATATTTTTCCTAATTTTAAAAAAAATTATTAGTGTTGAAAAATATTCATCAACTGATTAATAAGCAAAAGTTCTGATTTATTAAAAGTAATGCTCTGGTGCCAGAGCGTCGATTGAGCGTGATTTAGGATTGTCCCATAAAACTGTTAACTATTCCTGTGTAAACTTGTTTTTTGTTTAAAGTTTTTGTAAATAAAAAAACTATTTTTATAAAAAAAACAAAAACTTGAAATAAACATATCTGCCTGCATTTCTCTTCTGTCTTTCGTTTATAGTTTTATAATTAAAAAATAATGCGTCTAAAAATCGTCGCCCCTGGGGTGCTTAAAGGTGACTTGGTCCGAAAATTTGAATTGAAAAGAAAATGGTAATCAAATTTCTGGGTAAAGAGAAAGAGAAAAAAGACAAGAAAGATTTTAGCAAATTAAGATTCTAAAAGAACTTAATGTATGTCACCAGTCAATGACCCCTGAACTAGATTTTTAAAAAATGGAAGTTCCAAATTTTCTGCAAAAGAGTGGTAACGGATATGTTCCTTCTCCCACCTCGGGACCACAAATGGAAGTAAGGGGACACATCCTTTTTTCACTGGGCGTCTCACAAGGAGACGCACATCGATTTTTCATGCTCTATTATTATGGGGAGTTAACTAGCCTCATAAGTTGCGAGATAGTGGTAATGAATGGAATTTATGATAGAAAGGATTAACATATGCTTCCTCTCTTTCACTGAAAAGGCCACACTGTGAAATAAACAACCCCTTATTCCTATCTGCAGCCTACTATTCTTTCGTATGTTGTTGTTGTTTTTTTTAACCCACTATGTTGAATGTTGCTTGTGACCTATTAGCTGCCCAGCCTACAACAATACTACATTAGCCTTTTATGGTGCTGTGACTACACTACATATATAATTGGCTTTTAGAATATCAGTGAAAAAATTATACATCAATATTTGTTCTGTCTAAAAGGGTGGGGGCCTAACTTTTCAATTGAGTTTTCTCCAAAATTTAATTTAATAACAAGCCTACTTTAGTATTGTTATCTAATAATCTTTGGAGAAAACTATAATAGTAATATTTAATTTAAAGAATTTCGATTTATTTACATTGAATCAGTTTGATTGAAACAATTCAGTAATTTAGAATTTGTTGATTAATAAGTCAACACTGAAAATTTTATTAAAATCAGATAATTCCCTGATTTTTGTTAATTTTTGTTTATCAATCTGGGTTAGTAAATTATCATTTACAACCTCCTGTAGAAGTGGGATTTAATGTTAAACTTCTTTCCCTATCAAAGGTAATGTAAACTCAATGTAAACAAGTTGTTTACGCATTTTGTGTCTGGAATGAAAAAATTATGTTACTTTTTCATAAATATCAACAAGTTAGAAATTTTTCTGTACATAGTGTATTAATGTTTTTGTTATTGATTTCTAAGAAGAAACTGTTATAATTTTTAAAATCTTAAATAATGTAGGTGTTTTTGTCCTTAATTACTTCGCACAAAGTGCCATTTTTGGTAAAATTTTCAGGATAATTTAATGTTAAAATTGTATTAAAAATAAATTACATATGTAATATTTTTATTTTCTTTTTACTAGTGTCGTTAGTTATGTTACACCTTTCAACTTAAACAAAAATTTGACCTTAAACAATTGATTTAGTTAATTTTAATTCGTTTTTAAAATGAAAATGAGGCAATATTTTGGCAGATCCTACATTAAACTAATTTCGTTCACAGGGATGCTCTTGAGAATATAAAATAACTTAATTTTATTAACATCATTCGTCTATTAAACCAATTCCCTGTAATTAGCTGTAAACAGCTAGTTTAGCTACGTCTCACATTACTGAGTAATGTCAGAATTACGTCATATTATTTTTGGGACCATCTTATCAGACAAGTCCACTGTAACGATCGGAGCGACATCTGTTGAGTAAAAATTATAGTTACGCTCAGCATAAATATTACTTGTCAACATGGCGACCAGCATGGAACAGTGGATTTGTAATGAAATGTCTAATCTCGGTGTTGATGTAACCGAAGAGAATGCCAGGTAATAAAATGTCTACAGGGATTTTAATTTTTGGAAATTAAACACTTTATTGGTACCCCCATATCATGTTATACAAATAGTTACGGGATTTATTTCTTAATTTCTTATGGATACGGATTTAAAAAAAAAAAAATTTGTTTTTACGAAACATCTTGTAATTATGTAGTTCGATTTCATAAAGGTGCCGTATTTAAAAACTACTGTTAGTTTTGACCTGATCACTCGTCAAATTTTAAGCTATTATCATTGGAGTGTGTATATAAATATATTCTGTGTTGAGTTTTAACAATGTTTGAAACTTCGAATGCTTCTTTTCTATAGTAGTGCCGGTTTCTGTGTTAACTGTTATTGTTCTACTACACAAATACAAGTCGGGAAAATTACCAAACTCATCTACGACGGTTGATTTCTTCAAATCAAATGAAACCATTTTTTCTTTCTTTTAAAAATTTGATTTGTTAGAATCCGTTTAGTGCTGCAAAATATAATTCTAGTAGTACTACATGGTATTATTAGTCAATATGTTCTGATCTGCCATGGATGTTAAAATGGAAAAATATATTTTCTAGTACCGAGGGTGTTTTGTTTAGTAAACACTGTTTAAATAGTGTTTACTAAACACTGTTTGTTTATCTATCTATCTATTTATCCCAGTCTATTAAAAAATATATATCCATCTTCATATCTAAACAAGAATTACGACAAATAAACAAGAATTACAACGAGCTGGGGTTGTTATTTTGACAGTCACCGGGTAGCAATCTTTGAGGCAGGAGACCGGGACGCACTTCCTCATAAATTACCCACTGTTTACTAAGCACCCTCGGTACTAGGAATATATATAATATATATGTATATTTTTTATTCACACCTTCGGTCTTTTGTCTTTTTTATTTATACAGAAATTAGTTTCAATTATATATAACTCCACCGATATTTTTCGCCCACAAAATAAGCTAAGATCAAAGTTAAGTGACCTGAAAAAAATCAGAAAGTTTTTAAATGAAATAACTGATGCATTATAAAATTCATTCATTGATAAATCAGCACAGAAAATTTCATTAAAAGCGGATAATTCCTTGATTTTTGGTAATTTTTTTCAATCAGGGGTAATGATTTCTTGATATTGTAAAATACGTCTATGACGTCAGAATTGTTGGCCCCTAGTGTTTATAGATAATACATAAGAGACGTTACTATAAATTGTTTTTAGTTATTACATCGGTTCTAATTTTAGTGTCAGTAAAAAAAAAAAAAATTTTTTTTAAATTTAATCGTTTATCTCAGACACGTAACCAACTTGGTTAATCAAGTTTACTGCACAGACATGTCTATCCATGATAAACATTGAATTTAGGAAAATAAATTAATAAATAACTGCATTTGAAACAACTTTAGTATTTTATTTATTTACTTTTATTTACTACATTTCCTAGAAATCGTCATTAACTTTAAATTCAGTATATGGAAATTTTATCTAAGTTGTTTAAAGGAACGTCCAATTGATTTTGTGCGATAAGTGTACACATGACGGGAAAAGTTACAAAATGTTTCTAAAAGTTATTTTATCGTAAAAAATCTTTGTATCATTTGAAATAAATAAGATTAAAGAAATCTCCTATATTTTTCTTTCTTTCTTTTTCTTTTTTCTTATAGAATTCCTGAAATCGTGTTTTAGATTACGATAAATTTTGACTGTTCAAAAAAGGGGCGTAATAATTCCAACTTGTTCACATTCACTCGGAAATTTAACAACGTTTCTTATTATCGTGCAATAATAAAGATTATGCCACCCACTTTTAACTTTTCAAGCTACTAAGAAAAAGTTTTCAGGGGTTTATTTATTTTACATTTTGTTTTGACCTCAGAACTGCAAAAGTGGACTTTTTTATTTATTTTTTAATTATTACTCTGAAATAGAAATATTGTTAAACATCTGGCAAAATTACCAGCAAATAGTAATTTTCAGTTTATTTCAGTAAAAGATAATTGATAAGTTTATAATCTCAATTCCCTTAAAATAACAACACTGAGGTAAAAAAAAAAGAAAAAAGAAGTGTATAACTGAATCACTATGCAACAATCTTTAAATCTATACAACATCAATTAATGTTGTCCTTTAAATTAAAAAGAAAACAACTTATAATATGAAAATTAATTGTGAGGAAAAATATTGAAAGCATAAAAATGCAACCACTGAATCACGAGGAAAATAAAAGTAAAATACAGAGTAATGTTGGCAGACTATAGACTACAAATTTAAACTAAAAAAAGAAATTAAAAAAAAGATTAAATAATAATGATAATGATAATAATATCATCTTTTTCAGTTAGATATATTAAGTCTGAGACCTGTCAGCTGTTCCTTATGTTTAAAACATTCATCTTATTTCCACCGAATATTTATGTTCTTTCCACAGTTCATTCACGAAAAGACAAGTACAACATGCTAGTAGTTTATGGTTGAAAAATGTAATTATTGAATTGTTCAATCTTTATTGAATGTTATGATTACAGTCTAATTCTGAAAAGTTTATATATAAACAACTTTCTTGGATGTTTTTTTAAAAAATTTTTTTGAGTTCTGGATAATCGTTAAGAATTGAATAGGAAATGTTCTGCGCATCTTAAACATTTTCTCTTTTCTAAAAGGGAATTTCAATTTACGATTGATCGAAATAAATGAAATTTTACATTAAAATAAAGTTTTTAAAAAAAAAGCATGAAAAATAAATGGGATGAAAACTGACATGAAAATGAAATTTCATTTTTATCTAAATTCAAAAAACTGAAGATTTGAAATTAAAAAGTTACAACTAATATTTGAGTGAAATTAGCTCACAGAAGCATGAAAACTTTCCCCTCTTTTTTTTCAACACCCATTTATTCCTTGTTATCACATTAAAAACACATATGCACGCACGTGCACATATACATGTATATTATTACTGTACACTGTTCATGTTCCTGACACTAATACATTATTCTGTGTACTAGACATGAGACTTAGATGAGTTGTGGTGCACCTGAGCACTGTACACAATAAATTTCATTATTATTATTTTTTAAAAAGGTGTTGTTTGCTTTCTTTAACTCTTTGCCTACTTACCACTCACAACGGCTCTCCCACAATTGCGATCCTACTGTAAGATGCTGGCAACAGCTCTTGTACGTGTCACTTGTTTACACTGTTTACATGTGAACATAATAATAGGACTTTATTTGAATAGAATGAGTTCTGAGGTGAACAGATTGTGAACTTTGAAATATCCCATGATACAAAAGTAAAAAATACCAAGAAAATTTGGTACACATATCAAACTTCATGGGTTATTTAATGCCAATGCCATCCTTGTAGAAGAACAGATACTATTTAACCCATAGCTGGAGGAATGAAAGGGTTCATATTTTCCCAAAAGTGAATGAATGAAATAGCACTACTGGGGTTTGAACTTGCTTACTACAATGTTGCAGTCCAGCACATTAGCCACTACATCACAGGGACTCCCCTTCCTTAAAAAGGGAATTGACAGCATTAATCTTATAATAATGAAACTTAGCATATCTTTTACAAACTTTTACCTTTTCACTTCACTATCAACGACATAAAATATCGTGCTGATTTAGACCACGAATATGGAGTTAGAATCAGGAAATACGTGAACACAACTTAGAATTTCAAATAATATTGTATTATTACATTTATACATAAAAGAAAATACACTTGTAATAATTTCTGTTGCAAATGATTGTATTGTCTGCAGGAAATATCAATTATATAAATATAAAAGAATACAATTCCACTTAACTGAGTCCTTGGAATGTTTATGGCAAGTTATCATACTTTCGACGGCCCTTTTCTATCTCTACTGAATTATTGGGAGCAACGATTTTTATATCTGACTCCATGAGATGCTGGTTCAAAAGAGGAAGATTTCTATCTTCAATTTCTGTTGCCAAAAATTGTGGGCATGTGATTGGTTGGTTTGAAAAGGGGGTATGTTGACCAAGGGAGACAACCCACTTACCATAGATATATTTTTTATAATATTTCCCTAAGTATATTTTAACAAAATAACTGCCATTTTAATATTACCTGCCTGTACAGAATGAATGCGAGAACAATTTGCGACAAATTAACAACAGCATATGCTATTGTTAATTTGGTGCAAATCTATCGAGTTTATTCAGGTAATAAAATATTTTATTGCCTGAATAAACTTAATAGAATGAATACAATGATGACAATAAGTTGTATGTATAGAGTTTGTGAGAAGAAATGTTCTTAATATTATTTGGATTATTGTCCTCTTTATTGTTATCTACACACCATTTCAGACGATGTGCCCTCTGGCCTTTTTCAAGCATTTCTTGTCGGACTCCGGAACCTTCTTGAACTCGACAACCTTGTCGTAATCAGGAGCCTTCACAGAATTTCGAACCCAACCCTTTATTCCATCCATGGTGGTAGACTGTTCTCATTCCGCTAACCATGACTGGGTACAAGTGTTAAGCTGTGTTAAGTATTCTATGTTACTATTCCCCTTAAAAAAATGTTTTTAGTGTAGGTTGAAAAGTCTTTAGTGTGCACACATGTAAATACTGAGCTGGACAAAGTCTATTCTTTAAGACTTTTTTTTAACAATTCTCAAAAAAGAATTTGGACTTCTACAAGCCAGTCTATTTTAAAACTATAAAATATTAAACAAAATGTAAGATTATACATAGAATTGCTTTTGATACGTTTGAGAATAAAACAATAACATTAGAAATCAATAACACCAAGTAATTATTTATTAAACCTGGTTTTATAAAAACCTGTATGCAAATTATTCATACCATATACTATGTAAAAATTTATGTCTTAATGATATATAACATACAGTGCAGGATTTTAAACACATTAATAATATGGGCTATTTTGAGGTAAATCTAACTCAGCTAGTCTTTAATAGAGACATTGTTAACAAATAAGATGCTAATTAAAATTGAATAATGATTATTTATTAATCATTGAGAATATAATGTAAATAACCAAGGAAATTGTGATGTTGGTGTTGAGTAGTTTCAGTTACAGACACACATAATCATTATAATAAGATACTATATCCCAATTCCATGGTGAAGCCATACAGTAGCACTGATACAACTACGGTTAATCAGTCCTACTGTATGGCTGCACAAGAATGCTGCGTGTGATCTTAAGCAAATCGTGGAAACAACACCCCACAAGAAAGCAGCTGTACAGCCACTTGCCCCCTATCACACAAAACATCCAAGTGAGATGAACAAGACATGCTGGACACTGCTGGAGAAGCAAGGTCAAACTCATAAGCAACATTTCCTATGGAAACCAGCATATGGACATGCCAATGTGGGCCATCCAGCAAAGATGTATATATATCAGCTCTACGTGAATACTGGATGCTGCGCAGAAGACCTACCGAGGACAACGATAGGGATGCTTGGCGAGAGATTGTCAAGGATATCCATGCTACTGGCATGACATTGTGATGATAATGATGATATCCCAATTCTGTTAGTAATTCTTCAGTGCTGTCTGCTCAGTCATCCATTCATGAGCATTTTATTTTTAACCTGAACATAACTGAGTTGGCAGCATTACACAAACTTGAATTGCCAGTGACATTGGGAGTAATAGGGTTTCAGTAAATTAGGTAAAAATCAGCAGCAACAGCAGTAGCATAAACCTAAAAGAGTTCCTTGCACATATGTATTCATCCTCAAGACCAGGGTTCTTCAGGCCAGATCTGGCCCCGCAATCCATGATCATCTGGCCCACAGTCCCTAAGAGAAATATTATTTTAATCTGACCCGCAAAGGAAACGGACCGTGGCTTAGATGCTTGTTGTTTTTGTTTTTTTAAATTACTGACTTTGACTCAAACATTGAAGGTTTTCTGCCTTCTCACTTCTGTGAATGTAGAGTTTTTGCTCCAATTAGAAAGAAATATTTCAATGCAAATAATATGAGGAATCTATTTAAGAATACTAACATGGATGTCATTTTATCCTTCTTGAGAGAAATAAAAATGCATTGAAAATTATAAATCAGATATAAAATACATCCATAAAAATACAACTGTAAAGGAAACTTGAGTACCAACTTTTATCTCAAACTCTAACAGTTTTTAGCTTTAAATAACCCAAAAATGGTTGATATGCTGTAAAACAACCAAACCAAACCACTTGTGTGAAGGAATTGCGAAATAGCTTAACCAAACGGCAACAAAAGAATATAGCCCTGTTGGCTGGGGCTATAGAATACACAGACTGCCACCGTTTGGACATGGGTGGTGACCTGTGATGCTTAAGAACAAAATCTTGGTGGCTGAGCAGTCCATGACATGCAACACTCCTCTTTGGTCCTTATTTAGGCTAGACAGTTGGTTGGAGAAGCCTCCTCTGATCAATCAGCTGGTCACATCCACCCTTAGCACCTATATGATTGACCCAATCCTATTGCCCTTGTGCTTCAGTCATGCTAAAGTTTTGAAAATAAATCTTACCAGAGCATCAACAGTGTTTAACTCCTGCAATCCATCGAACTATTTCTTTGTTTGATTATTTTTAAGTATATATATATATATTTACCAACTCCTCCGCATGAGCAGGATATGGCACAAGGTCAATTTCTTAAGTGGAGTTCAACAGGTTTGAATTCAGAGTTTTCCTTCTCCTAGCCATGGTTAAAGAACCCAGTCTGCCCTGCTATTTGCCCATAGCTGGAGGGAGAGTAGGATTTATACCTTTCCCAAGGGTATTAGCGCTAAGTGAAATGCAATTACCACGTCCAGGATTTGAACTTTTCCCATGATTTTAACCATTACACCATGATTTTAACCATTACACCATGCGCTTCCTTATTTTTAAGTATAAGGTGTGCTGAAGATCACTTAGAACTGTATTATCTCAACCCTTATCTCTGTTGTGCCATATGTCCAACTAAACAATTCAGAGTGAATTTTTGGAACTTATAAACCTGAGTTTGATGAGAAACACCTGAAGAAGGCCGGAAGGCACATTGGCCAAAACGTGTAGATAACAATAAAGATGAGGACAATAGCATGATAAATCCAAATGATACAAATTATCTAAAAAATTCAGAGAAATAATATCAGTAATATGCTTTGTGCTTTTGAGATAGCTCTTGAAGTCCTGTATTCAAGAGATGCAACACTTTTGACCACTGAAGTCTACTTCAAGTTCATTATAAAGAAACTTCCAGAGAAGAATATCCCACTAGCAAATTCATTAAAAGAAAGACTGAGCAATTATTCTTCCTCAAGAAGACAAACAGAAATTGTGTTGTATACTCTCTTTCTTTACTTCTATTATTCTTCTGCTCATCTTTGGTATCTTACGTTCTTCTTCTAGCGTCTTCTTCTAGCGGACTTCGTGTCTGGTCTTCCATTGGGGATTTCTCTTTATCAGAAGTCCTGTGTCATTGGTAGTTTTTAGATAATAACACAAGACTTCGCAGATTGAGTCAGCCGTGCACTTAACATGACTTACCACCGTTGTGGTTTGGCCGATACTGATCTAAACTCTGTTTCTAATCTAAACCGGAAGAGGGTCTTCTCCACCGATTCTCACGGTATCCACCGGAAGGAGGATCAGGACTGAGGTCAAGCCTTGTCACTCAATCCTTCAAGGCCGCCAGCTGCAACTTCTAACAGCCATTTTGGTTTCTACACTACTGTAAATAAGTGTTAGGATACTAACAATTATGTAACAATTGTAGGTTTACTTAAATAATTTCATGACCCTAGAACTTTGAAATATTAGGATAATGAGCTTTTTCACCTGCTTCTGAAGTTGTACTCAAAGAAAATTACAGATAGAATTTTTTAAAGACCTTTTCTCCAAAAATAGTGTACATTTGGTTCAGCAAGAAAATCAAAGTGTAAGTCAAAAATACTCAAAATAGAATTTTAAATAGTGACAACTCCATTAAAAACTAAAGAAAGTTACTATTAACTCATCTTCAGAGAAAAAATATAAAAATTTAAGTGAAATTAATTAAATGATTAAAAATTAAAAATATACTCCACAAAATAAAAACCTATGAAATAATGGAACAAACAAGAATAAGTATTCAAATCCTCATACAAATATGAATATATATTATGAACTAAGAAATCATCAAGTAATGCTGACAGATATTAGTTATCTTTAAAACTCTACCAATACAATCTAATGGCACAAACAAGAATAGAAGATGGAATAAGGGAAAATGATGTGACCATTGTTTGAAGAATATTTGCAAGAAATAGAACAGATATGATTCCATTGAGAAAAAAACCTTCAGCAACTTTTGAAGTTTAGTTGCTCAATGTGCTATTGGTACTATGTAACCCAGTACTACCTGTTTTATAGGCGGATCATCGATGACTAAATTGTTAACCCCACAGATTTTGTCTTGTGAGGAGGGTGGCTAGACACCCTGCAGAATAAAAAAACAAGACTAAGGGCCAGGGGAAGCTCTTTCCTCAACAACCATTGAGCAGATTATTTTGAAAGTCCAACCCCTCCTTATCGCAGCAAGGCCATGTAAATTTGGTAGTGTCAGAGCCATGCCGTCGGAACTTAAATTCCTGGTAGGGTCTCCTAAGGTGGACAGGTCTGGTACTCAGTTGTATTAGGGCCACAACCCGGCCAAAGGAGCTCTGGTGCAAATCCAAATGGCGTCTTCATCATTGTCTATGGAAAATCTGCAGCAAACAAAGGCATTTCCTTCCCCTGACTGGGATATACCTGCGAGGTTTGGGGTCTGCTTGTTAAAATCCTATAACTAAGAAAATTGTGATGACATAGTTTTGGTTACAGACAGGCAGTTGTTACATAAACTCCATTATAATAAGAAGATAGTTTACTGAATTGAAATGATTATTGATTTTTGAAGTTATTCCTTATCTCATTGAATCTTACCTAGAGAGGTATAATATGACTAAATTTTTAAGCAATAAAATAGAACACTTTTAAAAAACTTTTGTTTGACCTTTGAATCCACAAAGAAAATGCATAATTTTGTTAATACTGGTATCAATATTGGTATTAATACGAGTACTGTAAAGTTTGATATTATAACATCAATACTTGATACCATATAACTGTAAACAAGTGATCATTATTGTTGTCAAATAAAAGAAAAATGATTGCAATGGAACTGGAGCTGGAGTCCCTAAGTTGGGTGGTGCTGAATCTCAATACTTCCTAGCAACTCCTGCGGCACCGTCGTTGCCAAACCGCATTGGTTCCTACCTTTCCTTTGAATCACAACGTCTGTGTGGAGAGGGAGGATCTGCTGCTAGGGCCACAGCTCATCCTCCATAAAAACCTGCCCAGGCTACGTAGTTTTCCACTACAAAATGGAGAGGACCGCCTCGCTGACAAGAAAGCAACCGGGAGTGATGGCTTACCAGCAAATATCTTGAAGGCATGGTGCAACACTGCTTCAACCACTACACTAACGACTGTGCAGTTGCTGGGAACATGGACACATCCCCCAGGACAAGCGGGATGCTACCATTGTCCCCTTATACAGGAACAAAAATCGGAGAAACTTCAGCCTAGCTTGATAAGTCTTGCGCGTGTTACACTGGTGCGTCTGCAGACATTGCATCTTGCACCCATCCAGGGACACAGTGTGGCTTCTGAGCAACCAACCGCAGGAGGGGTGCCAGGAGAGAGGATGCCACTCTGCACCGCATTGACGGACCTAACGAAGGCATCCAACCTGGCCACCCGAAGTGTTCGCAGTCACCGCACCAGAGACTCCAGATATTGCTATTCAAAAATTGTACCGCTCAACCACTCACGAAGTAGAAAAAAAAAAGAAAAGTGGGCTACGCCATTGTCTTTAGTAGACGGAAGGATGCCAACCATTGAAAATATAAATAGTTATGGTTGGTTTGGTTGGCACCTTTCCATTCACTAAGGACGATGGCATAGTTTAAAAAAAAAAAAAAGAAAAGATTATCTGCATCTGCACAAATGGCTGAACAGGTTAATCCCTGGTGCACTGACTGTACACAAACTGTGATGCTTTCTGGGGCTACTGTTTTCTCTCCCTCCTTCTGTCTCTCTTTGCTGTGGAGGCTACTCTCCTCTCCGCCTCACTCCTCTTCATGCCTTGTTTAACATTAAGGCGTCAGGTCACTCGATTTAAATAAATAGTTATGATTGTAATCAAAACAAAACAGGTAGTTTAATATTGAGCAACCCAATATTTTATCTTTCTAAAAATGCACTCAGACTAAAATTTCTGAACTCTTTGCCTACCAAATTTCCCCCACGGCTGTATCAAATTTTCTTGGTATTTTTTACCTGTATGATGGGATATTTCAAAGCTCAGAACTCATTCTATTCAAATAAAATCCTATTATTATTATTATTATTATAATCTGAGTCCTTCTGCTCAATTATAATGAACTAACCATCAGTTTTTGTACTTTGCTTGGGTGTGGTATGCAGTGGTGGGAGAGACGCTGTGCCGTGAGTGGTTTAAAGTAGGCAAAGAGTTAAACCATAATTTATAAAAATGTTTGTTGTTTTTTAAATGTATAAATTTGTTTGTGTAAGAATGATTTAATGACAGTTACATAAATAATACAGGAGTAAATCCATTTTTTGTTTTTTTTTTGTCTTTAGATTTTAAGGATTTCTTCATTTTGAATATTTGAAACTATCTTTGTATGAAAAATATTTTTCTTTTATATTATTTTATTTCTCTTTCAGATATATAATTGCTATAGAAGGTGATCAAGATATAGAGGAGTACTTATTTGATCTTCTAGATAAATCAGATCCAAAAGTGCAGACTTTTGTTTCCCAATTACTCAAGCAACGAAAGAAGTCAAAAAGAAATAATAAAGGAGGTCAGAAATCAAATGAAAATTTGTTACCAAAGGTAGGAATGAATATTCTGTTTGTAAGAATACTTACTATCAAATATTACTAAACATTGTTCTTATATACAGTCAATGATGAAATTATTCATACACCCATCAATTTTGAATATTTTTAGGCATTTCTCAGAATCTTCTTACTGTACGAATAATTTTGTCTTTTACTATTTTGCATAATTTGCCTATCAAATTTGTTGTATTTGTCAAATTCTTATTTCTTATGAATGTCGTCACCATAGGTAAATAATAGACCGTGACATTTTTATTTTAAAAAAAGAAAGAAGAATGATATGCTATACAGAAAAAATATAAGAAAAAAAAAGATAGAGAGAGGGGGTGAGTACACAGAAGAGATAACGCTAATCTGTTTCAATCGAACATAATGAAATGATGAAAAGAAGGAAAGAAAGAAAAGAAAATGAGAGTTAAATCAAGATTATTATACTTTTTACATATTTGAATATTTAGTAATAGCTCTTAAGTAAACATCTCAAACATCATAATTAAATTATCATACTGTGGTATATCCACAGGTCCTGATAGTTATTATTATTATTTCATTTTTTTTAAAATGTTCTAAATTGACCATCCTTTTATTAAATTATTTCATTGTATATACAATAATGAAATTTCATAATTTAGATATAACAATGTTGAATAAATGACTAAAATGGTGAAAAAATATTTTGTGCCGCTATTTTTTATATTTTTTTGTGGTTTTTCATTAGAGGATATTGTAGGTATGAAAGTTTATCCACATTTTAAATCCTGTAACTTACAAATATTAAAAGTAAAGTATTTTTAACATTAGTATGTCTCATCTATCATTTTAATCTGTTTATCTTATATTAATAATTAGACATTTTTTAATTTTTATATATTTTACAAAATTTGTAAACTTGCCCAATTACTATAAAAAAAACTGATATAATATACATAGAAAGATAAAGTTTATATTTATCTGAATTTTTGGGATGAGGCTTGATAATTTGTATTATTTGGATTTTTCAGACTATTATCTTCATATTTATTGGGCCAGTGTGCCCTCTAGCCTTCTTCAGGTGTTTTTTGTCAAACTCAGGAACCTTCTTGGAACTCTGAAATGAACACTTTATTCAATCCACCAGGGTAGATTATTCTCCTTCCATTAACCATGACTGGGTACAAGTGTTAAGTATTCTGTTATTATCACCCTTGGCTAGGATTGAACCTGCAACCTAGAGATGATTGTCACTTAGAACTGTATTAACTGAACCATTTATATCCGTTGTGAGTTCAACAAGAAACATCTGAAGAAGGCAGAAGTGCACATTGACTGAAACATTGTGTATATAACAATAAAGATGAGGACAATAGTCCAAATAATACAAAAAGTTTATATCTATTTTGAATAAAATGTAAATATTTTTTAATATTCAGGTCTATCAAAAAATGGAAAGTGGTCCAGATTATTTTCAAGGGACAAAGAAACAAGGAAAAAATGACAAATCAAAAATATCCAAAAAAGCTGCTTCAAAAGAAAATGTTGATTTTGAGGTATTTTTTATTTTATTTATTATAATTATGATGTTTTTATTTACTTTATTTTTATAAATGAGTGTGAATTATTTGGTATCAAATTTAGTATTAATCCTAAATCAAATGTTTTCAATGTGAAATGTATTCCCTGGTCATGGTAGGCAATGATAGTGATGATGCTACAGAGAAGCAGTATTTCTTGAGGACTTACTGTTCCATCTAGCCAAATGGCAGAGTTTATATGGACTACTTTTTTCATTTTTTACTAGTATTTGTTTTGTATTACTGCATAATTTTTAGTAACTGTTTTTTGCTTGTTTTTTTACAATCTTTTATTATTAGATTTCTAAATAAAAGGAAAAAAAACAACAGTTTATGTATTTTTGTAGTTTTAACATATTTCAGACAAAACGGACATAAATTGACTATAAAACAAATCAGCCTGTTAGAAATCTGCCTGTTTATGTAACATGTGGGGCCATATTTACAAGTTGGCCATGTTTCTATCAGAACATAAATCATAATGTACAAAAATAAAGCAATATCAAAGTTGTAGAATAAAAAGAAAATATTTTATCAGTTTAAAAGTTTAGTAATTTAGCGTACTGCAAAAATGAATTTAAAAATTATCTTAAATGTAATTAACTTTCATTTTAATCTATTTATTCGCTTAGATTTTTATAAAATGATGTGGTTTTAGGCATTTAGGTTATTTTTAGTGTATGTTCACTGGTTATTTTTTTAAAACCCCATTATATGTGGTTCATCAGGCTGAAAAGGAATTAAAGGAAGAGAAAAGAAGGCACTTTTAAGTTTCAGACTTTTATTCTAGCTTCATAGCTATTTTGTGGAGAGGAAATTTCTTCCTGTGATAGTTGTAACATCTGTTCCCAGTGGCTGAGGTTTCCTTTTGGTGCCAGGAAGGAGGTCTTTTCTCTGCGCATGCCCAGATGGTTATTCCTGTCTGAGGGCTCCTGGGAGATTGTTATTTTTAGAATTTTTTATTCTATTTAATTTTATTTTAATCCCCACAGGTTAAATATGTGTGTATACTTTCTTCTATTTGTAGCGTCAATCCAAAACTGAAACAAACAATAAATCAGTTAAAGACTTTTCCAAAAAAAAGGCTAAGTTTGTTTCACTTTATTCTCAAGAAGGCCAAGCAAGAACAGTTGTGAAAATTCCAGGTAAGTTTATTTACAATTGAACAATTTTTATATTTCCACATGAGTGTATGAAACTGACAAGTGAAAAAATATGATTCAACTAATAAAACAGATTTAAAAAAAAGAAAGAAAAAGTAATTGTCACTTCCCTTATTTACTTTACAAAACAATAAATATCACTATTCTTGGAGCGATGAAAAACATGTCTGATCACCTGTCAGTTTAGCGTTCATCTCTCTCTCTCTCTCTATATATATATATATATATATAAACAAAAGACACATCTCCTGTTTAACAGTTTTATTTTTGATCTTTTCGAGTTTTCTGGCCAACTTTTTAATATTTGGGTGGAATTCATGGATAAGTCCACCAAAGTTCAGGTCCTGAGTACTTTGGTGGATTTATTCATGAATTCCACCCAAATATTAAAATGTTGGCCAGAAAACTCGAAAAGATAAAAAATAATATTGTTAAACAGGATATATGTCTTTTGTTTAATTCTACATGTATAAATGAAAGAATGCTGCCCATATACACACACATATATATATATATATAAAGAAATTTGAAAAACGAAGTGTTCCAAAAATAAGATGAATTTATTTATCGATGCTTAAACGTTTCAGTTTATTTAAACCTTCATCAGGATAGATTATGGGGTGAAGAAATTGATGGATGTTTTGTCGATGACAGGAGTTAGAAAAATCTTTATAAAAAGATTTATTAAAACTTGTTTTAAAAAACAATGAGGACTGTCTAATGCTGCATATTCAAATTTTGAGTGTATTTATTCTGTTATGACGATTTTAGGTAATGTGACGTAAACAGTGACATAATTTTTGTTACGGGCATCTCATATAAAGAGATTATTATATTATTATATATAAATATATACCGTGCTGCATGTGTTGTCATATAAAGAGATTATTATAGAACTGTGAGAATTATAACACTAATTTGTAATTGGTGAATAATGATTTTGCTTTGTGGTTTTAAAAAATGTCATTATTTGATTTCAAGGAGAAATAGAATGGAATAGAAACATTTGTAAACTGTTAAAGTGAATCTGAAAATATTTTAGTAAATGATTTGCTATTGTTATCTCCTTAATCTGATAAAGATTTAATAATAAATGTGCAATTTTTTCTTGTCATAGGTCGACATACTTGTGATTGTCAAGCGTTGAAACATGAACTTGTTAATAATTGTTTGGAATGTGGCCGGATAGTTTGTGCACAGGAAGGAGCTGGAGTTTGTCTCTTTTGTGGCAATTTGGTAATTTTTTCTTTTTTAATAATTTTTCATTTTTTGCTTCATAATATAATTGAAAAGATGATGTATCTGTACCAGAGAATGATTATTATTACTAGTTAAAAAAAAAAAAAAAAAAATGTCCTCTGGGTGGTGTAAAAATTAATTTTTGAAAGATATTGCATAAGGGGTTGGGAGTTAAAAATTCAGTGTCAGAGGGTTTATATCATAACTAAGTAAAATCATCAAATTTATTTAAAGAGTAAGAAAAATAAAACAATTTGAAATGGAAAATTAAATAATTATTTTGAATATTTTAAACATAAATTTTACACAAAATCGTAGGTATTTATCTATTTGTAAATGTTTTAGTTAACTTCTTGTTGCTGAAAAAAAGGGTGAGATTACGAATTTCTTCTTGAGTGTATATAATACAAGGTTGTTCTTTATGTATTGATGATTTTGGGTAATGTGATGTAAGCAGTGACATAATTTCGGTTACAGACAAATTGAGACCGAATCTCCATTAATAATAGATTATAAAATAATTTTTATAGCTAAGAACTTTTTGTGTGACAAATTATGAACATTTTTTCACTTCCATATTTCTATTTCATCACGCATCAAGTAAGTGTAATAGAAACACTTATCCATTGAGAATCTGAAAATATTCTACTAAATGATTTGATATTTTTATTTCTAATTATTATATATTTTTATTTTTTAATTATTATATTATAATATTTGTTATCTTAATAAGTAAGTAAAGTCAAGTCATTAGGGTGGCTTAAAGACAGTATCAGTAAGGGAGTCTATCCCCTTTTCACTAGCACTAGACCAAGGAGATTGTTTTTGCATCAGAGGTGGGGCGCTACACCTACCATCAACTCCTTACTTATCCCTCTGCTACTCATACGCTGAGTTGGCAAGGGCTCATATTGAACCAGCAACCTTGTGGTTCCTAGGGGGACACTCTACCAACTGGCTAAACCGGCCCTTACAATATCTTATCTTAATATAATTGTGGAATTATTGCATATAGTGCTCTGGTGCACCATAACTCATCAAAGGCTCATATATAGTACACAGAATAATGTAATAATGTCAGGAAAATGAATAGCGTACAGTCATAATATATATATATATATATATATATATATATATATATATATATATATATTTGTGAATAAAAAGGCATTAAATACCAGGGGTATCGTGATTATGGACCATTTCCACTTGTGGGTATCTGAAGCCCACTGAGCTTCATCAGACCACATTTTTATTTTATTCATACTGGCAAATAGCCAAATTAAGCTTACATTCATCTTAAATTTGCTCTGTTTATAAAAATTAAGCATTGAGCTCTCTTTCGGAACCTGAACTCTATAACAAACTACTGGTAGAGAATAGGACCAGCCTAGAATCACCCTTGTACCAAGAAACTTGGTACCACAACAAAGAATGTATATATATATATATATATATAAAGAAATAACAATCTCTAAGTCTTTTGTTGTTTCTTTACTTATAAATTTGCTCTGTGATTCTAACAATAAGAGCAAACATTGAGCTCTCAAACTGTGACAGGTTTAAAAAAAAAATTCTATGTCGTTAGGAAGATTTCTTCTCTGGACTTTTGGATTATATATATATATATATATATATATATATATATATATATATATATGTGCACGCGTATGTGTACTGAGGGCCATATCAAGTCTGGTTTTGTTGAATTACAGGAAGCTTGAAGGTTTTGAAAAATGCAGTGTTTTGGCAGCCTACAACAGATGCAGGAAGTTTATTCCATGCCTCAGCAATTCTGAGCTTTAAAAAAATGTTTCCGAAAGTCATGTGAGTTATGCTGTTTTCTGACCTTGTAGGCATGCCCACGTGTGTTAGAAACATGGAGATCAAAAAGGTGCTCAAGGTTGCTGTTGGTAAGATGGTTGCCAGATGCTGGAGTTTAAATGAATAAACTAATGTAATACAATGAAAGTAAAATCATTTAAAAGAATCTCATTTTCTAACTTTCCAGTAATCTGGAAAATTGAATTAAGAGAAAAAAAATTTTTCTGTTGTTTTTTAATTTTTTAAATAGAATTAATATGTTATATAAATTCCCATCAATGTTTGGTAGAATGTATATATTAATATGCCTGTTCCTAAATCTTCCGTTCATTATCATCCTGCAACACCCTCTAGTTAAAAATGAGACTGTCCAAATTGTTCAAGATGCAATGTAAAAATGTAAATCCAAATTATCTAGTATTGCTTAATTGCAGATTTCTTATTCGTCCCATTTTATTTAACCCAATTTTAAAGATGAAACATTCCAAATGGTCTTGTGTCACTTAAATGCCCAATGTAAAATTAAAATGAATTGAAAAAAATAAAAAGGTTATGTTTGTTTTATTTGTAATATTAAATAACAGAATATATTTTGGTAATTTTGATCATATGTCGTCCCTGCCTTAATTTACGCTATGTTTTAGCGAGTCAGCGTCAGGTAAATTTCGAGCCCAACTTAGATATTTTCCAAGTCATGTTTTTGTCACTTTTTTCTTGGCAAATTAATGTAGCTATCTTAAATGTCTACCCCCATATTTTTTTATCGGCAAGTCAATGTAAATATTTTACAACCCTCTTTAAGAAAGGGTGAAAGTGAGTTAAATCAAGATTATTATACTTTTTACATATTGAAGTATTTTGCAATAGCTTTTGACTAAACATATCAAACGTTGTAAAACTTAAATTATCATACTGTGGTATATCCACAGGATATCCTGCTAGTAAAAAATATTGCTTTATTTATTCAGATCAGTGAAATGAAAATGAGATAAACATTTTTCATAATTAGTTTTTCCATAAAAAGTTGAGAATAACTATACAAAAAAATTATTCTGTTTTATAATGTTAATTAAATCATCTACAAAAATTTTTGAATACAAAACCAAACTTGTAATTTTGTCATTAAATTTCTAAATTCTTTTTCTTATTTAGGTTTGTACTAAAGAACAACAGAGAATTTTGGCTGAGGGAACAAAAAAAAGTGAAAAATTGCGGCAAACTTTGATGAAGGATTCAGATAAAGTGTTACAGCAAATACACAATCAAATTCTTGAAATTTCAAAATATTCAGGAAGTAATGTAGACTCTGAAGAAACTTCCAAAGCCATTGAATTCAAAAATAGGTTATTGGATTATGACAAAACTAGGTAATTATTTTTTTTCTAATCTTTCTATTATACTTTTCTATTAATATCGGTTATTATTACTGACAGTTTGTTTAGACTAATTATTTGATGTTAAACTCCATCTAGTGATGAAGTTCCAATTTTGGTACTCTTGGGAATTAGGAGTCTCCCTTTATCGTCATTACTCCCTGACCTGGAGTGGTAGCACTTGTCAGGGTCCCATCTATGGATTAAATAGATCAAAATATGAGTGTGTTTTTAAAAAAATTGAGTTTGGAAAAAAAAAATTGAAAACCCAACAAGAATGAATAAAACATAATGTCTTCGGCATAAAATAACCCAATGAGGGTTGGCATGCTGTAAAATCCAACCAACCAACATAGACTAATTAGCAGCATAAAAAATCAATTCTTTTTTTTTTTTTTTTTTTGAGTTAGACTCTGAGTTTTGTATTATCAACCATCAAATGTATAATGTTTTTTTTTTCTTGTCTACAAAATGTTTTCAGGAAATATTTATGCTTATGCATGCACACAGTGTTGCATACTCATTTTATGTTAGATGTATCTAGGTGTATATTGTAGTGTATACCCATGGAAATATACTCATCTTGTATACTGCACCTATATGATTTACCCAACCCTATTGCCCTTATGGCAAGCCCCAACCCCTTTTTATCATATGGGTGCTAGAAGGCGGTGGCTGCGGGTCTACATGTCCTGGGAATGACGTTAAACTCTATCTGATGGTGAGGTTCCAGTTCTGGAGGTTTGGGGAATGTGGAGCACCCCTTCATCACCATTGCTCCCTGGTCCACTCTGACCCGGAGTGGTAGTACCTGTTAGGGTCCCATCTATGGGTTAAATAGAAAAATGTATTTAAAAAAATATTGTATTATCCATTAATTGATTTATTTCAAAACTTTATTGGCATTAAATGACCCACTGAGGTTGATATGCCGTAAAACAAAACAAAACAAAACAAAACAAACAAACAAATCATTTTGTATACTGATCTTCTATGGATCTGGGTAAATAACTTCTCAGTTGGATCTAAGCTGGATATATCACTGGGTGACTTGGTTGTTCTGGTCTTAGTAGCTGGCTTGGGCTTCCTGTTGATTTCTTTGGGTTTTTCATCTTTTCTTGTGTTGTTGCTTGTTTTAAATTAATGAACACAAGACTTTGTTGTTTTACTTAGAACTCATACTTTAGTTTATAAAACCCAGATCAACTCAAATGTGCAGAGATTTTTGCTTCGAATGGCCAGACCACCATTGCAAACCGTCTCATTCAGCATGCAGGCAAAATAACTTCTCACATTGGCTATCTAATGTGACAGCCAATGTGAGAAGAGTCAAATACAGGGTTAAATCCTGTCAATCAAATTCCCTGTATTTTTCCATAAAACCATTAGATTTGGTTTAACTACACTACCGTATACAGTTGGAATGGTGATCATGTGTTAAATATTTTTATCAGGTATCAATTGTTAATTTGTTCAAAAGCTTTTTGGTGTTCAAATGACCAATGCCTCTTGTATTTTTAGGATAAGGGACTCATAGAACCCATTTATTTTTGGTACAAACTAATTATAATAATTTATGAACCCAAAAAAGGACTGTACCAGGTTTACTGAAAAAAGATACTGATCTTTTTAAAGAAAAATAAAAGTGGCTTTCTCACAGAATGTACATATAAGTGGGTATTTTACTATAATACATAACCCTGAATGTTTTGTTTTCTTGTATAATAAAGCTATGTCACTTGAGAAAACCAAATCTATTAAACAATTTTTCTCATATGTTATTCCCAGTTGATTTTTTTTATTTGAGGTTATTGTTATTTAATCACATTAGTTATATAAAGTAAGTAAAGTCGTCGTGGTGGCCTAATGTTGGTATCAGCCAGACAACGAGGGAGTCTATCCCCCTTTCACTAGCACTAGACCAAGTAGATTATTTGTATGTCTGAGGTGGAGCGCCACACCTACCATCTGCTCCTCACAGATCCCTGTGCTACTCATACGCTGAGTTGGCTAGGGCCTGTATCGAACCCAGAACCTTGTGATTTCTAGGCAAGTGCTCTACCAACTGAGCTAAACCAGCAGAGCTCTGTAAATGGAGTTCAAAACTGTTTGAATTATGCAAATATCCCAAGTGGTTCAAAAGTTATGAGAATTTAAAGCCCCAAAATTGGGGGTACAAAAGTGGACATGATTCTGTTAAAAAAAAGATGTCAAATCACAGACCAATTCAAAACAAGAAATTCAGTAATTTTTTCACCATTTCTTTATTTTTGGATCAATTTTGATAGAACTTGGAATTCTTATGTGAAATTGTATGTTCTTTCTGATTTTAAAATTTAAATTGTATGTATTTGTTTTTGTTGTTTTTTTAGTTTCACTACTAATTTCTTTATTCCCCTCCCCCCCGTGTCTTTTTAAACAGTGTCAAGAGAACGCATGTAATTGACGATGATGCAGATTATTTTAGTTCTGACTCTCAGTGGTTGAGTAAATCTGAACGAGAGGCTTTAGAACGTCGTGAAGAAGAAATGCGGGAAATACGTTTCCGATCTTCACGGGAAATCAAAGTAACATTTGATTTTGCCGGACGCCGTATTGTAGATGAAGAGGAAAAGGATGGATTTGCTGTTAACAATATGTATGAAGATCAAAAAGCTGCTGCACAAGAAGAAGCAAGAAGAGCTACTTTAAAGGCCAACAAAGATGATAATTCTATTCATCGGGATCTTGTTAACCCTTCAATTAATATGAATGTACCTAAGGTATGAGTGTTTCTTTATACTTATAGTTTTCTAAAGTTTAAGGGATACATAACATTTTTTTTAATGATATTATTTTTATATTATTTTGATTTTATATAAATCTGTAAGAAATAGATTTACCTTGAATAAACAAAATACCAAAAGAAGTAGAATTAGTCAAAATCTTTAAATTTAAATATTATAATGAAAGAATTTATTTAGGATTGTTGAATTTGATGTTGTAAAGGTCGCCTACTTTTTTTATGTTACTTTTTGAGAAAAGCAATATATTTTGGCAAATTCACTATTATAATTGCATCATAAACAAAACACCATAAAAACCACAAACACCACTTAAATACCATAAACACCACAAGCACCACTTAAATACCATAAACACTATAAACAACACAAGCACCACTTAAACACCATAAACAACACAAGCACTACTCAAAAACCACAAACAACACTTAAATACCATAAACACCACAAGCACCACTTAAATACCATAAACACTATAAACAACACAAGCACCACTTAAACACCATAAACAACACAAGCACTACTCAAAAACCACAAACAACACTTAAATACCATAAACACCACAAACACCACTTAAACACCACAATTGCTCTTCAGTTACAATTGTGTTTACCATGAGAAAAAAAGATGAAAATTGGTGACATTTATTCTTTTTTTTATTAATCCTTGGGTTTATAAACATTTTGACATCCAGGATTCCTGTCCTTATTTAAGTTTGTCCTTGATAGTGGCAAATTAATTTAGATATCTTATGATACCTCCCCCCACTCAGGCAAAATAAAAATAGAATAAAATACAAAGAACTTGGACAATATTTTATTTCAATTGAATCTGTACAAATTTTAATTGAATTTTTACAAAAATCAAACTCAAATTTCAAATTTCCCCTTTTCACTAGTGCCACTGATCACAAATCTATTTGGATGTTATTCTTCAAATTTCCCCTCTCCAAAATAATCAATCTCAAAATTTTCATCAGGTTAATTTTTTCCTGCTAAAAAAAAAAAAAAATACACATCATCCATTAAAATAATCATCTTATAAAATATATTTATTTTTCAATAATTAAATGTTTAATATCTGAGGTTAATTATATTTGCTAAGCCTATGATATTTCTGTTATAATTGAATATTTATTTTCCAGTTTATAGAACCAGAAAATAGTGAGGCAACCCAATCTCCTTTGTTAAACATCGATTCAGGAAAACGAATGGCAATACGTTTACAAGACAAAGAAATTCAAGAAATGCATGATGAAGGTTTTTGTCTCAGTATGCATCAACCTTGGGCATCTTTATTAGTTATGGGAATCAAAATGTGAGTATGTCTTTATTATTATTATTATTATCATTATCATTATTATTTTAATCTTTCAAAAGTTATTAGATTTACTTGCAAAAATATGCACCATTGGACGCAAGTATTTCAGTTCTAATGAATATATATATGTCTTACCAAAAGGATAGGGCAAATCTGGAATGATATTAAGACATTGTTAGATACACACATACACATATAAACACACACACACAAATAAAGAATTCGGAGGAAGATATCACCAAACATACAACAGTATGAACAGATCCTTGCCACAAGGTAACAACTCCAGAACTTAGCTTTCCGAAATCTGTTGACAAAGGGATCTTTATCCCAATATATTAAGAAAATAAATCAAAGGTAGACGAATAACATTATAGTTACCTTATTTTTCTTTACACTTGCATTGTGATAGCCTTCAAAAGTAACTACCAAATGAATATATATATATATATATATATATATATATATACTAAATTAGAAAGACTTATGAAACTAAACAATAATGTAATTAAAAAGAATTTTATTTTGATAGATTTTTTATGAAATTATACATAAAATTGATTTGATATGTCTGAGAATAAAACACTAATAATCAAAATCAATAACTCCAAATAATTATTTATCAAAATCAATTTTGCTAAAACTAGTATGCAAATTAACCACACCATATACTATGTGAACCTTTATTTCTTAGCAATGTATAAAACACATTGTATGATTTTAAACGCATTAATTACATGTGCTAACTCAACTAGACCTTCATGGAAACATTGTAATAGATAAGATGCTAATTAAGATTAAATAATAATTATTTAATAATCATTGAGAATATAACATAAATAACTAAGGGAATTATGACGTTGGTGGTGACGTAGTTTTGGTTAGACAGACATACAGATAATTTCCATTATGATAAGATATGAAATTTATTATACATTCAAGCAATTCATATTTGTGAGATGCAAATATATTTAATATCAAAGTAGGAGGTTTGGTTTAAATTACAACCTTATGTTAAAAGTGTATCACATTAAGCTTAAATGTTTCATTGTAAACGGATTGAATTTTCTTTTCTTTTTTTCCAAAGAAAATCAAAAAAATAAATGCCATAAATTTTTCTTTGCGTAAAAGAAAAATCAGAAATAGCCACAAAATAAACAGCATATGAAAAAATCAAAATTAAAAACATACCAAAATGACATTAAAACCATCTGTTACTGAGTCAAGCTTTTGCCTGTGTGTGAAATAGGCTGAAACTGATACTCTAACGGACAAAATATTTATAGGGAAAGTTACCGGTGTAGAAGACCGTAAATAATCACTTATTGATCAAATCACAACCTGACCACATATATGAAGGACAAAACCTAAAGCCATTTGTTAGCTGAGAGCAACGCAAGAAGTGCTGACAACTATGTTGGATGAAGGCTGAGACGTTATCAATTTCACTCAAGTCACTTTAGCAAGGGGGTATGATGTTGAAAACATCTGAAAACCCCCAATTAACTAAAGAACATCACTGATGATGCATCCAACCGCATCTTAGAGATGTAGTTTGCAAAAAAAAAAAAAAAATTTTATTACTTAATACACATTTGCTTTAAATTTAAAATTTTTCTCTAT
Source organism: Doryteuthis pealeii (assembly GCA_023376005.1). NCBI lineage: Eukaryota > Metazoa > Mollusca > Cephalopoda > Myopsida > Loliginidae > Doryteuthis > Doryteuthis pealeii. Next base: position 21,112,009 of record CM042140.1, on the reverse strand, counting down.
TCTAATTACTTGCATTTATCTTGATAATTTTTTTTTTCTAATAAATAGTTTTATTTGAAAGTAAATAATTGCCATGATTTACTTTTAAAGGAAATGCATATTTATCATGCTGAAGCACTGAATCTTTCAAAGCCTCCATGCTTCCTGTAGTCTGCCGACACTATACCTGATGCCACTCTCCACATACATATGCACATGCGCGCACATTACTACTGTAAACTGTACATGTTCCTGACACTACATTATTCTGTGTACTTGACATGAGACTTTGATGAGTTGTGGTGCACCTGAGCACTGTACACAATAAATTTCATTATTATTATTATTAATTACAACTCAATCTGTAACTTTTGTTGTTTGTCCAAGGAAAGTCTTATAGATTGTAATGAAACCTTTCCTTTTCAAAAGGGGGGGAAGGTTAATGAGAAACTCAGTAAGATTATAGTTTTAATATTACTTTTCAGAAATAAATTACAAAATAATTATATGGAATGGCTAATGTATTTTAAAATATACTAACCAATCAGATTTTTATTGTGTTTCAGGTATTAATAAGGGTTTGAAAAAAAAAAAACTATCATGAAGAGATGATAAATATATAGTTAAATATCTGCTAATTAAAACACCTGAATCTAATTGACAAATGTACATTTTTTTTATTATAAAGACTAGAAGCAGCTACCCAGTGATGCCTGAGTAGAGGGAGGCAAACTCTGGTGTATTGATTTGTTTACTTTTGAGATTTACAAATGCTGTACATTTTTAAGTAGAATTTCAATGCTTTTTCTATGTATATTTTAATTTTTAAATCTTTTCGAATATAAATCAAATCTTAAAATTTTTTGCATAAAATGCAAGAAACGGTGATATTTAATGTGTATATACATTTAATTTGTTGTTAATCATTTTATTTTCTTAGTTTCCTCCAGGCATACATACGTACACACCAACTGCCCTTTATATATGTATAGATAGATTACAGAAAGAAAAATTCCACAACCAAATTGTGTAATGGCAAAAATGTTATGATTTCCAAGTCATCTAAATATTTTGCATCTTTACTTGTCTTTATTGTTCATATGTTTTGGAATAATATACAAAATTATCATTTTCATTTAGACATGAAGGACGAACATGGTATACTCCTCACCGAGGCAAGTTGTGGATAGCTTCTACTGCCAAACCCCCTGACAAAGAAGATATTAATACAGTAGAAATGAGTTACCGTCACATGTATAACTGTAATTATTTCTGTTTATATATTCAATTAATGTGTTAACATTGTATTTTATATGTCTTTTATATACAGGGTGATTGAAGAGTAATTCACTATTCTAAATTATTTATAATTTTTTTTTGTATGCAGTTACATTTTTCTCAATTCCTTAATGTATGTTCCTTATGGTGCTCCTCCACATTTTGCTTTTGTTGTTTGTAAATGGCTGAATCACTATTTTCCTGGGAGATTAATGGGTAGACGTAATCCGCATGAGTGGCTGGTCAGAAGCCTTGATTCATTTTTTGTAAAAATAATGATTCAGAAATAAATTATAAGATTTTTAGAATATGGAATTACTTTACAATCACCTTGTATATATGCATTTCTGCCAATGTTGGTAATGTGAAAAAAAATAAATAAATAAAAAGACATCCCTGAAAATAACCACTGAAAATTATTTTTTTCTTTGGGACTCTAAGAAAACAATAATTTTCATTAGTTATAATCAGATGCAATTTTAAATATAAAAAGAAGAATAGAAGTTTTGTGAACTAAGAATATCAAAAGTTTCAGTGATCATGATCAGGTAAAAGGCATGAATCCATTTCTTCTCTCAGCTATGGGTAAAAAAAGTAGGACTGACTGGGATCTCTAGCCTTGTTTGGTATCCAGTGTGGGAGAAGGATAACTCTGAATTCAACCTTGTTCTGGTAACTCCTGTGTCCTTGCAAAGTTTTGAAAGATCAAGTTTACACAAGATCCCCATCATTTTTTTTTTTTGGGGGGGGGGGATTGGTGCCCCAAGCTTTAGAAGTAGATTATGTAGAGCAATCCCTATTAATTTAAAGCTGTTGAAAAACTCAGTTAAATAATTAACAATTCCTGGGAACTGATGGCACCAACTGATTTATAGGATCTTTCATCTCCAGAGAGCAAATCCAGAAGTCTTATGTTTATTTCTTTTATTGAAATATATTTCAGTGCTAAAATTGCTCAAAATAACACCTTGCAGTAATGTTCAAATGTGGCTCCCATTACAAATTGCGTTACTGTGTGTTTTCATTACTGTAAGAATTATAATATTTTGTTTGTTCATGTCAAAACTTCAGAATAAACATTATTTTTGGTTTTACACTCTAAGGCCAAGATGAAGGGATCATCAATATTTCCAATTCTTGAAAAACCTAAAGCTGACCATGTAAAAAGATAGGATCTGCCAGATTCAATCCTACAGCTTTTAGTAATTACTGTCATAGAGATTTATTGATGGTCTTGACCAGGCTAACTGGAGCAATCCCTATTAATTCAAAGCTGTTGAAAAACTCAGTTGAATAATTAACCCTAATCTGTTCTTGGGAACTGATGGTGCCAACTAATTTATAGGATCTTTCATCTCCAGAGATCAAAATCCAGAAGCCTTATGTTTATTTCTTTTACTGAAATATATTTCAGTACTAAAATTGCTTAATCACAGCAGCATTTGTTATCAAAATGTTGAATATGAAGATTCATCCTTTAAATTTTAAATTTCTGCCAGATTCAATCTGTAGTGAGAGAGGAGACCTACCTCGTGCAACATGGTGTGACAGAGAGAGTGGCGGGCGTGAAGACTTGCCGTATTCTCGAAGGAAGCGGGCTAGGCTTTGCCTGGCATGTAGGACTGACCTAGAGTCAAACCCGCTTCCTTCAGAATGTGAGAGCTGTGGACGATCAGTGAAATAAGAAATAGCATAGTGGCCTGGGTGTAGGTGGTCGCGCCGTGTTGACGAGTGTCGCACGTGCTGCACGGACAATTATGAGTGAGGAGCCCGGATGTGGTGAAATTGAGGTGTATTTAAAGGACTTATTCTCACAGACCAGCGAGAACGACTGTAGTAGTATTTTGTTGTTGAGACGGGCGGGACAAAGAAATAATTTTGGATATTGGATTTTGGAGCGTGATACAGTTGGGAGTGTTTAGACTGTCGATTGGAACCTTGCGTCAGACTTGACTGTGACTCCCCCACACACACACTGATTAGACAATCCAACAACTTTTAATGATTATTGTCCAAGAGATTTATTGATACTTATGGCAAAACTGACTCTAACACAAAACCACAAAACTAGAACATTTTAAATTCAAATGTCAAATCAATTGGTCTCTAAGTTATTCTGGAGATGATGTCTCCAGCAAATTTTCCTGATATGATTTCCAGAACATGTGGAGCATCATACTTTTGATTCAGTCTTGTGTCATTGAAAAGTATTGAAGGATCAAGGTTACACAGGAACCCAATCATTTTTTTGGGGGGAGGGGGATTAGTGTCCTAAACTTTAGTAGCAGATAACGTGGAACAGTTCCTGTTGGTTCAAGGCTATTGAAAAACTCAGTTGAATAATTAGGTATTGTTGGGTATCCAGTGTAGGAGAAGGATTACTCTGAATTCAATCTTGTTCTAGTAACTCATGTGATGACACTAGTATCAAACCATATCAGCTCTTGGAACAATATCAATGACATGAAGAAAGAAGATGCTGTATAGGAAAATGATGCTCTTCCATACAACCCTGTCTAGGCACCCGTGGTGTAATTGTTAGACTCATAGGAAATGGACTGCGAATTCAATTCCTGGATGATGCTGTTTGCATTTCACATAGCGCTAATACCCTTGGGAAAGGTATGCATCCAACTACTCTCACTCCAGCTATGGGTAAATAGTAGAGCAGACTGGGCTCTTTGACTGTTGCTAGGTAACCAGTCTAAGAGAAGGAAAACTCTGAATTCAAACCTGTTAAATTCTGCTTGAGAAATTGAACTTGTGTCCCATCCTGCTTGTGCGGAGGTGTTGGTGTACAACCCTGTCCAGGTTTATGTCAAGATCCATGATCTTTTGAGACTAATAAATACCACCATCACAAATGTTGCTACTAAGTTTCCTCATAATTTAAATGTTGCTACTAAATTTGAATGTAATTTGGATGTTTTAATTTATATTAATATAATTAATTAATTATATTAATTTCATATAATAAGTATTATTTTATTTATCATTTTATTTATAGTTTATTCATATTTATTTTATTTATTTATCTTTATTTTATTCATATTATCTTATTTATCATTATATTATTATAATTTGAATTGTTGGTACTAAATTAGGAGACTAATGAATGGTACCATCACCAATGTTGCTACTAAATTTCCCTTATATTTTTATCAAAAAACATTTCTGTTGCAATTTTATCAGTATATGCAAATCTAAGGTATCTTTTTTATGTAATTAACAATTAAATGAGATTAAATAACCTGTAATTAAATGGGAAACAAAAAAAAACTTTGTCATTTTTCACTGACTTAGTAGCTCATTTTTCTATATGAAAAAATAGAAAATTTTAAACAGACATATTTTTTTGTTTTTCCAGACCAAGACTTGAAGTTTCCTAACAACTACCCATCCGGTGTTTTACTGGGTTGTGTAGAACTTGTTGATTGTTTAGAAAGGGAAGAATATTTAACTAAAGTAAGTATTTTACTCTACAGGAAGATTGATAAAATTACTATTTCTGTGTTCCTACTCTGGAAATATCAGGAAATTTCAAAACAAAATAAAAAACAATATTTTTTACATTGATCATTTTATTATTATAATCAACTTCATTTTATTATTTTTTACCAAAACATCCAGTAATATTGATTTACTTATTGTGCTGATATGTTAAAATGTAAAACAGATAAAAATAAGTTTCTGTGACAATAGACATTCACCCAATTCAAAGCATCAGCATTGCTTGACTGCTATTTGTGAGATGTCCTGGATGTATGCTCAGTGTTGAACTTTAGTGTGGGTGGTGGTTGGTCTGAATCATGGCATGGAGAACCAGGATGTTGCAAGCTGTGAATTCAGGCACCCGGATGAAGGATGACCACCTGCTTTATTAATGCGTCACACAGCAAATGTTGGGAGGGACCATTCTGATTCTTCACAGGTGAGATGCTTATGAAACGGGGTTGAAGACTGCTGTAATATTCTTGCAAGTGGAAAGACTTTATCAGCAGACTTTTGCAGTTGGAAATCAATTTCTCAAATCAGTTTTTTTTCCATAAATCAATTTCAAAATTGTTTCACTTTTATTTTATTAACATTGTATAAATATTTCTTCATTCAAAACTAGAAATGAAATTTAAAAAAATCTCTTTTGATAGTTTTGTGATATTTTGAAAGTTTTGAATTTAAATTATTTTGAATATTTTGATTTTAAATGATTTATTTTTTTTATCAGTTTCCAGATGGAGAATCTGGTTGTCCCTATGTATTTATATGTGAAAATCCTAAAGAATTATTCTTAAAGTTTCCTATGTTAGGAAAACATAAAATATGTAAGTACTTATATATTTATATCTTCTATGCATACAGTTTTATAAAATAATATTGAAAGTTTTCAAAGAATTCAATGAAATTTGTAACTGTTTTAAGTTTTTATATCTTAAAATTCTGCAATTATAATAATGTAATTGAGTGGTTAATTTATTGGTTTGTTGGTTGTGTTTTATGGCATATCAACCCCTGTGGTCTATTTAATGCCAAATCCTCAACAAATTGATAGAAACAACTTCATATATATTAATAAACTAGGTGTTGACCCTTGGCTACCACCTTCTAGCAAGTATATGATAAAAAGGACTGGGGCTTTAGAAAACACCAACTGCACCTCTGCAGAGGTGTAAGAAACTTCCATCCCACCCCTCCAATGGGGCCACCTGTTGGCTGTGGGTGGTTAGCCATGATTCTTATGGATGGAACCCTGGTGACTGAGCAGTTCATGGTATGCAACACTCCACTTTGGCCTTTCCTAGGAGGGTGGTTTAAGAGCCCCCTCCGATCAATTGGCTGATGTAAAGCCCTAGCACCTATATGATTGTCTTAACACTATTGTCCTTATGGCAACCCATCAACCCTTTTTTATTATATATGTGCTAGAAGGCTATGGCTAAGGGTCTTAATGTCCTGGGTATGATGTTAAACTCTATCTGACGGTGAAGTTCCAATTCTGGAGCTCTGGGAAATGTGGAGTATCCCTTAATCACTATTACTCCCAGGTCTACTCTGATGCAGAGTGGTAGTACCTGTTAGAGTCCCATCTATGGTTTAAATAGAAAAAAAACTGATTTTAAAAAGAAAATTGAGTACCCATCAAGAATGAATCAAACAAAACATCTTCAGCATAAGATAACACAACAACCTTGCCTTAAAAGAGTTCAAATATGGGGCATTCACTACTGATGATGGTAGTTTATTTCATGAATCTACTAAACTGTTACTAAAATAATTTTGTCTTAGATTTATTTTGCAAAATATTTTTGAAAGATTTAATTTATGACCCCTAGTATTGATTTTTTGAGCAATGTTCAATAAATTAATATTTGTTAAATAAAATCCATGAGTATATTTTAGACTTCAATCATATCTCCTTTGACTTGTCGATAAGTCAAACTTCATAAGTTTTTCTTCATACAAAAGATTGTTTTAAATCATACATTATTTTAGTAGCTCTTCAATGTACTCCTTCAATGAGTTTTATATCCTTAATTAATCTTGGACTCCAAATCACATTGGCAAATTTCAAATGAAGTCTCACCAATGCAATAAATATTTTTTTTAACATTTCCTTATCCATGTATTCATATGACTTATGTATTAATCCTAATATCTTGTTTGCTTTATTTACTTTAATTTCTATGTTTTGAAAATTTGAATTTATGTTATGAGGACTAAAACATCAAAAGTGTTTATGATTTATCACATCATGGTACTTTAAAGGATATTGTTGTAGAAAAACATTGATTAAAAACATGTATTATTCATTTTCAGTTTATAACTGAGTTGTGGAATATTTGAATATTTGCATCTTAATTTTTATCATTTCAAACATGAGTAATCTACTCTTGTCTCCAGTTCATTAAAATAATGAACAAGAATATGCACCCCCCCCCCTTCCGGTAACAAGTAATAATCAGAGAATTACTTGGGTTTTACTCAACATTTGTGCAAGAATGACAAACCAAATAATAAAAGCTATTATTTCTCTGAATTTTTTAGATGACGCTTGATAATTTGGATTATTTGGACTATTGTCCTCATCTTTATTGTTATCTGTACAACGTTTCGGCCAATGTGCTCTCTGGCCTTCAGGTATTTCTTGTTGGACTCAGGAACCTTCTTTTCGAACTTGGGAACCTCCTTGTCATAATCAGGAGCCATCATGGAACTTTGAAACCAACCCTTTATTCAATCCACTGGGGTATACTGTTCTCATTCCACTAACCATGACTGGGTACAAGTGTTAAGCAGTGTTAATTATTATTCTATGTTACTGTCGACTAAGATTAAACTTTCAGCTTAGAGATAACTGTCACTGAGAACTGTATTAATTCAACATCTATATCCACTATGACATGTGTCCTCCGTCCAAAACATTGTACAGATAACAAAAATGAGGACAATAGTCCATTAATCCAAATAAAAATGACATTCCCATTGAATATATAACTGTATTCCAAACTGCAGTTGACATCTACTAGTATTTCTGGATTTATTCTGTTTGTGTTACACACCTAAAAGTATTCTATGATTTTGTAGAAAATGAGTACAAAAAGGTTCTTCAACATGGAGATATGTAATTTCTCTCTGTTCAAAGAACTAGCAAGAATACGCACCCTCAGCTGGGCATAAGTATTTACGTTTTAATGTAATGAAATATATTAAATTAGAAAGACTAACGAAATTAAATAAGAATGCATATAAAAAGATTACACTTATTTTAATTATATTTTAATTGGTTTCTATATAAAATTATTCATAGGATTGATTTAAGTATGTTGGAGAATAAAACAATAATAGTAGAGATCAATAACACCAAGTAATTATTTATTAAACCCAGTTTGTTAAAACCAGTATGCAAATTAACCATACCATATATTATGAAAAACATTATTTCTTAGTAATATATAAAACACGTTGCAGGATTTTAAACACATTAATAAGGTGGGCTGTTTTGAGGCAAATCTAACTCAGATTTTCATAGACATTGTTAATAGATAAGATTTATTCTATGTTTAATGATTTTGACTATAAATGAAATACTCATTGATAAACTTACACAATTCTTGAGAGTATTGTGATGTAGGCAGTGACGTAGTTTCGGTTACAGACAGACACCGAATCTCCATTATAATAAGATTTGATTATCCATTTTGCTGTGTAAAATAACATATACCAAAAGTAAAAGTAAAGATATGTGGCTTATGAAATCATGTAAGACCTTGTCACTTTTCATATTAATTATTTTTACTTTCAAATTTATTTTTGTCATTTTTTTTTTTTTTTTTTTTTTTTTTAAGCAAAAATTGTTCTACAGATATTTTTTATTTTTCCTTTCAGATAAACTGAGAGCTGACATTCATGAAGCAGCAAAAAAGGGGCTTAGAAAATCTACTGGATAATATTATGAAATAAAATTATAACTTTATATATATATATATATATATATATATATTTCATCAAATATTGATAAAATGATAAACTTGAAAAAGTTGTGAATATTCAAGTTATTGTTTTAATGTTCAGACCAAAAATTCATATTATTTTAGTTTGAACAAAAATCATTTAATAAAAATATTTTGCTGGACTTTCTTTTTTTGTATTTATCTATATATTAATATTAGTGTTCCTTAAAAGTATGACCGTTATCATCTTGCAAAACTCTCTGGTTAAAAATGAGGTAGTCCAAATCGTCCAAGATGAAATGCAAAAATGTAAATCCTGATTATCTGTTGCTGCTGCCAATCCATTGAATTCTTATTTCTTATGAGTGTCGTCACCTCAGCTAAATAATGACCATTCCATTTTTGTTAGAATGAAAGAATGAAAGGGAAGAAATAGGACATGCTACACAGAAAAAATATAATAAGAAAGAAAGAAAGATAGAGGGGGTAAGCATGCTGAAGCGATAATGCTAATCTGTTTCAATCGAACATAATGAAAAGATAAAAAGAGTGAGAGTTAAATCACAATTATTATACTTTTTTACATATTGAACTATTTACAATAGCTCTTAATTAAACATATCAAACGTTGTAATAATTAAATTATCATACTGTGGTATATCCACAGGTCCCACTAGTGATTTACTATTGTGTTTTACTTCTTACTCCATGTTATCTGTTATTATGATGATATGTGAATTGTGAGGAGTAAAGATTAGTAATAAAACTATAATACACTTGTTCGTTATCATCCTGCAACATGCTCTGGTTAAAAATAAGACCCTCCCAATTGTTCAAGATGCATTGAAAAAATATAATCCAGATTATCTGGTGTCACTTAATCGCAGATTTCTTATTTGTGTTTGTTTTTGATGTATTATTATTCAATGTCTACGACGTATTCTACACATTCGCTGGCAAGATAAAGTGCCCAACGCAGTCATGCTGGATTGTGCCAACATGAACAGCATGTTCTCCATTCTCTGTGAGAGGCACCTTTGCTGGCTTGGACATGTTAGGAGAATGGAAAATGGATGCATCCCAAAAGATATTTTGTATGGCAAATTAATAAAAGGCTTCGATCGGTTGGTAGACCATGCCTATGATTTAAAGATCTCAACCACCACCTTCTAGCGCATATATGATAAAAAGGGTTGGGGTTTGCCATAAGAGCAACTTCAACTGCCCGTCTAGCCTAAGTAGTAAGGGTCAAAGTGGTGTGTTGCATGTCAAGGACAGCTCAACCACAAAGTTTCCATCCTTAAGCATCATAGGTCGCCACCTATGGCCAACAGGTGAATCCATTGGTGGGGGTCTTACCCTTCTGCAGAGGTGCAGTCAGTGTATTCTACAGCCCCAGCCAACAGGGCTGTATACCAGTTGTCAAATTTAATCCTGATGCTATCATTCAGTTTACTGGCAGTTCTCTAAGAGTTTGTGATTTCTTTGCTATTTAAAATATTTGTGAATTTTTGTGCAATAATTTTTTGGGTTTGTCACAACTATGGAGCACCCAGTGAGAATCAAACTCACTGCATAGACTTTGAGAACAACCTGTTTACCATTGCTGCACAACAGGCATTTTAACTGCCATGTACACATGAGAGAGAGAGAGAGAGAGAGAGAGAGAGAGAGAGAGATGCTTCCTTTTCATTTTTAACAAAACCAAAGACAATGTATCTTTTTGATTTTTTAATTTTGGGAATTTTTTTTCATAGCGTTCTGCTCATTAGTTGCTTAGTAGTGTTATATTATTGACTGGAGAGTGTGGAGTACACCTTTATTGCCATTACTCCCAGGTCCACTCAGACCCGGAGTGGTAGTACCTGTTAGGGTCCCATCTATAGGTTGAATAGAAAAAAATGAGTCAACAAAAAGGTGTCTGAAAAAAAAATTGAATACCATTAAGAATGAATAAAACAAAATGTCTTCGGCATAAAATAACCCAATGGGTTGACATTTCCGTAAAATCCAACCAACCAACAAACCCAACCAACCAAATTGACTGTAACAACTGGACTCTCCCCTGTTTGTGCTCTGCTGTCAACATTTTGGGAACCCAATGACAACTGACCTTAGAAAAGGAAAGGTCATCATGCACAATTTTGTGATCTGTACCCACAGAAATTCCCAGTTGTTCAAAAACGTCCTCTATTTTAACTCTTCTGTCAGACAAAATGAGCGCATTAACTGAATCCACCATTTCAGGTGTGCTCACATTTTGGACATTCTTTAAACAATTTATCTGTTTGTGAACCTTTATTTTTGTTTCTTTAATTCCATCAATGATTTTTGCAACATCCATTTGGAAAACTTCACTTTTGTTATAAATTCCATAAGGAATTCTTGTAGAATGATATCTTCCAAAAGGTGCAAGAGTCTTCTTCATCAAATGAAATTGCCAATATCCAGTGGAAGCATCGAGTTTTGAGAAATATTTAGGGGTGTGCATTTCTGCAAAAATTTTCTCCATGGTAGGGAGATTAAGATCTTCCCTTTTTATTGCTTTATTTAGATCTCTGAGATCTAGACATCAGAGGAGTAACTTTCTGTTACCTTTATTAATAATTATGAGGAATGGTTGTGTTGTATATTGATAATCCATTGTTTTTTGGGTGGTTAGTGTAGAGTTAGATTTTGAATTAAAAGTCATTGAAATTCAAAATGGATTGACAGGAAATAACCTTTAGGTAACCTTCTTTCCGGTTACACAGAATGAGAGAAAGAAGGCTGAGAGTTTAGTTAGCTTAGTTAAACGATGGGACGTCATGTTAGATTTTGAATTAAAATTCATTGAAATTCAAAATCTTTAGGGTTAGATGATTGACAGGAAATAACCTTTAGGTAACCTTCTTTCCGGTTACACACACTGTGAGAAAGAAGGCTGAAAGTTTAGTTAGCTTAGTTAAACGAAGGGACGTCATGTTAGATTTTGAATTAAAAGTCATTGAAATTCAAAATCTTTAGGGTTAGATGATTGACATGAAATTGTTGTATACCCTTCTTTTTACTTTCTTACTTCTATTATTCTGGTCATCTTTCGTATCTTACGTTCTTCTTCTAGCGCCTGGACTTCGTCTTGGGAACTTCGTGTCTGGTCTTCCATTGGGGATTTCTCTTTATCAGAAGCCCTGTGTCATTGGTAGTTTTTAGATAATAACACAAGACTTCGATTTACTTAGATCATATTTTATTTTGAAATCCCCACCAGACTACCTGCGCAAATTGAGTCAGCAGCGTGCATAACACGACTGACCACCGTCATGGTTTGGCCGATACTAACTAAAATCTCTTTCTAATCTAAACTGGAAGAGGGTCTTCTCCACCGATTCTCACGGTATCCACCGGAAGGAGTATCAGGATGAGGTCAAGCCTTGTCATTCAATCCTTCAAGGCCGCTGGCTGAACTTATAACAACCATTTTGGTTTCTACACTACTGTACATAAGTATTAGGAATCTAATAATTATGTAACAAAATAACCTTTAGGTAACCTTCTTTCCGGTTACACAGACTGTGAGAAAGAAGGCTGAGAGTTTAGTTAGCTTAGTTAAACGAGGATGTCATGATGTAAGCATCAGCTCCACTTTACTCCGCCGCAGTTGAGAAAATCTGGTTCTGAATAAAAATGTGATCACACAAAATACAAACCTTGGTTGTCTCTTTGTGAACTAATGGCGAACCAGCTTCTTGAGAACCAGAGTCAACAATAAAAGAAATAGAAGAACAAAAGACTAATCAAGAGAAGTTAGAAAAATTGCCAAACGACAGACTACAGAACCAGACCAGTTAGAAGAAATGTCCCAATTACGCAAGAAATATATGCAGAATTCCTCACTCCCCAACCCCTCTGATTTGACCACACAGAAATTGGCCACAACTTTTTCCGGGCAGCTCCAATTTCTCCTAAAATTGTGAACATTAATTTTTTCCCCACTCTAGTTGTCACCAATTTTCAGACTATTAATTTTTTGGGACTCAATTTCTCTTAAAACTAGCCACTTCAAGATATTTATCTTTAATTTCTACTCAGCAGTAAATTTCATTCGATGTGATCTTACATTTTTTTTATTGTTTTCGTAACTCCTTTTTGACCAACCACACATATCTGGTTTTTGGGATTTCTTTTTTTTAATTTTTTTTTTTTATGTTGACAACCTTTTGTAATAATATCCTTGCTGGTCACGTCACCAAATGTAATACGATGTTGGTCGGGGTGCCAAATGTAATACTATGATCTGGTCACGGGACCAAATGTAATACTATGGTGGTCGTGGCAACAAATGTAATACTATGCTGGTCGGGGTGCCAAATGTAATACTATGATCTGGTCACGGGACCAAATGTAATACTATGCTGTCGCGGCGTCGAATCCAACGCGATGGGTGTTCCTTGACCCACAGGAAAGTTGAAGTGCTTGTTCTGGGCTGTACCTGAAAATGACCAAATTCACCAAGGTTGTTCCACAATTAACACGAACGCGTTTTTAACAATAAAAGACCTTTATTAATCATACAGTGATAAAAAATCATGTACAACCACAAAGGGGTATCGAGTTGAAGTTGAGTCGGTATTTTGTGGACTGACTGGCGATATATGCTGGGTTCTGATTCAAATTCAGGACTTTGAGTAACAAGATGACAAAGCAAAGACGGTGACAAGGGCCATGAGATGGAGCTATCAATTTGCTAGGGAAGCAGCTGTCCGATCTGGTCAAGGACCAGCTTTCCACTCTGGTCAAGTACCAGCTCTCCAATCTGGTCAAGAACCAGCTCTCCAATCTGCTTGGAACCCTTTTGGGTCCTCTTTTATGGGTTCCAAACCCCTGAATCCAGGGCTCTGATTGGCCAGCCAATCAAAATGCCGGACCAATGGCCCTACAGTGTAAATATCAGGAGGTGTACGAAACCTCAACCACGCGGTCACATTTGATTGGACGGCCAATCAAAATCATGGCATTGGGTTACATATCTCGGAGGTGGGTAACAAGTCTCCGCCCCAGTTTCCTGATAATATGTTTGTTATTGTATAAATGGTCCTGTCAATTGCTATGATAATTCCCAGAAACTGGCCTAAGACCACCCGGGCGAATTTGTGATTCTTCACTAATCAACATTTTAAAGATTTAATCTTTAAACTGTTTTTGTTCGAGACATGGAGATGTCAGCAGTTATAAAAAACAGACATTCGTTTTTATAACAACCACTTTTAGCCTGGATAAATTGGTTCCTATCTTTTGGAGTCTTCATGTAAATGATAATATGATAACATTTGTATTAAACAGGGTTTTGCCTTATATTAACCTATTTCTGCCATTAGGCTTTCTTTGTTCAAAATTATTTCTCATCTTGTTGATGTTTACAAGAATGATAATATATATTTACATGAAAACATTTGTATAAAAAAAAGTCATTTGTGTTATATCAACCATCAACCGACTTTTAGCCATTAGAATTTCTTTGTGTTAGAGTAATTAATTTATCATCCTGTGTTGATATTACCCCACCACTGACTTGTACTCTAATCTAAGTCGCTTATACGACTCTAGACTCAATTGTTATTTTTAAGTATCCTAATCAGATATCGCCAGCCACTCCTTAACACCACTCTGGTGTTATACTTTGGTCACATCATCCTTCAGATCTTTATAATTTTATAACTTCAAGTGGTCCTTTATTCTTTTACATACACACACAGAGAAATACTCCTTAAGCTTACATTCCTCTGACTGTATGTTCACACCACCATTGTGTCATACCAGTAACCCATTAGACAAAAACATGTTAGAAGAACTCAAAGAAGTAATATGAAAAGGTAACAATCAGAGAATTACTTGGGTTTTTACTCAACATGTGTGCAAGAATGACAAACCAAATGATAAAAATGACATTCCCATTGAATATATAACTGTATTCCAAACTGCAGTTGACATCTTTCCTATTGAATTGGATTTACTAGTATTTCCCAATAGTCCATTAATCCAAATAAAAATGACATTCCCATTGAATATATAACTGTATTCCAAACTGCAGTTGACATCTACTAGTATTTCTGGATTTATTCTAAAAGTATTCTATGATTTTGTAGAAAATAAGTACACGAAGGTTCTTCAACATGGAGATATGTATTGTGTCCATCGAATGAGGTTAGATGAACATTGTGATAAATAATATGTATCAGGAGGAAGTTAATTAAGGTCTCAGATATTGGGATCAATCTTGGACAGTATTTCCCGTACATGTGACAACCTCTTTATGGTTGGTGGTTCCTCTAAGGGTCCATGACTTTGAACTGTGGTTGTTGGTGGTCATGTGCCCTGAGATTTTTTGGTGGGATTGGAGGATTTTTGGGTGACTGATTCATCCACTTGTTCCTGTGGGCAGACAGTTGCGAAGCAGGCTTGAAGAGAAGGCTTGTATATCATCGCCATGTATGGGTTTGAGGCTGGTGTTGACTGGTAATAACTTTTGTGTCCAGTCAGCCATAGATGGGGTCAATTGAGAGAGAAGGAGAGCTGGTGTTTTGTTATATATTGATAAACTGTTGTTTTTTTGACAGTTAATGTAGTTAGATTTTGAATTAAAATTTGTTGAAATTCAAAATCGGGGGGGGGGGTAAATGATTGACACTTAGTAACATCAAGTTAACCCCACGGAAACATGAGAACGGAAGTTAAGTTTAACTTAGAGAGCAGTTTTTAGCGGAAGACACCATGATGTAGACGTCATCTTTTGATTCCCTCTGACTGCAGTTGAGAAAGTCTGGTTGAAAGTAAAAAGACGTGATCACTCAAAAAAATAAGCCTTTTGTTGGGAATAATGGTGAACCAGCTTCTACAGAACCAGAACTGAGAAGAAGAAATAAATTCAGACCAGCACCTTTAGAAATGACCCAACTATGCAAGAGGCAGACTGGGGTACCAGCCAGCTACTCAACTACTAGCAAGTAAGTAAGAGATAAAGACTTTAAAAATGTGGTGTTATTATACGAATGCCTCTCACCCTTCTCATCGTCCATAAGAATTCTCTCTCTCAACCAGAAAAAGGGTATACAACAGTTTGCAATTCAGGTATTCCTAAAAATGGTAAAATGCCTTGAAAATGTTACCCTCCCAGACCCATTGACTTTGATTACGTGATGGTCATATATTGGTAAAACCTTGATGATCGTACCAGTTCTGTTCCATTTGAGAAATTTGGGACTTGCTTGGTTCTGTATCTGTATATGATCGCCAACAAAGAATGATTGTCCTGACCCTAATTGCCCTTATGGCAAACTCCCAACCCTTTTTATCATATATGTGCTAGAAGGCAGTAGCTGAGGGTTTTAATATCCTGGGTATGATGTTAAACTCTATCTGTTGATGAAATTTGGAGTACCTCTTCATCACCATTACTCCCAGGTCCATTCTGACCCGGAGTGGTAGTACCTGTTATCTATGGGTTAGATAGAAGAAAAAAATGAGTTTAAAAAAATTGAGTACCCATCAATGAATAAAACAAAATGCCTTTGGCATAAAATAACCCAACAAGGGATGACATGCCATAAAATCCAACCAACCAGCCAACAAAGAATTGTGGAAGCCTGTGGGGTGACAAATGTTTTAATGTTTAGTTTAAAAGTCACTGGTTATTCCTGGTGTGTGTCCACAGGTTTTCGTTTTTAAGCCCCAGCATATTCAGTGGTCGCGCTGAAAAGGAATTAAAGGAAGAGGCAAAGACAAAAGGTAGTTTTAGGATTCGGGCTTTATTCACAGGTCATAGCCATCATGTGGAGGGGAAACTTCTTCCCATCCAGAAGTAGTGTCTCGTCCCAATTTAGGTCTAAGTCAGAATGACTGAGATTATCTTGATGGTTGGAAGTTGGTCCTTTTTCCTGCACATGCTCATAGGGTTCTTCAGGACTGAAGGCTCATGGGAACTTGTTATTTTTTATCTTTTTTATTTCTAATTTTCTTTTAATCCCTACAAGCCTATGTATCTGCTCTGAAAGCTGTTCGACATATTGTAAGTGCCGTTTGGCTAAGACAACCTCGCAGTGTTCATGGATTTCCACCCACGTATTGTGGAGCTTGTATTTCCCTGATAGAAACGGGATGAAGTCTCTCTCTGGGTCAGGGAATTTTCTATATTGGAGCATTTTTCCGGGGAACTCATCGATACTGATTTCCCCATTTGTTCCTGCATTGCTCGCAATCATGAGTTTGCATATTTTTAGTCCAATCTTTAAAATGATCAGCGAAATGCGAAGGGTTAAATGCGGGTGAGTCAAATTTGCGTTACCAGTTCATATTTTTCTGTGACGTCACCTTATTCCAATACAGACTTCATATTCCTACTAGTACAGTAGTTCTTAATTGAATAATCTTAATGTTGCTTATGTTTTAATGTTTACCTTTTCCTGGACGAATTTGTGCTAATGAATAGAAATAAATACAATTGTGATTAAAACTAATCTTTTCAATCGATAGTTCATGTCTACTTTCCTTAAAGCATCATACAGTGCATACACCGAAAAAAAAAAGTAATGTAAGATTAAATGTTATAAAGTTATATAATAAGATAGGTACTGGCAAAATGAGCATAAAATACGTTTTTGACAAAATGACTTTAGCCCCCCACCGTAGAGAAAATAATTTACCAAAAATCAGGGAAATATTGGATTTTAATGAAATTTTCAGTGTTTATTTATCAATGAATGATCTTTATAATGCATTATTCATTTTATTTCAAAACTTTCTAATTTCAAATCTTATAATGAGATAAAAGACTGAAGTTATGAATAGAAACAAAACAAAAAATTTTACGGTGGTTTTTCTATGAGAAAATAAGTACCGAAAATCGAAAAATAAAATGTAAAAAAATGATAAATAATTAATTTTTTAGAGATTTCTTTTTTACTCATTTTGATAATTATTTAATTGACTATTATCTTATAAAGGAAACAATTATACATCGATATTTTTTCTGCTTAAAAAGGGGGGGGGGGTACATTTTCAATATAGTTTTTCTTCAAAATGTATATTTTTTTTCGAAAAAAATAAGGTTTGCATTAAGTAGATATTTATTTCTAGAATCTAAAAATATAACATTTAAAACTTAACATCAGGCTTTTCACATTTTAAATGAATTTTATATATTAATTTTTTATAGCAAAAATACTAAATTAAGGTTTTGAAATAAAATAACTGATGCATTATAAAATTCATTAATTGATAAATCAATTCTGAAAATTTCATTAAAATCGGATAATTCTCTGATTTTTGGTAATTTTTTTTTTTTTTTGCAATCGTGAATGTTACATTTATTTTGTAAAAAACGGATTTTCAACAGCGTTTCAGACCAAAGGCGATCGAAATTGACCGAAAAAAATCGTTTTAAATGTATTAAAAATAAATCACATGTATAATATTATTTTGCTTTCCAAAAATTTTTTTTTTTTTTTTACTGATGCTCATTATGTTACTACTTTTCGATTTAAACAAAAATTTGACCTTAAATAATCGATTTAATTAATTTTAATTCGTTTTTAAAATTCGTAGTAGCCCATTTTTTTGGTAAACTTAGTTTATTGAAATTTGTACAAATTCAATAATGATAATAAAAAATAACATTTATTTTAGAGTGTGAGGTAGGGATATAAAATATCTAAATTGATTTGCCGATAAAATGCGGGGTGTGTGGGTTGAAGATATCTACATTAAGCGAGAAACACGACTCGGAAAATATCTATATTTGGCCGGAATTACGCCTGACACCGGCAAAGAAAAACATAGCGTAAATTAGGGCAGGGGTCCGGGACAACAAAACGTTTAAATTACTCTTTTTTAATAGTCAAATCCTCTGTTGAGTAAGCATTTTTTCATTTGACGTAATTTTAATTAAATTATTTCAATCCTTGCTTATTGACTAATAAATATCTTTTAACTTTTAAAAGAATAAATTGATTTTTTTAATGTATAAAAAAAAACAGCATAACGCAGAACGTGTGTTAAATTCTATATTTTGAAATTTTTGCGTAAATATTACATTAAAAAATTGTTAAAATAAGATCCTATTATTAAAACTTTTAATTTTGCTTTCGTTTCTTTTTCGTCTCTGCCTTTTGAAGTAAGATTTTATTAGAGGTCACCGGAAAGACAACTGCAATTTCATTTGAGGACAGAAGAGTTACCCCCTTAACATTTTTAAATAACTCGGCACGGTGGAGAAAGTATGTTTCAAACTTTCTTATTCATTATTTTGTTTGCTTTCCATAGCTTCATATCCTGTATTTACCATTATTTTTATTTATGTGCTAATTATTACTATGAGTGGATAAATGTTTTATTATTTTGATCAATGATTGTCTTTTTAAAAAATCTCATGCAATTCATATATCTTGGGTTGTGTTTTAAAGAAAAATAACCAACATATCTCGCTTCCAAAATTAAAGTCTCTTAGAGCGACCTTACAGTTTTTAAATGTCTAATTTTGGTTATGATAACTTGATAAATTAGGCATTTCTCTTTAGAGAATCTATATTTTTTGTAGAAAAATCTACTGAACAGCTTTAAGGTTTTCTGACCGCTGATTAATGGATTTTTTAGGTGACTGAAGTTCAACTTAGATATTCAGACTAAAAACTGCAAGATTTGTTTGTTTTTTGTACCATGTTGCTTGATATTTTATCTTCAAGTTGTAAGAAAAATGACTCAAACATTAAAATAAAGATTGCCATTTTTTTTACAATATGTAAAAACTTTACCACGTGATTTAGCGAAGAAAGTTAAATCAAAATTTACTCTTTAATTAATTTTGATTTTTTTTTTTATGTCAATTACAATAAGAATCTGTTTTTGTTTGTTTTTGTTTTCTTCCCACCTAATTATTGCTGTTTTATTTGAAAACCGGTTTTTCAAACACTCAAAAGATGTGCTTTAAAAGTTGTGTTTTTTCCATATATATATATATTGTTGTTAGTCTTCCATACCATTCAACCCATTTGGTTCCTCAATGTGATTATGTATCTTTTAGTATGAATAACCCCTAAGAACCAAAATAGCACTAACTTACTACCCTAATTCACGGTTGCTGTTTTTGGATATTGAAATAGATTTTCAAAAATATTCACTTGTCACATGATTATTGCTTTCTTAAAAAAGTTAAAATGTATATAAAATAAAAATCCAATAGTTTTCATTTAAACTTACTTGTATATGCCACGTGAGTAAACCGCGATTTTTACCTTTAAAAAAACCCATTCAAGTTACTGATTTTCTATAAATAATAATAATTACCCTCCCCCCACCAAGTAAATTTGGCATTGGCATAAGACAAAATTGGTAAATGGCCGTTTTAAAGATCGTATTACTTACTACACCATTCTTTGTATTGTTGCAAAATATAATTCAAAATCAGGATTTAAAAAAAAAAAAAAATCTGGGCTTGAATTAGTGGCAGTGAAAAATCTACAACTATTTCTGTTACTAGTTTCGACATGACTTTTATTGTATGCCGGCATCAATCCCTCTAACAATAATATAATGCAAGTTGAGTTTAAAAATGAGATTCTATTTTAATAATAATTCGACCTTCTCGAAATAGTGAAAGTGATAATAATAACCAAAGAAGAAAATTGTTTACAGTAACTTTTTTTAAAGCAACATCTTAATTAATAGTTTATATTCGTTAACTGTAAAAATATATTAGGTCAGAGGAAAAGAGAGAAGTATTACATTTGTAACTGCCCACGTTTTTATCTACTAAAGTAAAGTTGGCCGAGTGGCCTATTGTCGTCAGTATAATGCGAACAGCGAGGGAGTCTATCCCTTTCTTGTAAAAATGAAATTATTGATAATTTTTGTTAAAATTGTTTAACACCTATGGTGACAAGTCATTTTGCTGAAGTGTCTACAAATCGGACATTTGTTTTACTATTTGTTTACATTTTTATGGAAGGTCAGCTTATCAAATTACTCTCCACCCTTTTTCGCATTTTGATTTTAGTTATTATTCATAATTTTAAATTTACCCTGATATTTTTTATTTCTCTATTAAAAGAAAAGGACATGTCTGGACAACAAATTTTAAAGAAGTAGTAGTAGATACCAATTAAAACTTGAAGCTGTCATCAATAAGTTTTAATATCACTTGCTGTTATTTATATTACCTAACTTTATTAATGTTCCGTATTTTGGTGGACACCTTTTTTACGAGAGACTTTTCAAAACTGTTTATGCAGTTGTTAGTTTATTAATTTTACTCTTGTTTATGAAAATCCGTAATTCCACTTATGGATGGCTCATTCATTCATTCATTGATTAATCCAAATGAAATGTAGGAGATTTAGATCGCAACATTTCGATCGTTCGTGCATGATTTTAAAAATGAAAGTGACTTACTCAATGTAGCTTAAGTTAAATTACAGTCATGATATATAAATCTAATACAATGTACATTTAATCTTTGTTTGTTGTTTAATATTTTAAATGTGATCTTTTTTATAACGAGCTTATATAATATATATATTATAATATATATTATATATATTTAAAACTTTTGAAAAAAAAGAAGAAATTATTCAATGTTTATTACAAATAATGAAGCAATTTTTAAAGAGTAGAAGGTTGTCCTGGGTATGACGTTAAACTACATCTAATAGTGATGTTCCAGTTATAAAGCTCTGGGGAGTGTGGAGTACCCCTTCATCGCTACTCCTAGGTCCACACTGACCCGGAGTGGTGTAGTACCTGTTAGGGTCCCATCTATGGGTTGAATAGAAGAAAAAAAGGAGTTTAAAAAAGAATTTGAAAAAAAATTTGAATACCATTAAGGATGAATAAAAAAAAACGTATTTGTCATAAAATAACCCAACAAGGGTTGACATGCCATAAAATCAAACCAACCAAAGAGTGAAAGGACATAGTCAGGTTAGCAGTAGTTTTAGGAGTAGGGTTGGATTAAGCTTCAAATAAAGCGTTAAAATTTATTATTTAATCTAGACTTCACCTATTGAATCATCCCCGGAAACATTCTTAATCCATCAAATACTTTCCATGTATGAATGTCCAAGTTTCAAGCAATACATGATTCATATTTACTGTGAGTGCAACAGTTACATAGTACACTAAATAGAATCTCACTGTTGACTGAGTAACTCCACAGGAGAATATCTGTTCATGTGTGCACAATGGTTACCAAGTTATATCAAGGTTATGTAACTGGTTAACATTTTAAATAGCTGGATACTTTCCAGACAACCCCCTTAATAACATGAGATATAAGTCTTATGTCTCATCTAGAAAAAGGAGTGGGTATATTCAGTGTAATGAACAAGCTTACTTACCTCAGGTGAAACACATCTGCTTAGCTTGTAAGGTTCTACCTGAATTAAGCTGATAAATATTTTAACCCCCCCCCCAAGATATTTAATGTTATTAATTGTTTTTATTTTCGAAACTCGGTAGTATATATATATATTTACCAAACCCTCTGCATGAGCAGGATGTGACACAAGGTCAATTTCTTAAGCGGAGTTCAACAGGTTTGAATTCAGAGTTTTCCTTCTCCTAGACCGGTTGCCTAACCAAGGATAAAGAGCCCAGTCTGCCCTACTATTTATCCATAGCTGGAGGGAGAGTAGGATTCATACCTTTCCCAAGGATATTAGCGCTAAATGAAATGCAATTACCACATCCAGGATTTGAACTCGGGGCGATGAGTCCATTTCCCATGACTTTAACCATTACACCACGCACTTCCCAACTCAGTAGTATATATGTTGTCATATTTCGTTATTTACCATATATTAAAAAGATGTGACATTTGTTTTGAATTAAAATAAAAAATAAAAAATTGTGAAAAAAGTTTAAAGGGGGGGGGGTATTAAAAGATTTACATTTACTTGTTGATAAAAAAACTGGAGGGAAGTGCTGTAAATTATCGCTTTCTTCTCGCATTATTATGTTGATAAAAACACCTTCAAACCGCTAGTTGGTTAATAACTAGCACGGGTTAAAAATTCCCCATGCGCCACCTAGCGTATTTTAGGGCAGAAGGCCAGGATGACAAAACCTGAATGAGAGTTGTTGTTTTTAAAAAGAATGTTTAATTTTATTTAGGTTAGGTATGTTATCTTATTCTTCCTAAATATTTAAACTGTCAGCTCTTTTATGTCAAGCAATCTTTTATATAGTACTTTCTCTCTACTGAGTTGCTGTATTCTAAGTAAGTTTGCAGAGCAGCCTATTGTTGGTATCAGCCAGACAGCAAGGGAGTCTATCCCCTTTTTGCTTGCACTAGACCATGGAGATTGTTTTTTGTGTCTGAGGTGGAGCACCCCACTATACCACACAGATAAGATTACCCAATCTGAGCTACTCAGCACTGTGTTGATGGGGACTGGTATTGAACCAGGAACCTTGCGATTCCTAGGCGGGTGCTCTACCAATTGAGCTAAACTGGGAGATTTTTTTTACTGAGGTTGAGCGCCACACATACTGTATTCTACCATTAGATAATTCTAAGATTAAATGCAAAACTCTAAAGAATAAGGACTTCTCAGCAAGAATCAATGTCTTTATTCATAAGGCTACAAAAAGATCAACTCCTCAGTCAGCTGGGTCTGTAGAATACGCCAATTGTACCTCTGTAGAGGGGTAAGAAACCCGCTCCCCTCAATGGGGCCACCTGTTGGCCATGGGTGGCGACCCATGATGGACTGAATCCTGGTGGCTGACTAGTCTATGCAAAACTCCACTTTGGCCTTACTTAGGCTAGACAGGTGGTCAGTGAGACCCCCTCCGATCAATTGGCTGGTCACGTCAAGCCCTTACTTATATGATTGTCCAAACTGTATTTCTGTTATGGCAAGCCCCAACCCTTTTTATCATATATGTGCTAGAAGACAGTTGCTGAGGGTCTTAGTGTCCTGGATATCACGTTAATCATCTTATAAGGAAGTTCCAATTCTGGAGCTCTGGGGAATGTGGAGTACTCCTTCATCACCATTACTCCCAGGTCCACTCTGACCTGGAGTGGTAGTACCTGTTAGGGTCCAATCTATGGGTTGAAATAGAAGGAAATGAGTAAAAAAAAATTGAGTACCACCAAGAATAAATAAAACAATGTTTTCAGCATTAAATAACCCAACAAAGGTTGACATGCCATAAAATCCAACTAACAACCAAAAAGATCAAATTATTAGTTTAAACTGAATCATTGCATAATTTTGATCTTGTTTAGAAAACAAAAGATTTGTTTTATAAAGATTGAGATTCTATCACTAATATGAAATTGGCAGCAAAAATCTCTTTTTATGGCTATTATTAGAATTCTTCATATAATGGCATCATTATAAGAAAAACAACAAGAACACTATCCACAACAGTGACAGCTATTCACAGCAAAGATTGGCTATGTTTGTAAATTCCATCCATTTTTATAGCTGAACGCATTTACTTATTGATACAGTTTGGATTTCAATACTTTAAGAAATATTTTCATTCAGTTTTCCACTTCATATTTATTGGGATTTTCTTTTTACTTACAATAAATGCAAAATAAAAAAAGAAAAGGACTTTTTTTTTTCTTGAAGAGGAAATGAGAGACTTATGAACATTGACTTACCAAGGAACCAGAGGAGATATGATTGGAGTCTATAAATACACTCATGGATTTTATTTAACAAATTTTAA
Source organism: Doryteuthis pealeii (assembly GCA_023376005.1). Classification (NCBI taxonomy): domain Eukaryota; kingdom Metazoa; phylum Mollusca; class Cephalopoda; order Myopsida; family Loliginidae; genus Doryteuthis; species Doryteuthis pealeii. The sequence goes on along the minus strand of CM042140.1, from coordinate 21,087,590 downwards.
TTTATTGAACATTGCTCAATCTGTGCTACTCAGCGCTGAGCTATTGGGAACTGGTATCGAAGCAGGAACCTTGTGATTCCAACTGAGCTAAACCAGCTAACAATAAGAAGGGATTTTAGGCTTTTTTTTGTGTTGTAATTTAAAAAAAAATCTTTGTAAAATCTATAATTTTACAGATATGCCAAGATGGTAAGACACCTGCCATAAAAATAAAAATTTGTACTTTTTTTGTGAGTAATTTAAAAAAATTTTTATTTTTATTTCAGGAAATGGATTCCTCTGAGAAAAAAGATATCCCTTCTCGATTCAGAAGGGTGCCTCTATCTGAAATGCCAGTAAGTTTACTTTTTCTTCTTTCTTAATTGTTCTCTGAAATTGTAATGATTCTATTTTTCAACATTTTTAATTTACGGTAGAAATTAAATCTTTTTTTTTTCCTAAATTAAAGAAAATACATTCACATTTAAAAAAAAAATAGCATGCATAAATTTTTGTTCACAATTATTAACCATGAGTTTGAAAAAAAAATTGCTTAAGCCTAATATTAACACCTTATTAGAAGGCAAAATATTTAGAAATTAAAAAAAAAACATGAATTTATTTTTATGTTGATGTTTAAACATTTCAGTTTATGTTAAACCATCCTCAGGACAATATAATAGGAAAGAAAAAACAGTTTTGAGCCTTTTTCTCCATACACATTTCCAACTCAAGTCATTTAAAAAACATCATCACCCTTTGAACAAAAAATTCTTTTTCTTTCATATTTAATTGTCCTGAGGTTGGTTTAACACTAAACTAAAATGTTTAAATGTAAACGTTATCATCAAAATAGTTTCATTTTTTTGTGGAAAACTTTGTTTTTCTAATTTCTATATATTGTCAAATTCATTTCCATTTTTGACTACCAAGACAAAATATATTTCAATGAAAAATGATTATAATACATTATATTACATTTTGTAATTTTTTTCTTTCAGGCTAAAGTTCGAAGAGTAATTATTGACGGCCTTGGCAGGACAAAAAATGATATTGTGGTGAAAGAAGTTAAAACTATATTTGGTGCTACAAATTTCCAAGATGTAAATATATCTTTATTAAAAAAATGTTTTATATCAAACAAGGAGTGACAATATTTTTGCCATTTCATACACACACACACACACACACACACACACACACACACACATATGCATGCATGTATTTTGTATATCTATATCTAAATGTATTCATATAGTTAGTCTAAAATATTTGCTGTTAGTTTTTAACCAGCTCCATTCAAGCCCTGTCGGAGCTTTAGAATACACTAACTGCACCTCTACAGAGGGGTAAGAACCCCCCCCCCCCATAGGACCACCTGTTTGTTGTGGGTGGCTTAAGGAGGGAATCCTGGTAGATGAGCAGTCCATGACATGCAACACTCCACGGGCAGTTGAAATGGTCCCCTCCAATCTTGCAAGCTCCAACCCTTTTTATCATATACGTGCTAGAAGGTGGAGGCTGAGGGTTTTCATGTCCTGGGAATGACGTTAAACTATTTGATGGTGAGGTTCGAGTTCTGGAGAATGTAGAGCACCTTCATCACCATTGCTCCGAGGTCCACTCTGACCCAGAGTGGTAGTACCTGTTAGGGTCCCATCTATGGGTTGAATAGAAAAATATGTTTAAAACTAATGTGTATCCATCAAGAATGAATAAAACAAAAACGTCTTTGGCATAAAATGACCAAATGGGTTGACAACCAACCAACAACTCCATTCAGAAATATTACTTTTTGATTATTTTGATTTTTTAGACTGTTGTCCTTATCTTTATTATGATATACAAAAACACAACATTTCAGCCTTCTTCAGGTATTCTTTGTCTATCCGAGTATAGTAATGGTTACTAAAAATAAATCAAAATAATACACATCAAGCCTCATCTCAAAAGTTCAGGCAAATAATACTTTTTGATTGTATTGTGACAGTTGTCTCATCCCCTCTTTCTATCTTTCCCCTACTCTCTTTCTTTCTTTCTTTCTTTCTTTCTTATTTTATTTTTTTGTGTAGCATGTTATTTTTCTACTCTTTCTTTCTTTCTTTCTAATAAAAATGGAATGGTCCATTATTTAGCTGAGTTGACAATACTCATTTGGACTGTCTCATTTTTAATCAAACTGTATTGCAAGATGATGACAGTCATATTTTGTAGAAGCACCAGTATTATTATTGTTAATATAGATAAAATATCAATTGTATTTAAATTTAATAATTTTTCTATTCTTTCTTTTTTTTTTTTTTTTTTTCTCAGATGGTACTCCAAACAAATGATGTTAAACTTCGACTTGAAAAACTTGGACTTTTCAAATCAATTAAAATAATTGTTGACAATTTAAAAAGTAAGTTGGCTTTGCCCTAACGTTTCTTTTTTTTTGTTTTTAATTTTGATGGATTTTATAATTTGTTGGCATTAATCATTGCATAAATCAATTTTTTAATTTTAGTCTAATCTATTTTTATTTACAAATACAACAAATATTTTTATTTAATGAAATTTTATGTCATTAACCTGTTATACTTACCTGGCCTTCAGGCCTGTGTCCGGTAGCTTCAGCCACTGGACCGGTAATGAAATTAACAGCGTGATCCCAGGGAACCAATCCCCTCAGGCAACACCTGCCCCCTTGATTTAAAGGGGCAGGGCTGGGTTTATTGCCCAGTGCCTGAAGCACCCTCCTTGAGAGGGAATGCTGAGGGGATCCACGCATTTTTTGTGCCTGCCATCCCATGAGCTTCGGTTTGTGGGTAGCCCCACATTAAAATGGACCTTTGTGTCTGACCGGCATAAGTGGGATGTGCGGAAAATAACTTTATTTTATGTCATTGTTATTGCCTTTAATTTCTGATAATTCACTTTTAAATTTAGAAATAAGTTATGAATTTGTTATATATCTAAAATTATTATATTGTATAATGTTGCAGGATTTTAGATTGATAACTTAATTACAGTTGGTGTTAGAATTATTGCCCCCCCCACACCTTCCAATAATCTATATATCAATACTTGTGTTTTGTGTACGACTGTTATCATCTTGCAACACCCTCTGGTTAAAAATGAGACTGCCCAAGATGAAATATAAAAAATGTAAATCCTGATTATCTGGTGTTGTTTATCCGCCAAATTTTTATTTCCTATGAGTGTTGTCACCTCAGCTAAATAATGGACCATTCCGTTTTTATTAGAAATAAAGAAAGGGAAGGGAAAGGACATGTGACACAGAAAAAATATAATTAGAAAGAAAGAGTAAAATAATGAAATATAATAATGAAATTTATTGTGTACAGTGCTCAGGCAGCGCCTTCTAAGATATACACAGGCCTATTCACTGAAGTCCGACTCACGTGTGACGTCAGTATAAGTAGTCCCAAGGAAGAAGGCGCCGGCCGATTCATTACCATCTAAATGTCCGCGAGTTCACCGAAGTGTTTTTAAATATTCAACGACTTTTTCTTTTAAATAATCAATTAATTAATTTTATTTTATAAACAAAAATGCCTTTTTAAGTATTTGGTCCCTTTTTTAATGGAATTTATATAGATACCACACAGTTTAGTGTTTGTTTTTTCGTTCACAAAAGAGAAAGAATTATATGAAAAATGGATCTATACTATGAAGACAAAACTTTAAAAAAATAGTAGGTAAGTTATTTTTTTGTATTAAAACTAAGTAAATTTGATTGAAAATTTAATAATTAAAATATTTTCAAGTCTTTGTAATTCACAAAATCGTGTTTAAGATAATGAACGCGCTGTCTTATAAAGATAACATGTTTTTACATTTATAAGACAGCGTGTTTAAAACTCATATTTAAAAAATAAACTATAAAGAAATTCTCGATATTAATTCATTAAATTCCTAAAGAAATATTTTTTATAAACATAAAAAAATAATTCTGATATTCATAACAATATTTTTGAATAGTTTTATTCATAAATAAATGAGTCTTTAAAATAAAATTGCCCCCAATTGTTTTGATTACTCTTAAAAGCGAGAAAATTAATATTTGTCTGATGTCTAATAAGCACAGGTTATTTTTTTTATTATTTGAATGAATTTATATCTATAAATTCATTCAAATAAGAAAGGGATATTATTGTTATTGTGCTAAACTTGCAAATTGTCGTCAAAATTAAAACAGAAAATTTTGACGACGATTTGCAACACATCAAACTAAATTTTGAAATTAAAATTAGTTTTAAAAATCTGATTCAAAATACTTGACTTTTTTTTTAGTAATTGTTTTCATTTATTTAACGAATCTTGAAATATTTTCTGAACTAAAATATTTATGTGCAGTTTAGAAAATAAAATAACTACTAACCCCAGAACCTGACTTACCAAAAATAAAGTCAAGTAGGAAAAAAAAATAATAACGATGAAATAAAAAAAGGAAATAAATAAATTGAAAAAATAGAAAAGATTTTTTTTTTATTTATGAATAAAACAATTACTATTATTATTATTATTATTATTATTATTACTATCATCATCATCATCATCGTTTTGTTGTTGTTATTATTATTGTTATTGTTAACATTATTATTATTGTTATCTTTATTATCATCATTATTATTATTATAGAATAATTCTGATAATAGTAATAGTAGCAATAATAGTAATAAGATAATTATAATAAAAGTAATATTAAGATTATTATAATAATAGTAGTAATAATAATAATAATAATAATAATAATGATTCTAATAATAATAATAATAATAATAATAATGATTCTAATAATAAGGAAATCATTCTAATAGTAATAATAATGATTCTAATAATAATGAAAATGAAAAAATTCTAATTACAATAATAATAATAATGATTCTAATAATAATGAAATTATTCTAATAATAATAATAGTAATAATAATGATTCTAATAATAATAATAGTAATAATAATGATTCTAATAATAATAATAATGATTCTAATAATAATGAAATTATTCTAATAATAATAGTAATAATAATGATTCTAATAACAATAAAAATGAAATAAATTCTTATAAAAAAAAAGCTTTTCATTGTATATTCACACGCATTTGTTATGTCTCAGCCTCTTTTCTTCCTATTCGACTACATATATTAAAAGGCATTAAAAACAATTGGCTTAGTCAAAAAGATGCAACTAAATGCATGCTGTTTCTAAAATGTTGTCAAAATGGAAATCATGAATTAAATAGTATCCAAAGTGCCCAATTTTGTTACATTACAGAAATTTCATGCCCTGGAATCTCTGTCAATTTTGAAATATTGTTATAAATTGATCTCAGAAGCTCTTTCTCCTACTAGTCTTGAAAGGCTTGTTAATTTAGTTCTGCAAATTTTCAATGAGTACACTATTCAGGGATGATTGACATTAGGAAAACAGGAATGTTTGCCTAATTTTGCAGAAGTTGCAGAATATATAAACATATTTTATATTTGGTAGACAATAATGAATGTAAAAACACCATATAAAGGTTGTCGGCTTAGACATAAATACTGTAATTCACTTAGAGTAAATGAAGAAAGTTTTAGATTTCTCTCTGTATTCTGTGACTGGTTAGAATCTTGGAATAGCATTTCTAGAAAAAATGGCAAATTAACAAGGAAATTTTCACTGCTTTGCATCATACAACCTATGCATTTCTAGAACTGACTAAGTATTGCATGGAAGAATTGGAAATGCTATCCATATTACCAGGGAAATTTCAAACTGATCACATTGAGGCAAGGTTTGGTCAATATTGGCGACTTAGTGGTGATCAGTATAATATCTCAATATGGCAAGTGCTTGAGTGTGAACAAAAAATTAGAATGCTATCAGTTTTAAAATTGAGCTTACCATTTAATCAACAATATTTATTCACCATTTACTTGTAATTTGTTTATCAGTTTATATAATAATTGATTGTTCTTTTATTCATAATTTAGTTGTTCCTGTAATCACTTGATAATTACAACATTGTAAATTTACAGAATAATCATTAAAATTGAAAAAAAAGCAAATCAAAACAATGCTGATTATAATTTATCTAAACTTTATCAAATTTATATTTAATATATTTATTTACATTTATTGTAATTTGTTTATTTAAAAAAACTGTAAACTGAAATATGAATAAATGAACAATCAATTATTAGATAAACAGATCTAATAATTGATTGTTCATTTATTCATATTTCAGTTTACAGTTTTTTTAAATTAAAATAAAAAAAAACATGTAAATCAAAACAATGCTGATTATCATTTATAAAAGATTGTTTTCAATTAAAAAAAAAATAATAATATCAACGAATTTCAGTTATTAAAGTTTAATGTAACGGTATGTGTTTTTTGTGTACCTCAACGTTGCCTTTACAGGTTTTTTAAAATTAAAATAAAAAGCATGCAAATCAAAACAATGTTTGTTATAATTTATAAAAATTGTTTTCAAATTTGAAATAAATAAAATTATGAATGAATTTCAGTTATTAAAGTTTAATGAAACGTAACATATTGTTTTGTTTATTTACTGTCTTTACGAGTTTGACAACGATATCTATTTCGAAGGCTCGAAGAAGGCCTACTTTTGTAACGTCACACCTCCTATGAACAGGCCTTCTGATATCTTAGAGGGCCTTGGCTCAGGTGCACCACAACTCATCAAAGTCTCATGTCAAGTACACAGAATAATGTATTAGTGTCAGGAACATGAACAGTTTACAGTAGTAATATGCATGTATGTGTGCGCTTGTGTGCATGTGTATGTGGAAAGTGGCATCAGATATAGTGTCGGCGGACTACAGGAAGCATGGAGGCTTTGAAAGATTCAGTGCTTCGGCAGCCTACAGCAGACGCGGGCAGTTTATTCCATGTCTCTGCAATTCTGAGCGTTTAGGGGAAAGATATTGAGAAGAGGTGTGTGTGTGTAGAAGTGATAACACTAATCTGTTTCAATCCAACATGATGAAAAGAAAGAAAAAAAAAGAGTGAGAGAATTAAATCAAGATTATTATACTTTTTACCCATTAAACTATTTTACAATAGCTCTTAAGTAAACATATTAAACGTAATAATTAAATTATCATACTGCGGTATATCCCCAGGCCCTGCTAGTTATGAATGAAGCTGTAACACTTTAAATTTGCATGTAAATTTCATGTACATTTTTTTTATAAAAGATGAAATAGTGGATTTGAAAGAATTCCCTGTCTAGGTCGGGACTTTGTGTAGGTTACACCAATACTTTCATTTTGCTGTCATATATTTTGTAACAATTTGGGTCATGTATTACAGGTCTTTATGTTGTTGAAACATCTAGTGACACACCAAAACTTTTGTGCACTTTGTTTTATATTATTTTTAAGAATACTCAAATACTGCTCTAATCTAAAGAACAAAAACAATTATGTCTAAATATGTTGTAAACTATATATGTCTATATATGTTGTAAACTATATATGTCTAAATATGTCTATATATGTTGTAAACTATATATGTCTAAATATGTCTATATGTTATATATGTCTATATATGTCTATATATGTTGTAAACTATATGTCTATGTCTATATATGTCTATATATGTCTATATGTCTATATATGTTGTAAACTATATATGTCTATATGTCTATATATGTTGTAAACTATATATGTCTAATATGTCTATATATGTTGTAAACTATATATGTCTAAATATGTCTATATATGTCTATATATGTCTATATATGTCTATATATGTCTATATATGTCTATATATGTTGTAAACTATATATATGTCTATATATGTTGTAAACTATATATGTCTAAATATGTCTAAATATATATGTCTATATATGTCTAAATATGTCTATATATGTTGTAAACTATATATGTCTATGTCTATATGTCTAAATATGTCTATGTTGTAAACTATATATGTCTAATATGTTGTAAACTATATATGTCTAAATATGTCTAAATATGTTGTAAACTATATATGTCTAAATATGTCTAAATATAACTATATATGTCTAAATATGTCTATATATATGTCTAAATATGTTGTAAACTATATATGTCTAAATATGTCGTAAACTATATATGTCTAAATATGTCTATATATGTTGTAAACTATATATGTCTATATATATTGTAAACTATATATGTCTAAATATGTCTATATATGTTGTAAACTATATATGTCTAAATATGTCGTAAACTATATATGTCTAAATATGTCTATATATGTTGTAAACTATATATGTCTAAACTATATATGTGTCGTAAACTATATATGTCTAAATATGTTGTAAACTATATAAGATTTGTTTGAAATAACTTAAGCTTTAAAATCTTTTCTTTTTTTTTTTTTTTTTTTTTTTAGATGAAAACCCTGATGGTTATGAAGTGACATTTGAAGTGGAAGAAATGCGCAGAGTCAGTGGTGGCATTAACACATTGATTGGCACAAATGATGCTAGTCTTGTAAGTCTATGAATTTATCTCATTTTTCTTTGTACTATTTCATCAAATATATATATCGGTCTCTATGTGAACTCTGATAAAACAGAGTTCATGAGTTTCAAAAATAAAGGAAACATCTCCACACTCAACGGCAAGCCTCTTAAGCCAGTAGAACAATTCACGTACCTGGGTGGTAATATCTCCTCCACAGAGAGCGATGTTAATACACGGATAGCAAAGGCATGGTTGGCCACAAATAGATTATTAGTCATATGGAGGTCCGATCTCTCTGATGAGCTGAAGCGACAGTTCTTCCAGGCTGTGCTTGTGTCGGTGCTGCTATATGGCTGCACCACCTGGACCCTACCGAAGCATCTTGAGAATAAGCTGGATGGGAGCTGCACAAGAATGCTCCGTGCAGTCTTGAACAAGTTGTGGAAACAGCACCCCACAAAGAAACAGCTATACGGTCACCTGCCCCCCATCTGAAACTATCCGAGTGAAACGGACAAGGCATGCAGGACACTGCTGGAGAAGCAAGAATGAACTCATAATTGACGTTCTCCTGTGGAAGCCGACACATGGACATGCAAGTGTGGGGCGCCCAGCAAGGACCTACATTGACCAGCTATGCGAAGATGCTGGCGGCTGCGCAGAGGAGCTCCCAGGTGCAATGAATGATAGGGAAGGTTGGTGAGAGATTGTCATGGATACCCGTGCTGCATGCGCGACATGATGATGATGATGATGATATATAGCATCCAAATAGTCTCCCTCCAGCTATGTATAAATAGTAGGGTAGACTGGGCTAGGTAACCTTATCTAGGAGAAGGAAAACTCTGAATTAAAACCTGTTTAACTCTGCTTAGGAAATTGACCTTGAGTCACATCCTGCTCATGCAAAATAATGGTATATATATATATATATATATATATTGATAATATACTCTGCTATATTTATGGGTAGATAGTGCTCAATATAATGGATAAAGCATTTATATTTAAGTTAGGGTAGCGTGGATATGAAGTCAATGGTGCTTGGTTACTGAGAGTTTCTAACCTATGCGGTTCTCACCCCTGTGCTTGGTTTGAGAATCACATTGGCAAGAAACTGTCAGTAACCAGCACCATTGACTTCATATCCACGCTACCCTAACCTATATATATATATATATATATATAATTAGTGGAATAGAAGATTTATTGGAATTATTTTTTATTATTGTTTTTATGGTATGTGATTTGTTTTTTTTTTAAATTTGTTTTGATATATTTTTTCTTTTCATAGATTGACTACTTTTATTATAATTCATTTAATTTCTAAAATTTTTGAAAATATATTTTTTAACTATCTTGAAAAAGGATTTATTTTTTTTCTTTTCTTTTTTTCTTCTTTTCAGCTGTTGGGTATGAGGCTACCGAACATGTTTGGTCGTGGTGAAAAAGCCATCTTTGAATATTCTCATGGCACTAGAACAAATCGAGGTCATAACTTCACATTTCTTTCTCCTCTAAAAGGAGATCCTGATATGATGTAAGCACGTATCTTTTCCATTTTTCAAGTCCCATTTATTTGCATGATAATATACACACTTTCACCACATCCCCAACTTTCAAAACAAGGGGTGGGGGATTTGCATTGCATAAAAATGTTTGTTTCCTCATTCAAAATGAAGACATTTATATTCCAATCGGTCATTTAAACAAGTCAGTTACTCAATACGAAAAAGTTTGTCTAGATTCTAAAAATTCGTAAAGAACTATTTAATTTAAAACTCATTCAATAGATATTTTAGGGCCCCAGTGGGTTTCTTTTATATTAATCTGTTGAAACCTTATTATTCTATTTTTACTCACTTGCTCACATAACCTGGTTTGGTCATGGGCAACCTGCTCATGTAGCATGTCTTGTGCAGGAATAGCCTGGCAGAGCCCTTTCCTTTCCAGGTCTACAACTGGTTTGAATTAAGAGTTTTCCTTCAAAACTGGTTACCTTATCAAGGTTAATGAGCTCAATCTTACCTGGATTATTTGGACTATTGTCCTCATCTTTATTGTTATCTGTACAATGTTTCGGCCGATGTGCCCTCCGGCCTTCTTCAGGTATTTTTTGTCGGACTTTGGAATCTTCTCTTCAAACTATTCGAAGGTTCCCGAGTTTGAAGAGAAGGTTCCCGTGTTTGAAGAGAAGGTTCCCAAATCCGACAAGAAATACCTGAAGAAGGCCAGAGGGCACATTGGCTGAAATGTTGTGTATATAACAATGAAGATTAGGACAATCCAAATTATCATGTCACATCTAAAAAATTCAGAGAAATTCAATCTTACCTATTATTTACCTATAGCTAGAGGGAGAATCACTGGATTCATACTTTTCCCATGAGTATTTTAACCAACTCGGGTAGGATGCGAAACAAACTTGCTAGTATTGGTCAACTTATCAACTTTGTGGGGTAAGAATTAAGTATATCTACCTACCTACCCACCTACCTACCCCCTTCTTACCCTTTGAACTTTTTTCTTTCTTTTCCTATTATATACTGATTTACTATGACTAGTGTAGGGTGTCATACTGTGGTACTATCAACTTTTATTAATATGGCTTTTTTTTTTTAACTGATATATCATGATGTTTTTAGTTCATATAATTTTTGTTTAAAATGATATGACTGAATTTAACTGAAAGCATTAACGATATGACAGATATGGTTTTATTGTTGATGTAAGTAGAGTAATTGGAGTGGCCTATTGTTGGTATCAGCCAGACAGCGAGGGAGTCTATCCCCTTTTTGCTCACGCTAAACCAGGGAGATTGTTTTTGCAGAGGTGGAGCGCCACACCTAGCGTCAGCTCCCCACTTTACCTCATACTTCAGATTACCCAATCTGTGCTACTCTTACGCTAAGTTGGCAGGGACCGGTGTCGAACCAGTAACCTTGCAATTCCTAGACCAATGCTCTACCAACTGAGCTAAACTGGCCCCTTATTGATGTAATCAACTTTAATTTCAACTTAATTATAATAAAGTTAAAAGAAAAATGATTTTCCTGATAAAATGAAACATTTGATAGTTTTAGTCTTCCTTACACATTCTTAACACATATATTTGTGTGTGTGTTTAAGATTTTGACTAATAAATTTGGTTCAAAATTTGACTAATATAGAATTATAAAATTCTTAATTCTTAGGGAATATATTTTATTCTGGAAGCACAGCATAACATTTATTCTCGTGGGAAATGGAATCGATGACCCAAGTTCAAATTCTGGATATGGTTGTTTCCGGTTTCACTTGCCGCTAATGCCCTTGGGAAAGACATGAATCTACTCTTCTACCCACACCCCACATATGGGTAAATAGTAGGGCAGACTGGGTTCTTTAGTCTTGATTAGGCAACTAGTCTAAGACAAGGAAAACTGAATTCAAACCAACTTTACCCCACTAAAAAATTGACCTTGTGTCACATCCAGCCACAGATGGAATGTGACAAATTTAATATATTTCTACTGGTAAATTCTAAATTAATTCCATGTTTTAATTTCTATTTTCCTTTGTTTTGTGCTCAGTTGGTAGAGCATCTGCCTAGGAATAAGAACTCAGTGCATGAGTAGCACAGCTTAGATAATCCTATCTGTCCTGTAAAGGGGAGCTGACGGTAGGTGTGGTGCTCCACCTCAGCAAAGACAATCTTCGTGGTCTAGCGCTAGCAAAAAGGGGATAGATTCCCTCGCTGTCCAGCTGATATGAACAAATAGGCCTTTCTGGCAACAACTATTTATTAAATTTTAGTTTTTAACTTGTTTCATTACTATTGTGTCACAACTTATAATATTGATAACTGTGAACATATAATATGGAGGATCTGTTTGAGAATACTAATATGGGTGACATTTTATCCTTTTTGAGAGAAATAAAAGTACATCAAAAATTATGAATAAGATATAAAATACATCTACAAAAATTACACCTGTAAAGGAAACTTAAGTACAAACTTTTATCTCAGACTCTAACACTTTTGGCATTAAATAACCCACAGGATTATCATACCATTAAACACACCAACCAAACCTAAACATTTTCTTATTGAAAAAAAAAAGAATAGTTTCTCTATTATGAGGCAAATAACTTTATTTTGAACATTAGTATTATTCTCTTTATTTTAGGTTCAGTACAGGAATATACCAATGCTGTATGGAGTATCCTTGGAGTGGTTATTCAGAAACTTGCCGCGGTTCTTCGATTGACTTCACCGTAATATCATTTTTACTAAATAATTGTTATATTTGGCATTAATAATTATACTTGTAATGCATTTGCCATTAATTATTATAATTACAAGTATAATAATTAATGGTGTGAAAAACTCATGATAATTAAATATGTAATTTAAAAAATTACTAATTTATGTATTGAATGTTTTGTTCTCAATTTATGAAACTCACTGAATTGAAACTGAAAAAAATCTCTAGTTATGCATATAAAATGGTAATTAAAATCATAATATGAATTTCTTCTAAAGCTAAAAATGCTTTATTTTAGACTAAAAGTGGCTATCCAGTGTCGCCTGGTTAGAAGGGGACAAAAATACCTGGTGCATTGATTTGTTTAGTTTAGAGATTCACAAATACTGGACATTTTTCAGTAGAATTTCAATGCTATTTCTATGTATATTTTAATTTTTAAATATCTTCAAATACAAATCTTCGTAATTTTTGCACAAAATGCAAGAACTGGTGATATTAATGTGTATATATATTTACTTAGTTGTTAATTGTTTTATTTTCATAGTTTCATCTGGACATACATACATAAATACATACATATGCACCAACTGCATTTATATATATATATGTATAGATAGATAGATAGATAACACTAAGGATTCATTTAAAAAAAAAAGATTTTCTATAAATGTGCCAAAGTTTCATTTTATTTGCCTATATAATTGTAGTTGCCCTCATCTCTTGGATCTCATTGCTTGCGTCTAGAAGGAGTGTGGAGAGATCTTCGAGCTTTATCACGAACGACTTCCTTCACTGTACGTGAACAAGCTGGACATTCTTTAAAATCATCAATCAAAGTGAGTCATTTATTTGTTTCTTTTGAAAAAAATGTTTTTTTATTGTCATAACTTTCAATACAACTTGATTTTTTTCTTGTTTTATGCACAAATCAAAAAAAAAAGAAAGAAAAGAATAATATTCATTTCAATTTTTTTTAGTCCGGTCATGGACCGGGTACTTTAACTAGTATATATATATATGGATGTACAATAGAGGCACATAGTGTAATGGTTACTGTCATATGAAATGGACACGAGACGAGTTCAAATCCTGGATGAGGCTGTTTACATTTCATATAACTCTAATACCCATGGGAAAGGTATGAATCCAACTATTCTTCCTCCAGCTATGGGTAAATAGTAGGGTGACCTGAGCTCTTTAACCTTGGTTAGGCAACCAGTCTAGGAGAAGGAATACTCTGAATTCAAACCATACTCAAAATTTGAGTATGCAAACTTAAACAGTCCTTATTGTTTTTAAAATAAGTTTTAATAAATACATGCCTGGTATTGTATATTTATATATAGTTTATCTTATTTCAATATATATTTAAAGTTATCTAACGCATAGAGTTTTCCAAGAAAATTATTTACAAACAAGAAATAGTCATTTTTTCAGTATCAAGAATTTGTTCTTATGCATTGTCAAAAACAAATATTTATGCAATGAGATATGATATTCAAAGTACAATGTAAGCAGAAATGTGAGAGATTTTGCTTGGATCCTACAATGATAATTAATAACCTACTAAGAAGTATAAATATGAAGTAGTTTATTACATTGGTGTCCTAAAAATTATGCAAATGTAAACGGCATATAAGACGCACCCCCATTTCAGCAGATCAGATTCAAGAAAAAAAGTTTTTAGTGTATTTAAGCATATATTGTTGAAAACAGTCTAGCTGTGCATTACACAAGCAGAAACATAACTGTATAAAAGCAATTCGGCAGTACAGGCAAGCAATAAGCATACATCTCAATAGCAGGAAATTAGTGAGCATCATAGAGAAGATTAGCCTAGGCCTACGGGAGGTCTCAAACTTCACCTATGATGTATAAGACGCAGGGCAATTTTTTGAGCCATAATTTTGGGAAAAAAGTGTGTCCTATATGCCATCAAATACGGTAGTTTATAAGGAGACACGGATATTGGGTAGTTAATCAGCTGGTATGGAAATGTCCCCGAGGGCAGAAAGAGGCATGAATTTGAATCTCTCTTGCAGGGTGGCATCTTTTGTATTTTCATTATTGATGCATGTCATTTCCTCACTGTGTTGCATACCTCTTTCCTTACTTTCTTACTTCTATTCTTCTAGCGTCTCTTCTAGCGTCTGGACTTTGTCTTGGAGACTTCGTGTCTGGTCTTCCATTGGGGATTTCTCTTTATCAGAAGCCCTGTGTCATTGGTAGTTTTTAGATAATATAACAAGACTTCGATTTAACTTAGATCATATTTTATTCTGAAATCCCCACCAGACTACCTGCACAGATTGAGTCGACTGCGTGCATAACACGACTTACCACCGTGGTGGCTTTGGCCGATCTCACTAAAAATCTATTTCTAATCTAAACCGGAAGAGGATCTTCTCCACCGATTCTCACGGTATCCACCGGAAGGAGGATCAGGATGAGGTCAAGCCTTGTCACTCATCCTTCAAGGCCGTGGGCTGCAACTTATAACAGCCATTTTGATTTCTATACTACTGTACATAAATATTAGGAATCTAATAATTATGTAACAACTGTTGTATAAATAATCATATGAATAAGTTGTAATAAAAAGCAACTAAAATTAAAGATGGAAGATAATACTTGTCAAAATTACTGCCCTGTCAGCTAGGGCTGTAAAATACGACAGCTGCATCTCTGCAGAGGGGTAAAACTCTCCCCCTCCACCAATGGCACCACCTGTTGGCCATGGGTGGCAACATGATACTTAACAATGGAATCTTGGTGGCTGAGTAACCCATGACATGCAACATTCCACTTTGGCCCTTAACTTAGGCTAGACAAGCAGTCGATCAATCAGCAGTTCACATCAAGCCCTATCACCTACATGATTGTCCCACCCCTATTGCCCTTATAGCAAGCCCCAACCCTTTTTATCATATATGTGCTAGAAAGCGGTAGCTGAGAGTCTTAGTGTCCTGGGTATGACTGCATGTAGTGGTAAAGTTCCAATTCTGGAACTCTGGGGAATTATTCCCAGGTCCACCCTGACCCGGAGTGGTCGTATCTGTTAGAGCCCCATCTATGAGTTAAATAGATAAAAAATGAGTATTAAAAATGTTTTTTTAAAAAAATTGAATACCCAACAAGAATGAATAAAACAAAATGTCTTTGGCAAAAAATAACCCAACAAGGGTTGACGTGCCATAAAATCCAACCAACCAGTCAATAATAATAGTGATGATGCTTATGTTTTAAAGAGTATTGTATTAGTGTTTCATAATCTTCTTTTACTATATGTATTCAACTCTTCTATATTAATTTATTCTATTTATTTTTAAGCATGAATTTGTTTGTGACACAAGAGATGATCCTATCATTCCACGTCGAGGAATTTTGATGAAAATCATCAATGTAAGTTTTATTTCTTGTTATTGATTGACTAATTAGCATCAAAATATTTTTCTCAACCAGATGAAAAAAAAAAATTATCATCTTGAAATTTTCGCTTGAATGTAGCAAATTCTTGTTGAGCTTCAACTCAGTGTATATTGATTGAGTGTTTCTCATATATTTATAAAATATATGATTTATTTACACACGCACACACATAAACACAGCAGACACATAACACACCTCCACACTTATAGACTAACAACAAATCACAGATAATGACAACAATAACAATTATGACCTTTTTTATCATATGGATGCTAAAAGGCAGTGGCTGAGGGTCTTCATGTCCTGGGAATGACGTTAAACTCTAACTGATGGTGAGGTTCCAGTTCTGGAGGTCTGGTGAATGTGGAGCACCCCTTCATCACCATTGCTCCCGGGTCCACTCTGCCCCAGAGTGGTAGTACCTGTTAGGGTCCCATCTATGGGTTAAATAAGAAAAAAATGTTCATAAAATTTATTTGAAATAAACTTTCTACCAAACCATTGCTTATAACAAACTTGAACTTTACCCTATAAACTTATCCCTTAAAGTGATTTCCAATCCACTTAACAACAAACAACTGAAAACAACCTACTCCCAAAATAATAAAAAAATCCATGAAAAAAAAGACATAAAAATAAATTTGACTATCCCTCACAACCTACCGCTTGGCATAAAATAACCCTGGATGGGTTGACATGCCGTTAAAATCACTCACTCAATCAACAATTATGACTTGCATTCCACAGCTGGGAATTCAAGACTCTGAAACCCAGTATACACACACACACACACACACACACACACACACACACACACACATATATAACACAACACCTCCTACTCCAACTCCTCTATTTTTGACATTACCAATTTCAACTTCTCTTTATGTAATTAATTCATAATGAATATAAAACCATATTTCTTTTTATAATCTATTCATAAGGAATATGCACTGTATAACTTTACAGACTAAACTAGGGTCATATAAAGTGTAAATTCAACTGGAATTGGAATTGGTATAGTTTTTTCGACTTCAACTCCAGTGATGTCTTAATTCCTTTCAACTCGTACTCTGACTCCACAGCCCTGGTTCAGGGATGTATACAAGAAAAAGACAAAAAATATTTTAAAAACATGTTAATGATACTGAAACAGCAATGGTGCCTTGGTGGTCTTTATAGGCCAGCAAATATATTTAAGAAACAAAACCTCGTTCTTCTTTACTAATAATGTTTGTTATTTCAGGAATATGCTGGCCTTGGTGGTAATGTTGAGTATTTGAAAAACGAAGTCGAACTACAAGCAGCTGCATCATTACCATATGATTTTGTGAGTATCTGAATGTTTCTTGAACTTTCTGTGGCTTATTTATGGAAACCATTGCAAACACAAAAGAAAGAAATCCCCCAAAATACTTGTCACTTTGAACAATTGTTCACATTTTTCTGAATTTTTTATGAGGTTTGATAATTTACATTATTTGTATTATTCAGATTATTGTCCTCATCTTTATTCTTATCTGCACAATGTTTTGGTCGATGTGCCCTCTGGCCTTCTTCAGGTGTTTCTTGTCTGAACTTTTTAGATGAGGCTTGATAATTTGTATTATTTGGATTATTCAGACTATTGTCTGCCCTCCAGCCTTCTTCAGGTATTTCTTGTTGGACTCAGGAACCTTCTCTTCGAACTCGGGAGCTTTCACAGAACTTAGGGAGTAGACTGTTCTCACTCCGCTAACTGAGTATAAGTGTTAAGCCATGTTGATTATTCTATGTTACTGTCACCCTTGACTAGGATTGAACCTGCAGCCTAGAGATAACTTAGAATTGTATTAACTCAAT
Source organism: Doryteuthis pealeii (assembly GCA_023376005.1). Classification (NCBI taxonomy): domain Eukaryota; kingdom Metazoa; phylum Mollusca; class Cephalopoda; order Myopsida; family Loliginidae; genus Doryteuthis; species Doryteuthis pealeii. The sequence continues at coordinate 21,069,624 of CM042140.1, read as the reverse complement.
GCCTATATCCACTACGCCATGTGTCCAAACTTGAGAAGGTTCCCAAGGTCGACACGAAACACCTGAAGAAGGCCGGAGGGCACATCGGCCAAAACGTTGTGCAGATAACAATAAAGATGAGGACAATAGTTTGAATAATACAAATAATGCAAATTGTTCAGATATCTTCATAAACACAAAATTAAGTCTGTAAAGAAAGGTGAAGTTGTAGCATGGCATCAGGGGTTAGCAGCTAGCAAGAAATGGCAGGCCTCATGGTTGCTCAGGTATATGTAGGTAGGTACAGAAAACAACACCTGAAAATAGTAGTAATTTTTCAGTCAAGCCTTAAGGGTTTTTATTACTTGCTTGCCCAGTGTGTGGGGTCCAGTAAGAGAGAGAAAGACTAGTTAATATTTTCTATTATAAATCACCTCTCCGGGGATATCGCCTCACCCTGACTTCTTTTGTTGTCGGCTAGATCTCTACTAAAAATAAATGAGTCGCTCCCTTCCTTCCGCCTGTGGTGTCGGTTGGGGGAGGAACATATCTGTTTCAGGTGTGTTTACACTTGCTCATAAAATTTAGAACTTGTGTTTATTTTTTTCTAGTTATTTTAATTACCAGTAGTCATTCACCCATGACTGCCTGACCTAGAACTGGTGCTGTGACCTGACTCACTCAGGGCTCAATTTTCAACTGGTCACTTACGGCTCTCTAGTTGCTAAAATATTCTTTTCTTTCTCTTTTTTTTTTTTTTTTTTTTTCTCTTTCCCCAGAAATTAGATTACCATTTTCTTTTGAATTTAAATTTTCTATGAGTCGTTCAATTATGTTACAAAGTTATTAGAATTTATTTGTCATGAGAGAGGGAGAAACCAACCAACCAACCAACCAACGAACGTCTTTACATTTTCAGTGGAAAGGAACAAAGAGGCATAGTTCTCTGGATTTTGCACTTTTGCCCATGTGACTGGGTGGAGTCAAATCAAAGTGCCCTCTATCACCAAAGGGAGATAATTATTTATCTCCAAAACAAGGGTAGATAATTATATCGCTACTCAATGCAAGATTTCCATTAAAAAGATTGTATGTAACTTCACAAAATATTTGAAGCAATAAATTTCAATTGTAAGATATAAAACATAAAACATTTTTAAGTGCAGTTTTGGAGGTATTCAAAATAATAGACCTAATCAAATGATTTTGGTTAAGTTAATAGAATTGTAATTAAGCCGAATGTTTTATTTTATATATTTACATTCATGGGATGAGGGAGGCATAACTTCAATCAACCATTATTTTGTGTGATTAACTCCCTTTAACACTTTACAAAACCTTTTTTGATTTGTGCATGCCTTACCTATATCAAACTAGAAGTGGCTACCCAGCATCGCCTGGGTAGAGGGGAGGGGGGGGGAAACTTGGTGTATTGATTTGTTTACTTTTGAGACTTATAAATGTTGGACATTTTTAAGTAGAATTTCAATGCTATTTCTATGTATATTTTAATTTTTCAATATCTTCAAATATAAATCAAATCTTCATAATTTTTACACAAAAAGCAAGAACTGGTGATATTTAATGTACACACACACACACACACATATATATATATTTACTTTGTCGATAATTGTTTTATTTTTGTAATTTCATCCGGACATACATGCATACCCACATTGTCCTTTATATATGTACTAGAGGCCGCTACCCAGCATCATCTGGGTAGAGGAGGGGATTTTTAAAAAGTTAGTCTTGCAGATCCAGAATTACTGAATAGCGAGTTGAATCCCCAACTAGATGCCCTATAAAAATCACCACCTAAAAAAGACCTTGTGTTAATCTAGCCTGGGGGTAGTGATTTTATATATATATATATATATATATATATAAAGTAAAGTTGTTGGGGTTGCTTAAAGTCGGTAACAGCCAGACAGAAAGGGAATCTATCCACTTTTCACTAGCACTAGACCAAGGAGATTGTTTTTAGTGTCTGAGGTGGAGCGCCACACCTACCATCACCTCCTCACTTTACCACACAGATCCCTGTGCTACTCATACACTGAGTTGGCGAGGGCCAGTATTGGACCAGGACCCTTGTGGTTCCAAGGCAGACGCTCTACTGACTGAGCTAACAGATGTACATACATACACCAACTGCCCTTTATATATGTATAGATATAGATTAATTAATCTTAGATTTTGATTGTGAAATTTAAAATTTCTTTTCTTTTATTTTTTCTAGAGTATTCAATTATCTTTAGCTGGTGGCATTATGAAACCTCTTGCAACAAATAATGAACTCAAAATAAATGATCGCTTTTTTCTTGGAGGACCATTAACATTACGAGGATTTAATTTAAAAGGTGTTGGACCCCACAGTGACGGTAAGTGCAGACAAAAACTCTTTTCATGTTTTTTCTAACATTTACAAATATTTAAAAAAAAATTTTATTCTTTTTATTGATTCAATCTTTTTCTCATTTTAAAAGCACTAGCAAGAATATTTGCCCTCCACCGGGCATTAGTATTTAAGTTTTAATGTAATGAAATATTATAAAAAATTAAAGTAATTTTATGTGTAGTAAATAAAGAGCATAGAAAGAATACTTATTTTGTTGTCATTGACAATAAATGTGTATTTCATATACTAGCAGGAATATGCGCACTCCGCAGGGTGTAAGTATTTAAGTTTTAATGTAATGAAATATATTAAATTTAGAAAGACTAATAAGATTAAATAAGAATGCATGTAAAAAGATTACAGTTATTTTAATTGGTTTCTATATATATATTTACCAACCCCTCCGCATGAGCAAGATGCGACACAGGGTCAATTTCTTAAGCGGAGTTCAACAGGTTTGAATTCAGAGTTTTTTTTTCTCCTAGACCGGTTGCCTAACCAAGGTTAAAGAGCCCAGTCTGCCCTACTATTTAACCATAGCTGGTGGGAGAGTAGGATTCATACCTTTCCCAAGGGTATTAGTGCTAAGTGAAATGCAATTACCACGTCCAGGATTTGAACTCTGGGCGATGAGTCCATTTCCCATGACTTTAACCATTACACCACGCGCTTCCTTGGTTTCTATATAAAATCATTCAGGAAGATTGATTTTAATATGTTAGAGAATAAAACAATATTAGAGATCAATAACACCAAGTAACTATTTATTAAACCTGGTTTTGTTAAAACCATTATGCAAATTAACCACACTATATATTATATAAACTTTTATTTAGTGATATATAAGACACATTGCAGGATTTTAAATGCACTAAAAGCATGGGCTGTTCTGAGGCAAATCTAACTCAGATTTTCCTAGAAACATCTTTGATAAATAAGATTTATTGTATTCTATGAATTAAGTAATGATTTTGACTATAAATTAAGTACTCATTGATAAACTTACACAATTCCTGAGGGTATTGTGATGTAGTTTTGGTTACAGACAGACACCAAATCTCCATTATGATAAGAGATACGAATGCTAATCTCTTTGCTGATTGTAAGAGCAAATCCATCAAATTAAAATTTCATATTAACGCACAAGTTTAAACTTCTTGTCAGTTTAATTTTATTATTTTTATTCACGTTGTATAATCAAAAACATTTAACCTAAATTTTCAAGTTAACTCAAAATCAATAGAAACTGTTTGTAAATTCAATTTTAATTCATTTTTACTAATGTCCATTTGTCCAATGAAATGAAAATTAAATTTTCTTTTATTTCATTTATTCAGGTAATGCGTTGGGTGCCGATACTTATTGGTTATCTGCTTTACATTTATATACACCATTACCATTCCGTCCAGGCAAAGGAGGATTTGGAGAATTGTTCCGGACACATTTTTTTGTCAATGCTGGAAATCTTGCAAACTTAAAACTAAGTTAGTTTCTTTGTTTTTCTTTCAATTTCTTTTTCTATTCTTCCTTACATTTCTGAAAATGTTCACTTTTTTTTTTTTTGTTATAAATTGATTTTTTTTCCCACCTAAGATGTTCATCAGAAAAAAGAAATTGAGCATTAAAAGCAACCTAGAAGTGGCTACCCAGCATCACTCCTGGTGTATTGATTTGTTTATTTTCAAGATTTAAAAATGCTAGACATTTTTAAGGATAATTTCAATGCTATTTCTATGTATATTTTAATTTTTAAATATCTTCAAATATAAATCAAATCTTCATAATTTTTGCACAAAAAGCAATTCTGAAATTTTTCTGAGACAATAGGGAGTTACTTTTCAATCACCCTGTATATTTACTTTATCATTAATCGTTTTATTTTTGTAGTTTCATCTGGACATACACACACACACCAACTGCCCTTTATATATGTACAGGTTTCACTTATGTCAAGAAAAAATATATTAAAAATCTTGGATTTTAACAAAAAGTTTAATATGTCTTCTAATTTAATTTATGTTGTTATAGTCACAGTATTTCTACTGGCCTTCTTCAAGTGTTTGCTGTATTTGGTAACTTTCAGATTAGGAAAAAAGCAAAAAAAACAAACAAATTTAAAGCTCCTAAATTCCATCACTTTCCATAAATGGATAAAATCATTAGTTGAACACCCGATCTAGTTATCTGGTAGTCATGAGTTCAATCCTTGGAATGATATCCTCTAAGGCAGCAGATTAAGAATAATCTAACTTTATGGATTACATAAAAGATTCATTTCAATATGTAATGTTTCGGGGTCAATTAAAAGGAATTTTTTGTCATAGTAATAATTCTATACTTATCTTCTTACTGGATACGGTTGGGTCTGTTGATCTGGATCAGAGTAGTTGGGTCTTTCTGTGTCTGATGATAGATATGTTGTCGGGCTGGACGGCATTCTTGCAGTTCTTCGAGGAGTCTGCAACTTACTTGGGAATCTTTTGGGATATCCTGTCTTGTGTTGTTGATAGTTTTTAATAACAAACACAAGAGGGTTTGTTTTTTTTTTTTGTTTTTTTTTACCTTATTTATTTTATCCCAAGTAAAAATGCCTTGGAGAACAGATACTCATTATGTTTGTTCTCTTCCAACTCTTCACTCTCTAGTTCTCTCACTCTCCTTGTGCTGACCAATCAGAAACCAACAAGTAGCCTTTCATACATCATCCCAGAAATTCTAGTAACTTTCCACTATTATCTAAACGTAACTTGAATTTTTGTTTTTTTTCTATTTCATTATATTACAAATATTTCCAGAAGATTACCAAATAGAAAAGACAATTGAAGAAGAAGACCAAAGCAAAAATGATGATTGAATAAATTAGTAATATGAATTATAAGGGTTTAAAAATCTGTATATGCTATAAAATATTTGTGTATAAATTTCTAGTTCAGGTTCATTTTTCTAAAAGAATATAGTTTATAGTCCACAACACCATTGAGGCTGTTTTTTTAACACTATGCTTTGATGTTATTGGGTGATAAATATAGCTTTGACGAGTGGAGGGAGGGGAAAAATATATTTTATGTGCAAAAGAAATATTTCAACAAGCTCTATTCAACAATACAATGAGGTTAAATTAGCAGTAAAAACTTACTGAGTAAAACACAAAATAGGCCTCGATGGTGTTGTGGACTGTTAGTAATGTTAATCTATATATTAATACTCGTGTTCCTTAATTGTATGACTTATCAACTTGCAACACCCTCTGGTTAAAAATGAGACTGTCCAAGATGAAATGCAAAAATATAACTCCTGATTATCTGGTGTTGCTTATCCGCTGAATTCTTATTTCTTATGAGTGTTGTCACCTCTGCTAAATAATGGACCATTCTGTTTTTATTATAAAGAAAGGGAAAAAAAGGACATGTTACACAGAAAAATATAATAAAGAAAGAGAGTAGGGGAGAGAGGGAGTGAGTGTGTGGAAGCAGTAACGCTAATCTGTTTCAATTGAAAATTATGAAAAGATGAAAAGAAAGAAAGAAAGAAAAAAAAGTGAGAGTTAAATCAAGATTATTATACTTTTTACATATTGTACTATTTTTTGATAACTCTTAAGTAAACATATCGAACATTGTAATAATTAGATTATCATACTGTGGTATATCCATAGGTGCTGGTAGTTAAATGTAATACACATTAGCTAAGGTTTTCTTTTTCTTTTTTAGGTGATGGAGTACAAGGTATTACGAAAGGTGTTCGAGAAAATTTCCGAGCTTCTTATGGTGGTGGAATTGTATTGCGAATGGGCCGAGTGGCGCGTCTTGAACTCAACTATGTTGTTCCTATGTATGTTAGCCAAGGTGATAGGTAAGCATAATTTGATGAATTTTTTTTCTATCTTTTATGGAAGTTTTTTAAATTTTTGTTTGAATAATTTTTTTCTCCCAAATAACTCATTTATCCTTATTTAAAAATGTATCCCTCCCCTTTTATTAACATTTTGTTATTCACTTCAATAAAAATTTCCTGGGTATGATGTTAAACTGCATCTAATGCTGAAGTTCCAATTCTGGAGCTCTGAAGAATGTGGAGTACCCCTTAATCACCATTACTCCCAGATCCACTCTGACCTGAAGTGGTAGTACCTGTTAGGGTCCCATTGATGGGTTAAATAGAAAAAAATGAGTTTAAAAAAAAATTGAATACCATTAAGAATGAATAAAACAAAATGTCTTTGGAATAAATTAACCAAACAAGGGTTGACATGCTGTAAAATCCAACCAACCCACATTGAAAGTTAGCTTTTGGAATATAGTTTGATTACAGGAAAATCCACAGGAAACACATGCTCAGATATTTTGTTTTTCAATATGAAAATGTTATTTTCTACATTTTCAAGCATAATTTTTTCTTGTCTTGTACTCTTTTTTTAGAAGTAACTACCGTGTTTCTCTGAAAATAAGACGGGGCTTATATTAATTTTCACTTCAAAATATAACACTAGGGCTTATTTTCGGGGAATATCTTATTCTTCATATATCGAAAAACGACATTAAGAAGTAGAAAATTACGAAATTTTTAAATAAACAAAAAATCGTGGAAAATGATCTACATTTATTTACCATTAACAGGTTCTTTTATTCAAAAACTCATTAACTTCAATAAAATCCTATTACGGTCAAATCACGCTGAAAGCACCGGTTCCCACTAGATCACCAAAGTTAAGTAGTGATGAACCTGTTCAATATTTAATTGAGTGACCACTTAAGCAACAGCTGGTACTGTAAGCAACCCGGGTCCTTTGCTTATCAAAATGACTTTATTCGGCATAAAAGGGGTTGGTATGCAATAAAACAAAACAACCAACCAACAATGTTTCTCACTATTGCTTTCGTCCTCGATTAGGAAAAGAGAATGGCCAAATAATGGGGGATCGGCTTATAACTAGGTTATTATAGAGATCGGATCCCTCACTTTATAACATCTTTCCTTGTTTCTTAATGATTCCTAAGAATAATATTCCTTTTGGCTATTTTAACCTCTTGAGTACCATAACTATAACCACTTATGGAGGTGTGTGGTCTAATGGTTAGAGTCGTAGGAAATGGACTCGTCAACACGAGTTTAATTCTTGGATGAAGCCGTTGGCATTTCACATGGCGCTAATACCCTTGGGAAAGGTATGAATCCAATTCTCCCTCCAGCTATAGATAAATAGCAGGGTAGACTGGACTCTTTAACCATGGCTAGGTAACCAGTCTAAGAGAAGGAAAACTCTGAATTCAAACCTGTTAAATTCCGCTTAAGAAATTAACCTTGTGTCGCATCCTGCTCGTGCAGAGGGGTTGGTAAATATATAACTATAAACACTTATTGATATTGAACAGGCTTGTTGTTGTTGTTATTATTGATACATCTTATATTTATAATTTTATTTCTCCTAACATTATAAATTTTTAAATGTATAATCTTTGTCTTTTTTTTTTTTCAGTGTGAACCCAGGTCTACAGTTTGGTATTGGATTTGTATTTTTATGATGCATTTCATTCACTAAAGCTGAATAAAATGAATGCTTTAGTCCATAATAAACAGGAGAGAAATATATCACGGCTGGCTGTGAAGTGGCCTTCATCTTTGACTGCTGGATTCAATTCAGTTCAGCAATAATGTGTGAATATCAATTGGTTTTCTTCTTCTTCAGGTCTCATTACTAAATTTATCACTAGGAATACTTTTAGTAATATAAATTATAAAAGATTTTCTATATTTACATTTTGTTGTATGAAAATCTATTCTATTTTCTCCTAAATGTTTTCATTTTACAACAGAATGTGATCAGAACATTTACCAGTTGGCTGTGATATATAATCCTCAGAAAAAAAAAAAAAAAAAAATTAGATTCAAAAATTAATTTACAGTTAGGTTAATTTTATTTTAATAGTTTTTAGTTGATAAGGTTTTTGTAAGTAGACATTTTTTTAAATTTATTTATTTATTTTAGATGAAAATAAGATTCTTGAATTACTGTTGCCTATGGTTACCACTAGAATTCAACTTAAGTTGAGTTGCAGCTTAGAAAACATGGCATAAAAAAAAATGAAAAAAAGGATTAAAATATAAAAAGTGAGATTAATATAAAAAATAATCTTTGCTTATTAAAATATCCTTTTTATTTGCCATAAATCTAAATTGTAAATATATTTTCAAAAAAAAAAAAAGAAAAGAAAATGAAAACCTGGAACAAATGATGTTTGTATAAAATTTGAAAATAAACATTTCTGAAATATTTGTTATTTTTTTCTAACTATTGCTTCCCAAATATTTATACTTTAAACTGCATCTGATGCCAAAGTTTCAATTCTGGATTTCTTTAGAGTGTGAAGTATTCCTTTATCACCATTACTCCCAGGTCCGCTCTCACCCGAAGTGGTAGTACCTGTTAGGGTCCCATCTATGAGTTAAATAGTAAAAGGAGTTTTGAAAAAATGTTTAAATAAAAAAAAATTTGAATATCCATCAAGAATGAATAAAACAAAATGTTTTCAGCTTAAAATAACTCAACAAGGGTTGACATGCCTTAAAATCCAACCACCCAAATATTTATCCAATTCATAAACTGAAAACTGAATTTTGAAATACAGTAAATTTTAAATTAAATTGATTTTTTAAGATTTTCAAATTGTTTTTTTTTACTGCTACTAATACTTTTAATGTTCGCTATTTAAAGAAGAAGAAGGAAGAGGAGGTCAACACAGGGTTAAAAAGTGTCAATCATCTGTGTTTTTCCACTAAACTTATTTTGAATCTGAACTACACTTACCATACATGATTAATAGGCTACCTATCAATTATGTAACAATATCAGTGACAAAACATTTAAAAACAGGTGAATAGTTATTGTCTGTTTTAACAATCCACAACACCACTGAGGCTGTTTTTTTTTTTTTTTTTTAACACAATACTTTGATAGTTTTGCAATTTTGGTTCAAAAGTTATGAATGATTCAACGATATAATAGGTTTCAACTTGTGTAAAATAATTAGGCATATCTAGCAATTATGTTAGTAGGTTTTTGGATTCGGAAGGTAAGAGAGTAAGTGGGACAAAGTAAACAGGGCGCATGGACCAGGTGGGAGAGTGCAAAAGAGAGGGTTGTAACATGGAGCGACATCAGACATATGGAGCCTAAAAAATTAAGTTTCCTGATAAAGGCAGTATACGATATATTGCCAACACCAGTCAATCTTCACGTCTGGGGCTTAGCTACGTCAGACCTATGCAAAGCATGTAGGAAAACTGCTAGCCTGAAACATATTCTCACGGGATGGGAGTATGCTCTAAGAAGCTACACGTGGAGACACAATGAAGTCCTTGAGATTGTTGCGGAGGCATCGAAGATAGGTTGTGAGACTGCAAATAAAGCTGATAATAACATCAACAAAGCAATACATTTTGTTAAAGAAGGAAACATTTCAAAATTTTCGCGTAAAAATAGGCACGTGTCATTTATATTTGATGGCTCCACGAGCTGGCGAATTGTGTGCGACTTGGAACATCAGCTCGTTTTTCCAACTGAAATAACCTTAACGGCCCAGCGTCCTGATATTGTCATTTGGTCTGTTAATCAAAAGAAAGTTTTTAACGTTGAATTGACAGTTCCATTTGAAGAAAATCTTGATTGGGCCCATCAGCGGAAGTTGGAAAAATACGAAGACCTACATGAACAATGCGTCAGAAACGGATGGATAACGGATGTATTTCCCATTGAAGTCGGATGCCGGGGATTTATTACCAACTCAACCTCAGCATTTTTGTCTTAACTTGGACTTTCTCCACCAGACAAGAGGAAATACTTAAAAAAGATTCAGAAGAAAGCTCTAACCGCATCAGCATGGATATGGCAGTCCTATATTGTGACATCAAACCGACAAAGTCTGGTGGTATCGTGAGATACTGCTGGGGCTCTCTGGGTTAGTGGTAATGATGCTTCGCCCCCGAAACCATGCCTGAACCCAGAGTCATCATCTGATGAAGGCTTTGTTGGTTGCAATGCTACTGTGTAAATAGCAGTCATTGTATGAAGATTATTTTTTTCCTCTTTTTTCTTTCTTTCCAAATCCAAAAACCCACTAAAATAGCAAAATGTGGAAGAGCACCACAACCAACAGGTTGTGGTGCTCTTCCACATTTTGCTATTTTAGTGGGTTTTTGGATTTGGAAAGAAAGAAAAAAGAGGAAAAAAATAACAGAGATTTAATTGCCATATATTAAGAAAAATACTTTAAAGAATTCAGAAAAATGTAACTGCATATAAAAAAAATTAAATTAAAATAATTTTCAATCACCCTGTAGAAGTAGAAAAAAATAGCACATCAGTTTACAAGAGTATATGAAAGTGCAAAGATCCACTAATGCTCTTAGGAAAGGCATGAATTCACTTCTCCCTGCATTGTCCTATTAATATATCTTGATAAAATGGATAGTTTAAAGTTTTTAAAAAGTAAGTGATGTTTAAAATCATGACGAGGAGGAGTTTAAATTTCATAATTTCAACACGTTAGCTGCGATGTGTGCCGTATATGTTGCGTGAAGAACTGTCCAAAACCATGATGTGTGCCATATATGGTACGCAACTATAAAAGTATATATATTCTTAAAATGGCCATAAATCAGTTTTAATCATCAGATTTCAAAATACAAAACATTAATATTGTTAAGGAGTGATCAAAGTAAACGATATAACAGAAAATCCTTATTTGTAACTGCAAATGACAATAATTTTTTAAAAATTCACATCCTTGCATTTCAATGGATCCTAATATGATGGCTTCAAATTATTCACAAAAACCATTAAAGACTTCTGCAAACCTTTCATTCTGATATCTGACTTGGTACTGAAGTCATAGAAGTTGGAACATTGTGCCGATTAAGTATCGCATTAGCAATTGTGGCCAACATGTTAAAAACTAACAATTTATACAGCAGATTCCACAAAGAGTTGGGCAAATTAGTAATATTATGTTTATAACTTGTAACTGTGCTCTAAAAATAGCATTTATATAGTTTGAGGTCATGGAATTCTCAAAACATACTCCTACATATTTGCTGTTTTTTGAATATCCAAAGCTATGAAAATCCAAATAACGGGGGAAAATGTAGTTGTTAAAACAATTCAGTTTTGGTCTGATGAATGTGTAGAAATAAAATTAAAGATGGCGCACATCATGGTTTTGGACAGTTCTTCATGCAACATATGCGGCACACATTACAGCTAACGTTATGAAATTTGAACTCATTAAAAAAAAATTTTTTAAAATAAGCTGTATGGCCTTATGTAAAAATCATTTGTAACAAAGTTCTATGAAACATTGAGTGGTAGTACCTGTTAGGGTCTCATCTATGGGTTAAATAGAAAAAATGAGTTTAAAAAAATTTGAATACCCATCAAGAATGAATAAAACAAAACGTCTTCAGCCTAAAATAACCCAGCAAGGGTTGACATGCCATAAAAACCAACCAACCAACATTAAAAGTTAGCTTTTCGCATATAGTTTGTGAAAACAGGAAACATATACTCAGATATTTTTTTTTAATATGAAAATGTTAATTTCCACATTTTTAGGCATTATTTTTTCTTGTTTTTTTACCTTTTTTTTGGAAGCAACTACCATGTTTCCCTGAAAATAAGACATGGCTTATATTCATTTTCACTCTGAAATATAACACTAGGGCTTATTTTCGGGGGGGATGTCAAATGTTTTTGTCATATGATGTAATTGTGAAGAATCCTTATTTCTTTTGTCTGTCTGCCGCTTTCAACTAGGGCTTATATTAAAATTATCCTGAAAAATAACACTAGGTCTTATTTTGTAGGTAGGTCTTATTTTGATGGAAACACAGTAGCATCAGCAATGTTGTTAGTTGTGTTTTCAATTTGACATAAAATAAACACATCTGACCATAATTTGGTAACCAGACATGTTATTTACTTTAGCAAAATTCTTTTTTGTAATGTATAAACAATAAAATGAGATAAAAAAATAGCTCAGTCGGTAGAGCGTTCGGCTAGAAACCACAAGGTTCCTAGTTCGATACCAGTCCTTGCCAACTCAGCGTATGAGTAGCACAGGGATCTGTGCGGTAAAGGAGCTGATGGTAGGTGTGGCGCTTCACCTCAGATGCTAAAACAATCTCCTTGGTCTAGCGCTATTGAAAAGGGGATAGACTCCCTCGCTGACTGGCTAATACCGACTTTAGGCCGCCCTGTCAACTTTTTTTAAACTTTTTACATTTGTGTAAAATAATAAAAAAAATAATAATGAAATTATTGTGTACAGTGCTCAGGTGCACCACAACTCCAAGGCTGATGTATATTACATAGAATAATGTACTAATGTCAGGAAAACGAATAGCATACAGTCATATATATATGTGTGTGTGTGTGTGTGTGTATGAGGGGGGATATCAAGTATAGTGTTGTCGAATTACAGGAAGCATGGAGGTTTTGAAAGACGCAGTTTTTGGCAGCCAACAACCGATGCAGGCAGTTTATACCAACTCTGAGTATGAAAAAATGTTTCCAAAAGTCATGTGAGCTATGCTGTTTTCTGACTTTGTAGGCATGTGTCAGAAACATGGAAATCAAAAAGGGTGCTCAAAATAATCTAATGAGTGTTTACCAAGTCAGTTGCCAGATGCTAGAGTTCGATGAATCCATGCCCAGAGCAGCAAGACGTTCAGAATATGGTAGAATGGTAGATGCCTGATGAGAAGTTTTTGTGTACCTTGATTTTTTATAAAAACTAGCAAAAAAATATGCCCCCGGGCCCAAGTGTTTAAAGTAATAAAATATATTAAATTAGAAAGACTAACGTAACTAAATAAGAATGAATATAAAAATATTACACTTATTTTAATGTTATTATTAAAATATCATAAAATGATTTCTATATAAAATTATATATAGGATTGCTTTTAATATGTTTGGGAATAATCTGATAGTATTAAAAATCAGTAACAGCAAATTATTTATTAAATCCGGTTTTATTAAAATCATTGTGCAAATTATTGCCACCATATACTATGTAGATCTTTATTTCTTATTTCAGCATTTAAAATACATTAATGATATGGCAGTTTTGCGGCAAATCTATCTCAGCTAGACTTTAATAGAGACGCTGTTAATAAATAAGATGGTAATCTAATTAAGATTAAATAATGACTATTTCAAAATAATCGTTGAGAAAATAACTTAAATAACTAAGGAAATTGTGATGTCAGTGGTGATGTAGTTTCCATTACAGACAGACTGTTATAATAAAATGTTTCCTTTCTTCAATTCCTTATATAAAGAAATGTGATTTGGTTTTGTGAGATAGACAAGTTTGTTTATCATGAATATAAAATATAATTTGAAAGCTTTTCTAAAACTATTAACAAGTAGGGAAAACCAATGCTCCTTCTGTTTAAAGAAGTAATAGTTATTGGAATAGTGAACCAAGTTTTAATTTTGCCTAGTGTGCCCTTGCACTAAGAACCTATTGAAGTCAGTCAGTCTACTGTTGGTTTTAATAACAGCAGCTAAGTAAGTACAACTCAAGCAGTGTCCAAGACAGTTGGTATAAATAGGAATCAAGAATGATCCATCCATGAATCTGGGTGATTTGGGTGATTCCATTCCTTGAGTTCTGATTGGCTGCTTGACTGCTTGATTTGAATGACATTGTGGAGTCTTATATATACTTTGTCATTTTGTAGTGGACCTTGTAGGAAAAGCATGAATTCACTTCTCCCTGCATTGTTCTATTGATATATCTTGATAAAATGTCTTATTACTGGCATGCCACTTAGGTCATAGTATCTAACCAAACTGTTAGAAACTGTCAACTCTGATAGAGAACAATCATAAAGGTTTTAAAAAACAAACTTTTTACATGGACAGTTTAAACCTTTGAAATAAACCATTCAAAATCTCTATATATAAAGTTGTAGTTCCTGTCTGTCTGTCCACAAACTCTGCCTATATTCTGAAACTACATTACCCAGAATATTTGGATAAGTATATTTCATTTTGACCAAAGTGGGTCCCCGGTGGTCCATAGCCCCTACTGAAATTTTCTTTCCTTCGATTTTATATGAAATTCAAACCATAGATAAATGACTAGAAATGATGCCTAGTCTGCAAATATCAGCAAATTTCAAAATATTTAGAAAAAAAAGTCAGCAGAGTGGCCTATTATCGGTATCAGATGGGTAGTGAGTGAGTCTATCCCCTTTCCACTAGCACTAGACCAGGGAGATTATTTTTGCGTCTGAGGTGGAGCACCGCACCTACCATCAGCTCCCCATTTTACGGCATAGATCCAAGCTGCGCTACTCATGCGCAAAGTTGGCAAAGGCCAGTATTGAACCAGATCCTTGTGATTCCTAGGTAGATTCTCTACCGTTGAGGGCACTGTAATGGGGGTTAAACTCCTCCTATAGTGAAAATTTTGGAAGCCCATAACTTGAGTTTCAAACTTCTATTATCATGGGATTTTTCTATTAACTCTTAACATCCTGTTGAGAATTTTTTAAAGTCAGAGCATTCCTATAAGGATATATAAAAAAAATGGCTAAAAATGACCTTTGCATCTAAAGTTACCTGTTATTTCTCTTAAATCAAAGACTTCTATATATGTTTAATATTACATTTAAACAAAGGCTATCATTAGGAAAATGAATGAGACTTCCGGCCGGGTGGAATGAGGTGGTATAGGATGTTAAGAGTTAAACATAAATTAACAAAAAATTATATCCTTTTATAGTAAAATTTGGCTAATCTAGACATTTTACCTATGGCAAATCACACAAAAATTATTAGTTAACTATTAGTTAATTATTAGTTAAAAGCCATCCCATCAGGCAGCAATTAACCTAATTATTAATAAAATCTTATTATAATGAAGATTTTATGTCTGTTTTTAACCGAAACTATGTCACAATACCCTCAGGAATTGTATAAGTTTATCAATGAGTATTTAATTTATAGTCAAAATATTTAATACATCTTATTTAAATCTATGAAAATATGAGTTAGATTCGCCTCAAAACAGCCCATGTTATTAGTGCGTTTAAAATCCTGCAATGTGTCTTATATATCACTAAGAAATAAAGGTTTACATAATATATGGTGTGGTTAATTTGCATACTGGTTTTAACAAAACCGAGTTTAATAAATGATTACTTGGTGTTATAGATCTCTAATATTATTGTTTTATTCTCCAATGTATTAAAATCAATCTTATGAATGATTTTATGTAGAAACCAATTAAAATATAAATAAGATAAGGGTAATCTTTTTATATGTAGTGATTTAATTTCTTTAGTCTTTCTAATTTAATATTTTATTACATTAAAACTTAAATACTTATGCCCGCAGAGGGTGCATATTCTTGTTAGTTTAAGTAATAATTGTAATAAATATTTTGAACTTATAAGTTTTTTTTTTTGCTTTGGGCTTGAAAGCAAATTTTTCACTTCATAAGAGAATTTGACTTCTTTCATCTATATATATATATATATATATATATATATATATATATATATATACTCGTGTTCCTTAATTGTACAACCATTATCATCTTGCAACACCCTTTTGTTAAAAATGAGACTGTCCAAAATGAAATGCAAAAATGCAAGTCCTGATTATCTGGTGTTGTTTATCTGTCGAATTCTTATTTCTTAAGAGTGTTGTCACCTCACCGAAATAATGGACCATTCCGTTTTTATTATAAAGAGAAAAAAAAGGACATGCTATATAGAAAAAATATAAAGGAGGAAAGGTAGAGAAAGGAGAAGGGATAATAATAATAATCTGTTTCTATCAAACATAAAGGAAGGAAGAAAAAGAAAAAAAGAGTCAGAGACAGTTAAATAAAGATTATTATAATTTTACATATCAAACTATTTGCAATAGCTCTTAAGTAAACATCAAATGTAATAATTAAATTATCATCATACTGTTGTATATCCACAGGTCCTGCTAGTCTACGCAATATTCTATGTGACCTGTGAGAAAGGTAGTAAGGATACATAAAATTCCCCACGGAAGTACTAAGGTGAAAAAAAAAAAAATTCCCCCCCCAGATATTTAAAATAAGTCAATAGATTTAGAGTTATCCCATCACCTAGTTTGGTTGTGGGGGGTCAACTCATGTAGCATGTCTTGGACAGGAATAGCCTGGAGGAGACCATCCCCTCCAAGTCTATAACTTAAAGGTTTAAGGTATGGTGTTTAAGAATTCAAATAATTCAGAATTTTCCTTCTCATAGACTGGTTGCCATGCCAAGGTTAAAGGGCCAAGTCTGTCCTACTATTTACCATTAGCTGGAGAGAGAATAGTTGGATTTGTATTTTTTCCTAAGGGTTATTAGCACTGTATGAAATGCAGACAGTCTTGCTCAGGATTTGAACTCTGGTAGTCGAGTTCACTTCCTACAATCCTAACCGTAACACCACAAGTGCCTCCGATAAAAGAATGTAAAGAAATGAGAGAAAAGGTAGTAATTTGACTCAAGTGTTCAAATGTCTGGAAAAGGGTTTTAAAATTTATAAATTTGATTTTTAAAATTTATAAATTTAATTTGATGTTGAATATAAAAGTAATTAATAGATTCTTTAAAAAAAAAAAAATATTAACATTTTTGTATAATTTTGATATTTCGTATTATTTTTTTCATCTTTATTGTGTCATGTAAAATCACAACATTTTGGCCACCGTATTTTCCGACATTCCTCAGATGTTTCCTGTATATCCAAGCATAGCAATGACCCAACCTGGGAAATCATTTTGAATAGTTTGTGTGTTGATCAAACAAGATGTCAAAGAACTTTTGAAGATCTCATTCAAATAATGATTTTTTTGTTTTTAAATACCACAATAAAGATGAAGACAACAGTCAAAAAAAAACCAAGCTTATACAGAACATTTTGTTTTAAATTATTTTTCACTATCTTTCGGGAAAATAAATTTGCAATAATATAATATGATATAATAAAATTTATATATGTATAATATATATATAAAATATATGATATAATACAAAATATAGTATAATGTAATATAAAAAAAATAATATATGAAATGTAATATATCATCATCATGTCACACTGACAGCATGGATTCCCATGACTCTCTCTCACTGCTCGTCCCTAGGAGTCATTGCTCCTGGCAAGTTCTCCTTAGGACATCAAGTATCTGCACAAAGACGATAAATGTAAGTCTTTGCTGGTCAACCCACTCTGGTGTGTCCATGTGTAGGTGTCAAAATATAAATTGTGGTATGTAAGATCTCAATGTTTCGGCTGCTGTATCCTCAAGTGTTTCCTGTGTATCCGAGCATAGCAATGACCCGACCTGGGAAATCATTTTTTATAGTTTGGCTGTTGATCAAACAAGACGTCAAAGAACTTTTGAAGATCTTATTCAAATAATGACATCATTGTTTTTGCATGCCTATCAGTCTGACATGCGCCGCGAGAAGAATCACGATCATTAAAAGTTCTTTGACACCTTGTTTGACCAACAGCCAAACTATTCAAAATGATTTCCACAGGTTGGGTCATTGCTATGCTCGGATACACAGGAAACACCCGAGGATACAGCAGCCGAAACATTGAGATCTTACACACCACAATAAAATGAGGACAATAGTCTGAAAAATCAAAATTATATACATCAAGCCTCAGGTTATATAACTGTCTTATTACATACACAGTATATACATTATGGAGAGGAACTCTCGTCTGTATATCTATTCTTGTATGAGGGACACCCGTGGTTGTGTCTCTCTTTACTAATCTTTTGTAGTAGCACTTTCTTACCTCTATATTTTGAGAGATATCCGTGGTTATATCACCCATATTAAATCTTCAACTGTGTACTCACTTTTTCTGTTGTCTTGAGTAGTCATCATTCATTACTTGGTCTTTTGGTTCTGGGTGGTTCCTTAAAACTTCTGGTTCTTGTGTCTTAAGATGCTGGTAAGGTTCTCTGGTTCCAGCTTCTTCTAAGATGTTGGTTAAGCCTTGGTTGTCGTTCTTAGGGACAAACTCAAGGCATATAGTTTTGTGAATTCACATTTTATTAATTATAAACAGCAGACCTTAAACCTTAGGATCCTTAACCACGCATGGCTGAGCCCTCTTGGGTATGTCCTTACATTATGGCGACCAGCAGCTAACTTGCTAACTAAAAGCCAGTCTCACAGTTGCCTAGTAACTGTGAATCAAGGTTAAGCTAAGGTCATTAAGCATCAATCAATCCGCCTGCTCCAACGGCCAGGTCTGAATTCAAACATTTAATTCAAATCTATTTTCTACACTAACCATCCAAAACCAACAGTATGCCCATCAATATATGACACTCATCTAAAAAATACAGACAAATAATAACAATTCAGAATGAAACCATTTATAGATTTATAGTTTTTAATAATAATACAAGGCATTCTCATTTTCTTCTCATGAGTTATTTTATTTTAATCCCCAAGTCAAAATGCCTTGGGCGACAGACTTACGTCTTACCTAGCCACTGCTTTCTTCCAAACTGACCTTACATTCTCTACTCTTACTACCACCTTCACCACGTGACATCTCTTAACTAATAAGAAAATGCCATGTGGCGTTGTGCTGGCTCATCCAAAAAAACTTTCCATGTTACCTACACAAACTCTTGCATTCCTGGCCTTTTCCATTCTCTTTCTCTCCCTATTATGTTACAACAGTTTGAAAAATCAAAATTATATACATCAAGCCTCATCTCAAAAATGCAGACAAATAATAAGAATCATGTATGAAACTAAAATTCATTCATCCTCAACTAATTTAAATTTATAACAAATGTCATACATAAATGTGTGAAAGAGAATTTTATTATAAATATACAAGTCTGACTCAAATTTTCAACCATATTTTAAAAAATACAAGATATAAAATGTAAATAAAACAATTTTATTACAAATAAATAAAACAAAGTTAAATTTTTAAAAGTTAAAACCAAATTGCAACAATACTTGAAATTTAAAACTATGTACATTGAAGAGTAAAATAATTTGTTCAACAATTTCAAAATCTAAGCATTTTATGGCATAAAACAATGTCATTTTATTTCAATTATTGATGCAACTGAAATATCAGACAAAAAAAAAAAAACAAAAAAAAAAAAAAACACTGCATAGTAATAAATTCATTAAAACAAAAATGAATGCAGCTAAATGAAACACTATTTGATAAATTAAAAATGCCTAAGCTAATAAAGATATTGATGAAGCAAAATTTTCAAAGAGATTGAAATATATATTAAAAAAAAAGGTTTACAATTTTATTTTTAGTTATTCCTAGATATATTGCTATTAAATGGTCACAAGGTTGAGCCAAATATCATGAATCTATTTTAATATAAACTGACAAATTCTATTATATCAATAATCTTTATCAATTGTAGTTATTAGTTTAACTAATATCCTTTAAGATTCATGCAATTAAATATTAATAAAATATTTTTGGAGATTTAAAATTTGATACATTTTTAGAGGAAACTGATAATTTTAAAGTTTTTTTTTATTTTAACAAAATATATAATCAAAATTTTGAGGAAATATATGAACATTATTGGATTTAATTTTAAGCTTTGAATAATATAAAAAAAGAATTTTCATATAGAAATGATAATCAACAAAATGCTTATAATATTTTCAAAGTGCACCTTTACCTAAATTTTTTATTGTTTTATTATTAAAAGTATTTTTTTTTAAACAGGTAAAACATTTTCTCTGGAGGATTCATATTTTATGTAGTCAAGATTATTCTAAAATATTTTATAAGAATCAAATATGTGAACAACTATATGTCATATCTATCGATTATAAAATAGTCATTCTAGACTTGTATTTTTATTAGGCAGTGAAAAAAATTAAAGCATATATGGATAGTTTGCTTGTCATAACAGAAGCTGAAAACCAGCATTTGTAAAAACAAATGCAACAAAAATTTTAACAGACAATTTTTTTTGTAAAAATTGTTAATTTAAATAAAAAAAAAAGTTAACAACCTTGAATAAACAATAAAAAAGCAGCAGATATGCAAGTAAATACTTGAATAACAAGAAATACTAAATTAAAAAAAAAATCTATTGCTGAATAAAAAGGCAGGCAAAACATGCAAATTAAAATTTAACAGATTTTGGGACAAGAAAAATTATTTTGCTCAAGTCTTATTAAATTTTTGTAATATCAATGGAAACTTTTTGGTGGGGGCAGGGGATATAAAATACTTTCACAGAACCCTCTAATTCCTTCTGACTTTAGTCCCATAGGCTACGTTTCCATCCTCCTTTCTTTTTTTTTATTTCACTGGAAAAGAAATGTTGTTTTTTTTTGTTGGCACAAACTTTCTGACACAAGATTTTTAATAAAAAGTGAAACCAACAAACAAAATTTTGTTGGAAATTCTCCATTTTTTTTTTTTCATCAATTAAGATTAATTTTCCTTTATATGTAAATTGTTATTTCATCAATTTTCAGATTTTCCTTTAGATAATTGTTATATTAACTGTGTTAGCTTGAAGCTAGCAATATTTGAGCCTTCTGCTTCTTCCACTGATCATGCAAAGGAATTGATAAGGACGGCAGAAAATCAATGGTACAAGGAGGAGTAGGAGGAGGAGCATGACAATTATGGATTCTTGTTCAGTGGCAGTGAAATTAACAACAAGTGTAGAAAAAAAAAAAAAAAGAATTGGTACAATGGAAAATGAAACAGTAGCATTGAAAGAATTTAAAAAAGGTCTCAATGTCTTCTTTACACAAATGGAACCCTGTCCAAACTTGACATGCTAAACACTGACAAACTTGCCTTCTCTCTCTCTTTTAGCCAGTGAGAGGCCGCAAATCAACCCTGACCTTTTCATCACTGCTCAACATGCCAATGGTTGGATAGAGCCCTCCTTGAGGAATTTTCATTTCCCGACTGCCAATATTTAGTCCATTTCTTGTAAAAAATACCTGAAAAAAAAAAAGAAAAAAAAAAGATTTTAAGAATTCTAAAAAGTATTTGATTATCTTAACTTGAAAAAGGTTTAGAATAATTTAAATGCTTCAAAATGTTTTTTTCAGTATTCACCATACCGGTCGCTTAAATCAGACATATTCCCTTCTTTTTTTAGAGAGACCCGCAAATTTACCCTTTTTATGTAGACAATCTAAGGGAAATAACTATGCAAAGACTAATATCTGTTGACATCCTATGATGTGAGTCCTATTAAATTTCCCAAGATGCAACACAACTTCTGCCCCAGATTAGAAATGGTTTAAAGTTTTGGAGGGAATTTGTCCTGAGGAATTTTGTCTTAGTAGTCCCTTGAACTTAAGCGCACAGTATTTTACAGTGCAACGGATGTCCAATAAAATTCAATACTCATTCCTACATCAGTCGAGTCTTATGTTTTAATTTCTACCAGAAAAAAAGCATCAAAGAGCTGCTATATTCATTGTTTAAAAAAACCCAAACAGATTTAATTTAAAAAAAAACACGGACATTCCTTCTGTTCGCCCATTTTCATTCTTGGTTATTAAAATTCCTTTTGTATTTCTATTAATTCTTGAATTTATTGCAGAGGTTGTAGCTGTTGCCTTAGGGTGCACGAATAAGTTAGACATATTCCATTTCCCCCTTTAAAAGTGAACTGGACATTTAACTTGTACAGTGTAAGGGAAACAACTACGTAGGGAACAATATCTGTTAGACATCCCATAATGTAATAGAGATCCCACAAGACAACTTGATGTCCGCCCAGACTAGCAGTAGTAAAAAGATTTGGAGGAAAATGTATTCTATAAAGAATTGTTCTTAGTAGTTCCTTGACACTCGTTACAGTGCACAGGTAAATTTATTTTCACAACTTTTCCATGGAAATTCCGAAATTTGTAAGACACCCTTATTGTAAGTTATTAATTGTTAATAACATTTTTGGATGTTTGTTTATTTTAGAAGCATTGTTGAATAAAGTATATATTAATATTTATATTTTTTGCTTGAAGGCAATTACAATGCGCATATCGCATAAAATTAGATAATTATAGAAGATAATAATGACAAGTGAATTTCGCAAAGAATTATTCGGTGTGTAGAACATTGATGTTCTCACAAAGTCTGGTGTTAATTCTGGGACGCAAGAAGACATCCAAGAAGTGGTGTGGAGACGTGGGACGGGGATAAACTAAGTTGATAGAATTGGTTAAAACTGAACTATAGTGGGAGAACATTTTTTTAATGGTAGGATTCATGCTAATGTGTCATAGAGGTGTCTAGTTTGTGACATGTAGTAGTGTGTAAAGTTAGGTATTTCTTTCGGTCTGGTGCATGTGTATGTGTGGTTAGGTTTCACTGTGGTGGTGTAATTTCATGGGTTGGGGAAATGTTGTAGCGGGTGGTTTTATGTAAGGAATGATGGATTGGTTTGATTTATGAAAAGTATGTTTATTCATTAGTTGGAAATACAATAAATTAAGAATTTGTATGTGTATGAATATTCGTCTACCTCCACTGTACATTAAAAATGTAATCTAAAATATTGCACAAAAACTTTAAAGATTTAACCTATTCATGAGATGATTCCAAAAATGCATAAGAAAAAATAGATTTTACTTGAGAAATAAACTTATAATAGGAAAAAACAAATTAAAAACTAATTAAGTTTTTATAATGTATTAATTTGAAAGCAATTACAATGCAAGTAAAAAATAAAAACAAAAAGATGTTAATTTTTGTCTTAACGATTTCAAAGTAAAACTTTATCTTCAGAGACAATTTTCGGATATGGACGAGTTTTTTTAATTTTTTTTTTAAAAAAAAACAAAAAAAACGCGTCCATTTCCGAAAAACAATGCTTCAAGCAAATTACCAATTAATTAAGTTTTGTATTTACCCAACCCATTCACCACGTGTAGGATGTGACACAAGATCACAAGTATGGGTCATCCAGTGAGGATCAAACTCACTATTCAGTCGCAATGGATATCTGCATGACGGGATGCCCAAACTTTGGAAAAATGTTTGTCAACTTACCTGAATGTTTGTCTCTGATATTTGTTTATCCCAGATTTCACCATCTTCAGAATCTGTGTCTGCATAATCTCCAACATCAATTAAATCGTCCATTTCTTCTGGAGAACTTGGAGCAGAACCACCGCTGTCAATTTCAGCTTCAGCTCTGTAATCTCGTGGAAATAATATACCACATCCCATCCGGTCTCCTAGAATTAAGAAAAATATCCTGCATCATTTTGAGATTTATCTGTAAAATTCAACAGAACCATTTTAATGAAAAATAAATTTGGTCAGTTGAAAGTTAAAAAAGAAAAGTTTGGTTTGTTTGTTTTACGGCATATCAATCCTTTTCGGGTCATGTAATGCCGAAACAAGTCATTTTGATAAAAGTTTCTATGTTTCAAGTCCTTTATATATTTAAATTGGTATAAATAATTTTCATTAATTTCATTTGGTTTGTTTAATGGTATAATAATCCTGTGGGTAATTTAATGCCAAAAACTGTTAGAGTTTAAGATAAAAGTTGGGACTTAAGTTTCCTATACTAGCGCAATTTTTGTAGATGTATAATTCTCTAGAACTTTGAAACACAAACAGATTACCTAATCCCGACCAGAAAATCACACATATAACACTGTAGTGTTATGGACGGATTGGCGATATCCGATTAGATACTTAAAAACAAAACAATTGAGTCTAGAATCGTACAAGCGACTTAGATTAGAGTACAAGTCAGTGGTGTGGTAAAGTCAACACTAGATAAAATTAATTACTCTGACACAAAGAAATTCTAATGGCTAAAAGTCGGTTGATGGTTGATATAACACAAATGACTTTTTGCTTATACAAATGTTTTCATATAAATATATTATTATTCTTGTAGCGTCGAAACAAGATGATAAATAATTTTTGAACAAAACCAATCCTAATGGCAGAAATAGGTTGATGTAAAGCAGAGGTCTGTTTTATCATATTATCATTTACATGGAGACTCCAAAAGATAGGGAACCATTTTATCCAGGCTGAAAGTGGTTGATTTAAAGACGGATGTCTGACTGGATACTTAAAAATAACAATTGAGTCTAGAGTCATACAAGTGACTTAGATTAGAGTACAAGTCAGTGGTGTGGTAAAGTCAACACAAGATAAAATTAATTACTCTAACACAAAGAAATTCTAATGGCTAAAAGTCGGTTGATGGTTGATATAACACAAATGACTTTTTGTTTATACAAATGTTTTCACATAAATATATATTATCATTCTTGTAGCGTCGACACAAGATAGGAAGTAATTTTGAAGAAGGGGAATTCTAATGGCAGAAATCAGTTGATGAAAAAGGAATGGCTGCTGACATATCCATATCTATTATTGTTCTTGTGGGGACTGTGTAAGATAAGGACATTTATTTAGCAAAAAACAGTTAAAGAGTAAATCTTTAAAATGTTGATAATCTCAATTTACCCGGGTGGTCTTAGGCCAGTCCCTGGGAATTATCATAGCAATTGACAGGACCATTTATACAATAACAAAAATATTATCAGGTGCCTCACCAATCAGGAAACTGGGGCAGAGACTTGTTACCTACCTCCGAGATAAGTAACCCAATGCCATGATTTTGATTGGCCGTCCAATCAAATGCGACCGCGTGGGTGGGGTTTCGTACACCTCCTGATGTTTACACTGTAGGGCCATTGGTCCGGCGTTTCGATTGGCTGGCCAATCAGAGCCCTGGATTCAGGGGTTTGGAATCCATAAAAGAGGACCCAAAAGGGTCCCAGGCAGATTGGAGAGCTGGTACTTGACCAGAGTGGAAAGCTGGTCCTTAACCAGATCGGACAGCTGGTTCTTGACCAGATTGGACAGCTGCTTCCCTAGCAGATTGATAGCTCCATCTCATGGCCCTTGTCACCGTCTTTGCTTTGTCGTCTTGTTACTCAAAGTCCTGAATTTGAATCAGAACACAGCATATATCGCCAGTCAGTCCACAAAATACCGACTCAACTTCAACTCGATATCCCTTTGTGGTTGTACATGATTTTTAATCACTGTATGATTAATAAAGGTCTTTTATTGTTAAAAACGCGTTCGTGTTAATTGTGGAACAACCTTGATGAATTTGGTCATTTTCAGGTACAGCCCGGAACAAGCACTTCAACTTTCCTGTGGGTCAAAGAACACCCATCGCGTTAGATTCGACGCCGCGACAACATCGTACTACATTTAGAGCCGCGTGCAGCAAAACCAACATCGTATTACATTTGGTCCCGTGACCAGATCATAATATTACATTTGGCACCCCGACCAACATAGTTTTACACACACATTAATTAACAAGAACAAAAGAATTTGTCATCTAGTGTTTTTTGTTGTACCGACGGACCACAGAGTAAAAGTTAAAGAAAACGAAAGGATATACAAATATTTAGACTTTAAAAATAAAGAAAGAAAAGAAAAAGAAAATATTGTGATAATTATACAGGGTGATTGAAAAGTAACACCCTATACTTGGGAGAGTATTGAAGACTTGTTTTTTTATGCAAGATGGCGTTCCTCCATATTTTGCTATTGTTATTCGTGAATGGCTGAATCACCATTTTCCTGGGAGATGGATGGGTAGGCATGGTCCGCATGAGTGGCTGCCCAGGAACTCTGATTTAACACACTGTGACTTTTTTCTTTGGAGTTGGTTGAAGGAGCAAGTCTACTCTACAAAACTGACTTTGGAAGAACTTGAAGGAAGAATACTACGAGAATTTATTTCTGCCATTCCACAAGAGTTTCTGGGAATATCAGTTGATGTGATTCCGTGCAGCTTGAGAGGCTGGAGGCAAATACTGGTGCCCATATAGAATTTTAAATAAAACTCCATGTTATGTGTGTTTTTCTCGTATTCATCTTTTAAAAAAAAATAATGATTCAGAAATAGATTATAAGATTTTTAAAATAGGGAGTTACTTTACAATCCCCCTGTATATTTTAGCATCAGTATTCATACCTTTATGACACCTGGGTCCAAATTGTTCACCAACTCCTGACCCTACAAACAATTTACCATCATCTAAAATAAAAAAAAAATGTATATATTCAGAATAAAGTAACAAAAAAAGAGATTTATTACAATTTAATGTTTTTATAGCAAAGAATTAAAATATTTGAAAAGTCTTAAAGTAAAACAATGTTCAATTAAATCATTTACAGAGTTAAAAAATCAAAAATATATGAAGAAAACATTTTATGGTAAAAAAGTAGAATTACATCTCAAATGATAACCAGTTTGGATGGAGCTTCTTATCTTAGAATTGAGAAGAAACAAATGTCATATTGTGAAACCAACACAAAAGAAAAAAGCTACAAAGTTCATTTATAAACTAGCAAAAGTATGCACCCCTTGGGCGCAAGTATTTAAGTTTTAATGTAATAAAATATTAAATTAGAAAGACTAACAAAACTAAATAAGAATGAATACACAAATATTACTTATTTTAATGTTATCTTAATTGATTTCTATATACAATTATACATAAGATTGCTTTTAATACATTTTAGAATAACATGATAGTATTAGAAATCAGTAACAGTAAATAGTTATTTATTAAACCCAGTTTTGTTAAAATTATTATGCAAATTATTCCCACCATATACTATGTAAATCTTCATTTCTTAGAGATATATAACACATATTTCAGGATTTTAAATGAATTAATTGGACTTTAAATCTAACTCAGCTAGACTTTAATAGAGACATCGTTAATAAATAAGATGCTAATTAAGATTAAATAATGACTATTTCATAAGCTTTGAGAATATAACTTAAATAACCAAAGGAAATCGTGACCTTAGTGTTGACATAGTTTTGGTTACAGACAGACAGTTACACAATCTCCATTATAATAAGAAGATAAAACAGTAAACCTACCAGCATGGTATGCTATAGAACCTTTATTCCATCCTGGATGTCGATGTTTTGGATAATCCTGTGAATACAATTAGAGAACCATTCAGTTAGAAAAAATAAGATTAAATGAGAATATTTTGGGATTTTGTAATTAAAGGTATTTTAAAAGGAGGAAGAAGAAAAGTAAAAAAACCAAAAACAACTCACTCGCCGTGCCAGGCCAATGGCTATGTAACAATTCTCTCCTGGATCAACAATTTCCAATTCAAAATAATGATATGTTGGGTCAAGAGGTGATCGAGCTTGAGCTAGACCAACATCAATAATCTTTTTACCTCGACCCGTGTATTCCAAAATCTGATAAAATGAAAAAAAACATTTTTGAGTCAATTTTTTTAAAGAAAAATATAGAACCATTTATTAATAACATTTTTGAGTAAATTCTTTTTTTTTAATTAAAATTTTGTTTTAAACAATTATCAACACTAGAGGGACCCGTGGAATTTTCATAAAATGAAACAAAAATCAAGAGGAGCTATTTAACCCAGAAACAATAATTTGCAATTTTATTACATATAAATCTATCAAAATTACCAAAATATTTTCTGTAATTCAGAATTTTGATATTACAAATAAAACAAACATGTAACTTTTTTTTTTTTTTTCAATTCATTTCAATTTTACATTGGGCATTTAAGCAATGCAAGACCATTGGGAATGTTTCATTTTAAAAATTAGGTAAAATAAAATGGGACAAATAAGAAATCAGCGATTAAGCAACACCAGATAATCTGTATTCACATTTCTACACTGCATCTTGGACAATTTGGACAGTGTCATTTTTAACCAGAGAGTGTTGCAGGAGGATAATGGATGGAAGATTTAGGAGCAAGCATATTAATATATAGATAATAATTGGAAGGTTCTTTATGTATCACATAATGGAGGCACATGGGGTAATGGGAAATGGATTCATCACCCTGAGTTCAAATCCTGGACGAGGCTGTTTGCATTTCATATAGCGCTAATAGCCTTAGGAAAGGTATGCATCCAACTACTCTCCCTCCAGCTATGGGTAAATAGTAGAGCAGACTGAAAATTTTAACCTTGGTCAGGCAACTAGTCTAGGAGAAGGAAAACTCTGAATTCAAACCTGTTAAACTCTGCTTAAGAAATTTACCTTGTGTCACATCCTGCTTGTGCGGAGGGGGTTGGTAAATATATATATATATATATATATATATATATATATATACTAGACAAAACATGACCCATTGGGTCACCCATTCAGCTCTGGGTAGATAATTGAGATTACTCTCCAGAGAAACTAACATTATATAATGAGGAGGTAGTCAAGAGATACATAGAGGGGAAGAAAGAGATAGACACAGAGTAAAGTAAGAGATTGGTCAGTTTTTGACTTACTTGCAAATTACGAATAATTAGAACCAATTAAAACAGAATTTTTTTCAAACATAATTCAATCATAAAAGTAAGGAATAATTTAGTATAATTTTCGTGTCATTATACTAAACAGTAAAAAAAAAAGCATTTAGGAAGTAAAAGTTGATTAACTCAGCTTTAGTATAATAATATATAAGTAAAAGTAAAGTTGGCTGTGTGGCCTATTGTCGGTATCAACTGAACAGCAAGGGAGTCTATCCCATGCTAGACCAGGGTGGGCGCCACACCTACTGCTCTCCACTTTATCACACAGTTCAATTTACCTAATCTGTGCTATTCCTATGCTTAGTTGGTGGGACTGGTATTGAACTTAGAACCTTGCAATTCCAAGGCGGGTGCTCTACCAACAAAGCGAAACTTTATATATATATATATATATATATATATATATATATATATATATATATGGGAGACGCGTGGGCTAATGGTTAGAGTCGTGGGAAATGGACTCGTCGATTCGAGTTCAATTCCTAGATGAAGCTGTTGGCATTTCACATAGCGCTAATACCCTTGGGAAAGGTATGAATCCATATATTCTCCCTCCAGCTATGGGTTAAATAGTAGGGCAGACTGGGTCCTTCAGCCTTGGATAGATAACCAGTCTAGGAGAGGGATAACTCTGAATTCAAAATTCCTGAGGTCGGTCGTTGATTGGGTTTGTGGCAACCCTTGATGCACCAATTCTTTCCTATCGACTGTGCCAAAAAGTGTGGATTGTCCAACACAAGCCTTCACAACTATAAACAAATCACTGTGTGGGTGTTCATTGTGTCTGTTAACTCTCATGCGTCGAAAATCGACGAGAGAGTTCATAATATATATATAACTAAATTTTACTTTACAGCAGTTTGGCATCTTTCAAACAAATTCTGAACTGATTGAAGAAATTCCCCTACAATAATGGCCAATAGGTGGTCCCATTGGGGTGATCTTACACCTCTACAGAGGTGCAGTCTGTGTATTCTACAGCCCCATCTGACAGGGCAGCCTGAAATTAGTACATTATTCTATGTACTATACAAGCATCTTTGATGAGTGTTGTAAGGCACCTGAGCATTGTATGCAATAATTTCATTACGAGCAGGACCTGTGAATATACCACAGTATGATAATCTAATTATTACAACATTTGATATGTTTGCTTAAGAGCTATTGCTAATAATTCAATATGTAAAATGTATAATAATCTTGATTTTTTCTCACTTGTTTTTTTTCTTCTTTCCTTCTTTTCATCATCGATTGAAACAGATTAGCGTTATTGTTTCCGCGTTCTCACCCCCTTTCTTTTTTTCTTATATTTTTTGTGTAGCATTCCCTTTCTTTATGATAAAAACGGAATAGTGCATTATTTAGCTGAGGCGAGAACAAATAAGAATTCGGCAGATAAGCAACACCAGACAATCTTGATTTACATTTTTGTATTTCATCATGAACAATTTGGACAGTCTCATTTTTAACCAGAGGGTGTTGCAAGACGATAACAGATGGAAGATTTAGAAACATGCATATTAATATATAGATTATTTCTGAGACAACTGTTGGTGAGTAAAACTAATCACTTACACATCCATTAAGGCGAACTTGGTGTAATCGTGACCATTCATCATCCACATTATCTACAGCCATTAATATTACATCATCATGATTCCAATGACTGTCTAAATGTAATTCTACTTCCTCACCATCTGAATGTAATCCAATTATTGGATATAAACCACCATGTGGCCACGGCACAACAACTGTTCCAATCTGAAATTAAAAAAAAAAAAACAAATACAGATTTAAAGTGAATGAACAGAGTGAGAACTGGTAGAGTTTTTACGTCCCTAATAAAAATAATCAACTTTTAGATTAAAAAAACTTTAGAAAAAAAAAAAAAAGTTAAAAAATGCAACATATAAGTCTTGTAGAGTGATAAAAGATTTTTATTCTTATTTCATTGAATCTGTAAATAATAATTTCTTTAATAAAAATTGAACTTTTGTATTATTTGGATTTTTCGGACTATCATCCTCATCTTTATTGTTATATACACAATGTTTTGGCCGATGTGTCCTCCGGCCCTCTTCAGGTGTTTATTGTCAAAACTTGGGAGCCTTCACAGAACTTTGAACCGATTCCCTTATTCAATCCATGAGAGTAGACTGTTTTCATTCTGTTAACCATGACAGGGTACAAGTGTTAAACTATGTTAAGTATTCTGTTATTATCACCCTTGGCCAGGATTGAATCTGCAGCCCAGAGATGATTGCCACTTAGAACTGCATTAACTCAACCCTTATATATCCATTGTACCATGTGTCCAACTGTATATAACAATAAAGATGAGGACAATAGTCCAAATAATCCAAATTTTAAAAAAATTCTTCAATGTCATATTCTACAAATTAAATGTCTAATAGTTATTTACAATCCATACAATTTTGAAAGGAGTTTTTAAATTAAGATAATCTTGATTTCATTTCTAAATTAGTACTTGTTTTTTTAAAAAAATAGTATGATTGTAAATTTCAGGAATTGAAACCATTTTTTCTATTTAAATTTAATAACCACCTACAATTAGTTTCATAAGAATTTTCATTAAAAATATAAAAGTAAACATTGATTAATCTAATGTGTATGAAGCAGAATCATTTCTTTTTCTCTGGTTTTATTTAATGAATCAAGTATGAAAACTAAACTGTAAATAGCAGTGTAGATATTAAAATGTTCAAAATGTAAATCTTTGCATTACCTCTTCTCCATTTCTAGTGAAAAAAACTTTCACTTGTGGTCGCATACCACTTGCATCAGTTTGGCTGAATTTAATTCCACAACCCATACGATCACCGGACAGACATTTGGAACCAAATGGGCGTCCAAAACCGCAACTTTTGTACAATCTAAGAACAAAAATGTGTCAAAATAATATCATATACATAAAGTTTACAAAACGAGAAAAGAGGAAGTCATTCTGAAAATGGTGCAGTTAGAAGAGTTGATAATGACTAACAATTCTACTCCAATTGAAAACTTAAGTTATACCAATGGATTTATAGGTTTAAAAGAGAATACAACATCTATTAATAATGGAGATTCGTCACTGCTTACGTCACATTACCCAAAATCGTCATAACATAGAATAAATACACTCAAAATTTGAACATGCAACATTAGACAGTCCTCATTATTTTTTAAAACAAGGTTTAATAAATACATGACTGGTATTATATATCTACTAGCAAAATTACCCGGTCCATAACCGGACGAAAAGAGTTTTAGGAACACCAGGGGGTTCCTAAAAATAAAATTGTCTGCGTAAAAAAAATAGAATTATTGATTATATATATCAATTATATATATATATTAGAAAGAGACAACTTAAAACGCCATGTAATATTGAATGGGGATGCCAACATTTTAAAATATTTCCTTGAATTTTATAAATCATAAACTTATAATTTATGGATACTTGCCTGCCATCATCCGCATGGAAGCCAACTGAATCAACATTCCATCCTGGTTGACAATCAAGAGGATACTGAGATGGTCCAAGACCAATAGCTGAAAAATTAAAACAAAATAAATTAGAAATATATATATATATATGGGAGTAAATAGTAAATATGGAAATAAATCCGACAATATTAAGAAATTTGAAAAAACGTGTTCCAAAAATGAGATTAATTTATTTATCGACGCTTAAACGTTTCGGTTTCTTTAAACTTTCATCAGGATGTATTATGTGGTGAAGAAATTGATGGATGTTTTATAGATGACAAGATGATTTAAAGATTTTTTATCTCCTGTCATCTATAAAACATCCATCAATTTCTTCACCACATAATACATCCTGATGAAGGTTTAAAGAAACAGAAACGTTTAAGCGTCGATAAATAAATTCATCTCATTTTTGGAACACTTGTTTTTTCAAATTTCTTAATATATATATATATATATATATATATATATATATATATATATAATGGGAAGTTGGTGTGTATGTATGTCCAGATGAAACTACAAAAATAAAACAAGAACAAAGTAAATATGTACACATTGAATATCACCAGTTTTTGCTTTTTGTGCAAAAATTATGAAGATTTGATTTATATTCAAGGATATTTAAAAATTAAAATATACATAGAAATAGCATTGAAATTCTACTTAAAAATGTCCAACATTTGTAAATCTCAAAAGTAAACAAATCAATACACCATTTTTTTTTGTCCCTTTTCCCTCTACCCAGGCGAGGCTGGGTAGCTGCTTCTAGTACATATATAAAGTTCAGTTGGTGTGTATGTATGCATGTCCAGATGAAACTATGAAAATACAACAATTAATGACAAAGTAAATATATATACACATTAAATATCACCAGTTCTTGCTTTTTGTGCAAAAATTATGAAGATATCTAAAAATTAAAATATGTATAATAATAATGAATCTGTGAGACTAATTTGCTAACCATTACACCACGTTTTTTTGTGCCACCCCCTCTACCCAGGTGATGCTGAGTAGCCACTTCTAATACTTAATAAAATTTTCTTACTTACTTTAGACTTTAAACATAAACAAACATTAGTAAAATTACTGCAAAATATAAATCAACCAAATGTTTTTTAGTGGTTTTCAAACCAGCATTTCAGCCATATTTAAAACACTGCTCACTTAGTCCTTTCTTATAGAACATTATGGATGGTATTTGAGGACATGGGCTTTTTCTATAAATTAAACAAAAAATTTTTCCTCTCTTTTATAGTAAAATTTGGCTAATTTAGACATTTTAAAGGGGCCGGGTTACTCAGTTGGTAGAGCATTCGGCTAGAAACCATAAGGTTCCTAGTTCGATACCCGCCTTCGCCAACTCAGCGTATGAGTAGCACAGGATCTGTGCGGTAAAGTAAGGAGCTGATGGTAGGTGTGGCACTCCATTTCAGACACTAAAATAATCTCCTTGGTCTAGCGCTAGTGAAAAGGGGATAGACTCCCTCACTGCATGGCTGATACCGACATTAGGCCGCCCTGACGACTTTAAAAATCTATGGCAAAACATCACTAAAAATAATGAAAACAAAAATTATTAGTTAACTAGTTCAAAAACCGCCATATCAGGTCGTAATTAAGCTAGTTTAAAAAAAATCATTTAAAAATAAACCATATACCAACATAAATATGTAGCAAATGTTAAATTAGGAAAAGTATAAAAAAAGGTTTGAAAAAAATATATTCTAATAACTTGTTGGAAATTGGGTTATCTGCCCCCACCCGGATGTCCGGACAATAGGGGGCAGAGGATAGAACCCTGACTCAGCAGTACCGATACTGCAAGCACAAGCAGAAACCAGAATCGGCATCCTTGAGAAAGACCTCAACTCCGATAAGCAGACAACACCGAGACATTGCTGAGACAACAAGATAAGTGTACTTGAAACTCTTTGTATTATCTTTATATATCCCGCCAGGAGAAATTCCTCTGGCAAACTCTTAAAGACATTTGCACAACTCTCAATTTACACAATACCTTAAAGACATTTGTATAATAATTGTATACACACACATTAATAACTAACCCCCAAATAAACTGTTAACCCATTTATAAACTCTATAATTTGCCTTCTCCTTCCTTTACGATTGAGATACTAATTCACCTCAGTATTTCTGTTAAACTGAATGTTAAAAAAAAAATCAAGAAGTTAAAATTAGGTAAATCTTATTATAATGGAGATTATGTAACTGTCTGTCTGTAACAGAAACGATGTCACCACTGATGTCACGATTTCCTTAGCTATTTAAGTTATATGCTCATTGATTATAAAATAGTCATCATTTAATCTTAATTATCATTTTATTTATTAACAATGTCTCTATTAAAGTCTAGCTGAGTTAGATTTACTGCAAAACTGCCCATATTATTAATGCATTTAAAATCTTAAATATGTGTTATATAACACAATATAAGAAATAAGGATTTACATAGTATATGATGGAATAATTTGCATAATGATTTTAACAAAACTGGGTTTAATAAATGATTATTCGCTGTTACTGATTTCAATACTATCATGTTATTCTCAAAAGTATTAAAAGCAATCCTATATAGAATTTTATATAGAAATCAATTAAAATAATATTCAAATAAGTAATATTTTTATATTTGCTCTTATTTAGTTTTGTTAGTCTTTCTAATTTAATATTTTATTACATTAAAACTTGAATACTTCCACTCAGGGGGTGCATACTTTTACTAGTAGAAGAAATATAAAATATATAACAAATATAAATTTTTATTTTCATACCAATATTTCCTCTTAAGCCACTATCCAAGATTTCAATTTCAAAGTAATTTTTTTCTTGGGTGAGGGAATCAGCCGATATGTAAACTCCAACTTTATCCTCATCATTGATCATGTATCTGAAAAACAGACACAAAAAATTGAACAAAAAATAGTACATATGTTAACATAAAAAAAGTTTAGAGATAAAAATGGCAGGGTGACTGAACAAATCAGATGTACGATAGTTTTCTCTTGTCCAAAAAGCCATTTTTTTTATGTGTGTTTGTCTTGGGTTTAGTATTAAAATAAAAGGTGTCAATAAAAAACAAAGAAAAAATAAGAAGAAAAAATGAAAAAGGAAAGAAAAAAGAAAAAAAGAAAAGAAAAGAAAAAAAGGAAAAAGGAAAAAAAGGAAAAAGGAAAAAGAAAGAAAAAAGGAGAAAGGAGAAAGAAAAGAAAAAGGAGAAAGGAGAAAGAAAAAAAGGAGAAAGAAAAGAAAGAAAAAGGAGAAAAGAAAAAGAAAAGAGGAAAAGGAGAAAGAAAAAGAAAAGAAAAAAAGAAAGAAAAGAAAAAGAGGAAAAAGAAAGAAAAAAGAAAAAAGGAAAAGAAAGAAAAAAAAAAAAGAAAAGAAAAGAAAGAAAAGAAAGAAAAGAAAGGAAAAGAAAAAAAAGGAAAAGAAAAAGAAAAAAAAGAAAAAAAAAAAAAAGAAAAAGAAAAAAAAAAAAAAGAAAAAAGAAAAAAAGGAAAAGAAAAAAAGGAAAAAGAAAGAAAAAAAGGAAAAAAAAAGAAAAAGAAGAAAAAAGAAAAAGAAAAAAGAAAGAAAAAAAAGAAAAAAGAAAGAAAAAAAAGAAAAAAGAAAGAAAGTCTTTTTTAAAAAACAAAACAAACAATGGACCAAGAACACTTCCCAAGATCAAGACAAGAATTCCCACAAGAAACCCAAAACCAAAGACAGCCACCTAGACTCAGGCAGATCCAGCTACGGAGATAACAGATAACTGTTACCCAGATCCATAGAAGATACTATAGCAGATAAATATATAAGTATACATCCATGGGTATACTCTACACAATACATCTAAATATATCTATATAAAATGAGTATTCATAGATATCAGGCAATAAGTTAGTCAAATAACTTTGTCTTTAGATATTTTATAAAAAAATAAATGCTAGAAATTTAAAATGAAAGTGAATATTCCAAGATTTCATCTTGAGGCATAGATTTAAATTGTGATTCTAAGAAATATATTCTTAGCATATAAAAAAGTAGGGTAGTATTTTAGTTTTTCAGACTGTTGTCCTCATTTTATTTTTATATACACAATGTTTAGGTCAATATGCCTTCTGGCCATCTTCATTTGTTTATTGTCGTAATTGGGAGCCTTTATGGAATTTTGAACTGAACCCTATCAATTATGACATGAAGGCTCCCAAGTCTGACAAGAAACACCTGAAGAAGGCTGGAGGGCACATTGGCTGAAATGTGTATATAATAATAAAGATGAGGACAAGAGTCTGAAAAATTATCGAGCCTCATTTAAAAAATTTTGACAAATAAAAAGTAGGAATATATATATATATATATATATATATATATATATATGTATATATGTGTGTGTGTGTGTGTGTGTGTGTGTGTGTATGTTTTTAAATGAGGAAGAGTCCACTAGAAAAAAGGGGGTTTCATTTTTTTTTAACTGCTGAAATAAATCTATAATAGCCAAATGACAACCTCTTGAGTTTTTCTCTATCATTAGAAGTATATATATATATATATATATATATACACATACACACACACTTACAATAAGAAAGAAAAACCTAACAAACCGTCAGTTGGCTATAATAAATTTATTTGACTGGAACTTAGAATTTGGAGAAAAACTTTTCTTTCCTTTTTTTCTCGTTTTACAAATCTCCCCTTTTCAAACACACCCATATAAAATCTTATATATGATGATAATAATAATAATAATAATAATGATGATAGAAAAACAATCAAATACATTATACAAATAAAAAAGGAAACATATATATATATATATATATATATATATATATATGAGTATGAGCAAGATGGAATGAAAAATATATATTGATAACATTGTCAACATTTAGAATTATTTTATATAGAGAGGTGCAATTAAAGCAACATGTAATTGAAAAGATATTGTCAACAAAGTTTATCCCTGAACTCTTTTGCTTACCCAATAGACTTAACTAACAAATAAAAATATACTCACGACAAAATGTCTCCATCGATGTGGATCCTCTCACATTGTACTTGTTTGTGAGGAAGGGCTGGCACATTCCTAACCGGTGGTTGATGGCGAAATTGGGCGAGATGTCGATTCTGGAATATCACCTCTTCCATGACTTAGAGTAATACTCACCACAAATCAGTTTCTGCATCTATAGAATAAATTGTTTTATATTATCAATGGAATACTTAAATGTGTAGAGTATACACACACACACACACACAGACGCAAGTCAAAAAGTAATGCCATTTTGTTTATATTATAACAGGTCCACAGAGTATAAAACATTCTACTAAATAAGTACAATGCGGAATACTTTAGTTAGAAAAACAACAAATGCGTTAGTTACATTTATATAACTTTATCATATTATTCCCAAGTTTATAATGTCACAAGTGTCCAAACATACACAGTAGTGTTAATAGACAAAAACCACTTACTGCACCGTAGGTGTCTGCTGGAGAGAGATGACAAACGTCCAATCGTTGACCAAATATGTCTCCTGACACGGAAGATTCACCAAAAAGTGCCTTACACTATAATTACCAACACAGGAACATGTATCATACATCAAAATGAAGCTAGTCCTCTGTGGATCACATCCTACTTTCCACATAGTCACCATTTCTCTCAATAGCAACGTTCCAACTTCGAATGAGACCATGTATCCCAACCCTGTAAAACTCTGTTGACTGTTCTTTGTTTGAGCCTCTCCTTCAATACAGATTTCACTTCCTCATTACTGGAATGAAGAGATGATAGTGATTATTCCAGTGACAAAGAAGTGAAATCTGTAGTGAAGAAGTGGCTCAAAAAACAGTCAACAGAATTTTACAGAGAAGGGATACATGCACTCATTTAAAGGTGGAACATTGCTATTGAGAGAAACGGTAACTATGTGGGGGAGTAGGGATGTGATCCACAGAGGACCAGCTTCATTTTGATGTATGATACATGTTCTTGTGTTGGTAATTATACCTGTCCTAAACAAAATAGCATTACTTTTTGACTCACCCTCATATATATATATATTATGAGGTTAAGTAAACAAACAAATGTGTTTATTTTTATATGGCTTTAAGCCGACAATTTTTGGAGGATATGTGCTTAATTGAAGTCGTACCTAATTTTGAAAATTAATTAGTTAATAATTAATGAATTTTAGGCGGGCATATATATGTTCAAATGTAAGGCTAAACGAATCAAGAAAATGTCAATCCCTGAATGTACATTTCGACCTATTCAGGGATTGACATTTTCTCGATTCGTTTAGCCTTACATTTGAACATATATATGCCCGCCTAAAATTCATTAATTATTAACTAATTAATTTTCAAAATTAGGTACGACTTCAATTAAGCACATATCCTCCAAAAAAAAAAAAAAAAAAATATATATATATATATATATATATATATATATTATACTATTGAAGCAAGTGTCACAAAATGTGAAAATTGTTAGATACATGAGTAAAAAATTATGTATTTACAGTGACATTTAAACAAGGACACATTTAAATGATTTCCCAAAATTGCTGGCATACAAAGTTGACCCCTAAAATTGTAAGGTGTCAGATTTAGGCCAATAATTGAAGAGAGATTAAGAGAAAACCTATCAGTCTTGGAGGTCTAAACTAATGGATATGACCCATTTTATGCCTTAAAAGTCAGTTAGTATACTCTCACAATCCGTATGCAATGCAGTGATGATATACAAAAAGTTTTTTTTTTGTTTTTTAACAAATTGCTTTTACAGGGAAGATTTAGGTGTGAAATTGAAATTCCTCCCTATTTTCTGTTGTGCAACAATATAAATCACTACAACTGATCGCCCTGTCAGCTGGGGCATTAGAATACACTGACTGCACCTCTGTGGAGGGATAAGATTCCCCCAATGTGTGGCGAGCCATGATGCTTAAAGATGGAACCCTGGTGGCTGAGCAGTCCATGACATGCAACACTCCATTTTGGCCCTTACTTAGGCTAGACAGGTGGCTGGAGAGGCCCCCCCTCTGATCAATCAGCTGCTTACGTGAAGCCCTAGCACCTATATGATTGTCCCAACTCTATTGCCTTTATGGCAAGCCCCAACCTTTTTATCATATATATATGCTAGAATGTGGTGGGTGGGGGTTTTTATGTCCTGGGTATAATGTTAAACTATCTGATGGTGAAGTTCCAATTCTGGAGGTCTGGAGAATGTGGAGCACCCCTTCATCACTATTAGTCCTAGGTCCACTCTGACCCGGAGTGGTAGTAACTGTTAAGGTCCTATCTATGGTTTAAATAAAAAAACATGAGTTTAAAAAAACATTGGGTACCCACCAAGAATGAATAAACAAAATGTCTTCAGCATGAAATAACCCAACAAGGGTTGACATGCTGTAAAAACCAACCAAACAACTACAACTATTTTTTTTTTTAACCATTTCATAACTTACTATTTACCAGAGACAAAATAGTAAATAAACAATACTAATCAGATATCTATTGTATAAACAAATCGAGTTATATAAGTAATAAGTCATGTTACAAAACATATCTATATTCAGAACTAGAAGTAGCTACCCGGCGTTGCCTGGGTGGGGGATAAAAAAAAAAGACTAACTTTTAGCAAGCTCTGGTGATAGTGAATGTGTATATATATTTACTTTGTTGTTAATTGTTTTATTTTTGTAGTTTCATCTGGATACCCATACACACATACATCAGGTTTATTTTGTACTAGAAGTGGCCACCTGGCATTGCCTGGGTAGAGGGGGGATAAAAAAAAAGTTAGTCTTGCAGATCCATTGATTGTTTTGATCTTCTATAATTGATTTGTTTATGTTTTAATCATAAATGCCACCAATGACTTTTCCTTCTCTTACTATTCAAATTCTAATTTTTAAATATCTTCACAAATATAAATAAAATCTTCATTATTTTTGCACATAAAGCAAGCTCTGGTGATAGTGAATGTGTATATATATTTACTTTGTTGTTAATTGTTTTATTTTTGTAGTTTCATCCGGATATCCATACACACATACAGAGATGCTCTTTAACCTTGGCTAAGCCTCTAGTCTAGGAGAAGGAAAACTCTGAATTCAAACCTGTTAAACTCTGCTTAAGAAATTGACCATGTGTCACATCCTGCTCGTGCGCAGGGGTTGGTAAATATATGTACTAATGTTGGTTCTTATTCATTTTTGCAACTTTTTAGATATACGACAGAGTTAACAGACTTGAAATTGCAGTTTTGGATACTATCTATTGGTGTCAAGCAGACTTGTATTTTCCCACCACATTGTTATTAATGACTCAAGTTAAATACCATGTAGCAAAACCTGTCTTTATTCAGAATGAGGCTATGATGTCATACTTATCTCACGTGTTACAATCATACAACAATATACAGAAGAAATTAGTTCAATATTTGTTTTGTTTTTGAATTTAAATCAATCAATCAATAAACCAATGGAAAAAAAAATCTGTTAAAATTTAAATATTTGTAAATTA
The DNA here is from genome assembly GCA_023376005.1 of Doryteuthis pealeii. Classification (NCBI taxonomy): domain Eukaryota; kingdom Metazoa; phylum Mollusca; class Cephalopoda; order Myopsida; family Loliginidae; genus Doryteuthis; species Doryteuthis pealeii. Next base: position 21,028,782 of record CM042140.1, on the reverse strand, counting down.
AACACTTAAAAATTTATGCCTGTTGAATATTAAATGGAAAAAAAAAGTTTTTATAGCATTTTATTGACATTTCTTGTTATGTGCAAAAAGTTGGATAATTCCCAGAAAGTAAAAATAGTCTTAAACTTTTCAGTTAATTTCTCTCTTTATTTCTATTATGTTAATAGTTTTACTAGCAGGACCTGTGGATATACCACAGCATAGTAATTCAATTATTATGTTTAATATGTATACTTTAGATCTATTACAAAATAGTTCAATAAGTAAAAAGTATACTAATCTTGATTTAACCCTTTCTCACTCTTTCTTTCCTTCTTTTCATTATGTTTGATTGAAACAGATTAGCGTTATTGCAGCGCTCACCCCTCGTCTATCTATCTCCCTCCTATTCTTTCTTTTTATTATATTTTTCTGTGTAGCATATCTCTCAATTTCTTTCATGGGGCCGAAGAGAAGCAAACATTATTCCAGTGACGAGGAAGTGAAATCTGTAGTGAAGAAGTGGCTCAAAGAACAATCAACACTGTTTTACGGGAATACATGGTCTCATTCGAAGGTGGAACATTGCTATTGAGAGAAATGGTGACTATGTGCAGAAGTAGGGATGTGATCCACAGATGACAAGTTTAATTTTGATGTATGATACATGTTCCCGTGTTGGTAATTATACCTGTCCTAAAGAAAATGGCATTACTTTTTGACTCACCCTTGTATTATCTTTCAACTATAAATGGTAGATAGAAAAATGTTCCTGTTTGATACATGATGAGTAAATAAAATGAGAAAAAGATATAATTTAGAATGCATAATATAAAGTAAAGGTAAAGTCGACGGGGCGGCCTAGAGTTGGTATCAGCCAGTCAGCGAGGGAGTCTATCCCCTTTTCAATAGCGCTAGACCAAGGAGATTATTTTAGCATCTGAGGTGGAGCGCACACCTACCATCAGCTCCTTACTTTACCGCACAGATCCCTGTGCTACTCATATGCTAAGTTGGCGGAGGCCGATATCGAACTAGGAACCTTGTGGTTTCTAGCCGAACACTCTACCGACTGAGCTAACCCGGGCCCCTAAGTAGTCTTTTCAAAAGAAATCCAGGGAATCAAATAATAGGCTAATTTTTCCATTCTGTAGAAGTGGAAATATATAAATTGCTTACTTATGGTAAGTAGTCCATGTTCCTGTAGCATAGTCATGGCGCTATAAAAAGCTTATGTAGTATTGTGGTAGGCCGGGGACCTAATAGGTCCCATGCAACATAAGTAGTGGGTTCAAAAAAAAAAAAAAAAAAAAGAAGAAAAAAGCAACATATGAAAGAATAGTGGGTTGCAGATTGACATAAGGGGTTGTTTATTTCTCGCTCGCTTCAGTGAAAGAGAGAAGAATAGGTTAATCTTTTCTATCATAAATTCCATTCATTTACCACTATCTAGGCTAGTTACCCCCCCCCCCCTGTAACAGAGCATGGAAATTAACGTGAGACACCCTGTGAAAAAAGGATGAGTCCTTTAGTTCTGCTTGTGGTCTCGGGGTGAGAGAAGGGAAATATCTGTTTCCGCTCCTCTGCAGAGAATTTGGGACTTCTGTTGTTTTTCTTATATCTAGTTCAGGGGTCATTGACCAGTGACATACATTAAGTGCTTTTAGAATCTTAGTCTGCTAAAAAAAAGATTTCGTGATAGGTGGGGTTGGGAGTAAAACTTATTCTTACCTGGATTGTGATTGCAAGTACTATATTTTTATATCATTTTTCTTAAACATTACCACAGCCATTTTCCCAGGGGGATATTCTAGATGGAGTACCCTAAATTGTTACCTTTGTCTTTTACACCTTTTCTATTATTATTATTATCATTATTATTATTATAAGGCTTAAAAACATATCAGTCATGGTGTTAATGTTGTTCACATCAAAGTTTAAAAACAATAAATGTAAGTTTTTAAAAATATTTTCTAAATTGTATGTGTAAAAAAAAAATGACATTAAAATATGTAATATTCATTTTTTGCTGTTGCTTTAAAAGTTACTTGTCATTCATTTAAAAATCTGAAGAAACTGAAACTTATCTATTATTTACATTCCCCCACCCCCTGTATTTCTCATATTGTCGTGTTGTGACAAATAGGTTTAAATTGCTTGTAATTAGATTATAAGATTAAATACTCCTTGTTGCATCATTTTTACATTTAAACAAAAACGAAACAAATAATAATACCAATTAACAAAAACAAAATCAAACAACATAAGCACAACCAAGCTAACGTTTTAAAAGTAAAGAATTTTAAGAGGAAATCAATTACTTAAAAAAAAAAATCCAATACATCAACAGATAAAATTAATTTCTCCTGCGTATCCAGGTAGACTGTGAATTCAGGGGCGTAAATTTACCAGTTTACCGGATAGATTATACTCATAGTATTGAAATAATAAACCGAAAATTACCACTCGTTGGTAATTTTGCCGAGTACTAAACGATATTTGTATTTCAGAAAAACAAAACAAAAAAACTTAAAACAGTCTACTTTTGCAGTTTTGAGGTGAAAAAAGTGTATAACTGAATGACTACGCAACAACTTCAAATCTATATAACATCAATTATTGGTGTCGTTTAATTTTTTGAAAAACTTCTAAATGATTCGTATTGAATACGAATAATACGTCGTATTCGTATTAAGTTGTTTTCCTTATAGTTTTAGTTTTATTAAAAGTATTAATCCCAGTTGAGAAATGAAAAATATACACATTGGACTTCATTTCATATTTCACTAACATCTATCCAGTAGATTAATAACAAATTTACGTCAGTGAATTCACAATCTACCGTGTATCCAATCCTGTTCCCAAAATAAACAAAGTCAGTATACTCCATAGAAAATAAAGAAAGAATGATATTTTAAATAATTTTCTCTTATTATCTTTTCTTGTATTCGACCAGGAAAAATAAAGGTCGAAAAATTAGAACAATACCTAAAATTAAATTCTCATACTGACAATGTCAATATATAAGTAAAGAAAAGTATAATAAACACTAGCGATGTTGTTCATATAACAATCAAATTCCGACAGTGGTTTGACTACGGTCATAAAAAGGGGGTTAATGTAAAAACTTCGTAAGTCATTTATTTACGCATGGTTTAGCTAATAATGTTTTTGTAGCACAACCTATTTTGGAATAATCGTCATGTTCTTGTTTTTGTTTAGGTGAAGTAGTTATTTTTTTCTTCAAATTACAACTGCATATAATAATTAACAAAAATAATAATAAAAAAATCAAGGCAGGTTTTGATATATCAAACTCGTCAGTTGAAAGTTAAGTCTCATAAAAACGAAACATTGGTTTTATCTTTTTAAATTGTTAATTCAATTTTATACAGTTTTCTAAAGTGAATAAAATTATATTTATTTCAAATATTGAAAAATTAAAATAAAAACGTGTCACTGAGTAAAACTATCAGGGAGCAACAGTTTTTCTTTCTTTTTTTTTTTTAGAGGTAAACAAAATACATTACTGAATAACCAAATTTGAACACCTGTATATCAATTAGATAAAAAATAGGATTAAAAAAAATAAAAATTAAGAACATATATTTTACCATTATTCTAGGATAACTCGTTAAATTCCTGTCTAAGGTGTCCCATGAAGTTAAACTTACATTTTGCGTAATGCGCAAACGTTTCCGGTGAATTTGTGATAGTTTTAAAGTTGTAACTTGTATAGAGACAAATATCAAGATTAAAAATTCTAAAATTTTGCTTACCTGATTTTACAAGGAAATTCCTACTTGCAATCATAATGATTATTTGGATTCACACAATATTAGACATCCGATAATTGTTTGTTGCATGATACTTGACACATCTTGCGCATATGAAATTTGTTCTTCTTAGTTATCTCCCCTTTGAAAATCAGAAAGTTAAATGCGTATTTGATTCTTTTGAGAGAAGAGTTGTTTTTCTTTCCAAATCATTTGATGTTTTTGTTGTTGTAGGAAATTAAACGAAATGATAATATTATTTACTAGCAGGACCTGTGGATATACCACAGTATGATAATTTCATTATTACAGCGTTTGATATGTTTACTTAAGAGTTATTGCAAATAGTTCAATATGTAAAGTAATAACCTTGATTTAACTCTCTCACGTTTTTTAAAAAGTTCTTTCCTTCTTTTCGTTATGAAACAGATTAGCTTCCGCGTACTCACCCCCTCTATCTATATGTCCCTTACGATTTTTCTTTCTTATATTTTTTCTGTGTAGCATGTCCTTTTTCTTCCTTATATTTATAATAAAAACGGAATGTTCCATTATTTAGCTGAGGTGACGACACCCATAAGAAATAAAAATTCGGCGGATAAGCAATACCAGATAATCAGGATTTATATTTTTGCATTTCATTTTTGGATGATTTGGACGGCCTCAATTTTAACCAGAGGCTGTTGCAAGATGAACACGCAATTTCCAAATTGCATCATTAAAAACTTGCATGGAAATTGACAAATGTAAAGTTAAAATTGTCTGAAAATTGTCGGTAAGTTTCTTTATATTTGATAAGGTATGAAAGTTAAGACTATAAATACGATTTAAAAAAATCATGGAATAAAATTTTCGAATATTATCAGTAGGTACCACCAATTTTCCCTGTGAAATTTACCCCCCCCCCTATACTCAACACAATGAAACTTGCATAAATGTTAATATTATCTTGAAAATCTTTTGTCCATTCGAAAGAAGAAACATTAAACAAACGCCTGATGATTTAAAAAAAAATTCAGCTTACGGAAATAATGAAAATTATAAACGAAAAACAATGTTTGAATTTTTACACCCTTAAATCAATTGAAATTTGACGTAGCCAAAAACAAGTAATGACTAGAGGCTTTTTAAAAAATTCTATGAAAAATCAATCAATGGTCCGATTTTCACGAAAATTTCCATAATTACTTACCTTTTGATGAAAATATGTATGAAATAGTGTTTTTCCTAAAATATATTAGGAGAGTTTTTTTACGAGGTCTACCCTCCCCTATTTAATTTTATGAAATATAAAAAAAATGAACCGACAAAAAACGATTTTTACTTTTTTTCTATAAAGATAAGAGTCTGAATAATTATATCAGAAGATTTTTATAAGTTTCTATGCGAGAATTGTTTTTAGTAAAAGAACCATGTATACAGAATTCTGCTAAAAAATATCAATAAAGAAACAGAAACTGTTACTTATTTTTCTGAAACTGTCCGTGTTGTAAAAAAAACGGTCTATTTTACTTATTTTTCAAGATAAAGATGAGTAATTTTTCCCCAGTCGGATAATTTGATCTTTGAATTAACTGTTTTTCTTTGTAGCAACTCTTTATGTTCGTTATTTCTTTATTGCAAGATTTTAAAAGAAAAAGTTTTAAAATATTTACGTTTCTTCCTTCAATATGGCCTAAACTGATCACGTGACCTATTTTGGTGATACCTAATTATCAGAGTTATCGTTTTTCTGAGCCTGATTATTGTTTTTCTAAACTATGTATTTTTTAAATTTACCTAACCCGTCCGCCACGGACAGAATATAACACAAATTCAATCTTTAAGTGGAATACAACTGGTTTGAATACAGTTTTCCTTCTCCTAGACTAGTTGCCATACCAAGGCTAAAGTAGGATTTACCCATAGCTAGGGGAGGGATAATTGGTTTAATATAGATATACCCAAAAAATCGTCTACTACTGTTTTTTAAAAACAAATTAAAATTAATTAAATCTATTATTTAAGGTCAAACTTTTGTCTAAATAGATAAGTAGTAACAATGACCATCAATAAAAAAGCAAAATAATATTACACATTTAATTCATTTTTAATACATTTAAAACGATTTTTTGGTCAATTTCAATCGCGTTCGCCCTAAACGCCCTATATAAATGGCGTGTTTACAAAATTAATGTAACATTAGCGATTTTTTAAAAAATTACCAAAATTCAGGGAATTATCCGATTTTAATGAAATTTTCAGTATATATTTATCAATTAATGATTTTTATAATACATCAGTTATTTTATTTCAAAACTTTAATTAAGTATTTTGCTATGAAAAATTAATATATAAAATTCATTTAAAATATAAATATTCTGATGTTAAGTTTAAAATGTTATATTTTTTGATTCTAGAAATAAATATCTATTTAATGCAAACCTTATTTTATTCAAACAAAGTATAAATTTTGAAGAAAAACTCTATTGAAAATTTAGGCCCCCTTTTTTAAGCAGAAAATATCGATGTATAATTTTTTTCTTTTATAAGATAATAGCCAATTAAATAATTATCGAAATGAGTAAAAAAGAAATCTCAAAAAAATTATTATTTTTTTTTTTTACATTTTATTTTTCGATTTTCGGTACTTATTTTCTCATAGAATATTCCCCTTAAAATTTTTTTTTCTATTCACAACTTCGGTCTTTTATCTTTTTATTTCTACTGTAATTAGTATCAAATGCTGACCAACTCGCCGAGATTTTACGACCCCAAAATAAGGGGGAGTGGGGCAAAATTAAGTGACCTGAGAAAAATCAGAAAGTTTTGAATTAAAATAAATAATGCATTATAAAGTTCATTCATTGATAAATCAACATTGAAAATTTCATTAAAATCCGATAATTCCCTGATTTTTGGTAAATTATTTTCTGTAGGTGTATGTGTGTGTGTGTGTGGGGGGGGGCTAAATTCATTTTGTCAAAAACGGATTTTATGTCAAATTTGGGTATACCTTTCTCAATTAGCTGTTTTTTTTCTTAGGTGTTTTATGCTTTGAGTATTGTTGGACAAGTTGAAATTTCTTTGATTTCTGCTCAATAAAAAATAATGAATTCTTAATAAGTTACTGTTGCCAGTTAGTTAATCATTGGATATCACTCACTAACAAGTCTCTTTATAAAAAAAATAGAATAGATTTATGGCGGTTTGTATGTAGGGATGTTTGATGTCAATATTTAATAAAAGTGTTCAAACATTTAAAGACCATAAAACAATCAAGCACAAGGCATAGAAGACAAAACTCTTGATTAAACTAACAAAATTGTATTAACAAAATGTATACAAAAAGGCAGCATTGAATACTGGGCGAGGTTCAGCCAAAAGTTCTTTTTTTAAAGTTCAATGTAAAATGTAAGATAATATTTTACAATTCACAAAATAAGAAAGAACGTTTAAAGTTTTTAGGTCACAATAATCATCAGTCAAGCAATATTTGTACTGATATTTAGTTTGTCTCTTAAAGCGATGATTATTTAAAGAGAGAGAGAGAGAGAGAGAGAGAGAGAGAGAGAGAGAGAGAGAGAGAGAGAGAGAGAGAGTTCGTACCTTCTGCATTAAAATTTCTTAAAACATGTGACAAGGATTCTCTTAGGCAGGCAAAATCTTTCTGCTTGAAAATGAAAAAGTCTGAGTATTTATAGAATCCAGGTAGGCTTCGTGGGGCTCCATTCGATAATTCTTCTTATTAGGCGGGAACGCCTCTGATTGGTTGAATTTTACGAATTTTATTTAAAATTTTATTTTTTACTAGGGTGCGCGATCCCCATGTGCAAACTACTTATTTTTGTCATTCGACTTCTGTCCGTTGAAACAAGAACTTCCGGCTCGCCGCAGAATAAAATAAATAAATAAATAGAAATAAAAGAATTCAATATTTCTTGGGGTGAAGTAATTTAGGTCACCACATGCCGGCTTCGAGCCAAACACTAACTGCATGTTCGCCAGGTCAGTCAAGGATAGCCTTGCATTTTATTTTTATGTGACAATTTCATCAGTGTATGTAATTTACATATTCATACACATATACCCATGTTGGGTACATACACAAGTGTTCTTTTACTGGAGAGATAGACACAGGTAGATAGAAAGATTCATAACTTACTTCCTTGGTCATTGGCGATCTCTAGTCGTTTCTATTCTTTCTCTATGACTTCTATTTCTCTATTCTTGCTGGTTTGTCGTCCTTGATTCATTTCTTCTTCTAGGCCAGTCTTGTTGCCAAGACATTCGCCAACCACAAGACCATATTATTTATTTAAACTATTATTTACTTAACTAAACACCTTCCTCTAACTAAACACAGCGTGCGTGTGCAAGTGAGCTCCAGCTAAGGCAGATAGGCCTTATCTGTCTGACGTCCAAGCTGAAACTAACGGGTTAACTTGGTCCCACGTGACTTCACGTACTTGGCGGGCTTTCTGTAATATTCCATGGAAAGTCCCGCCCGTGATATGAAAAGGGGCCATCCCTTCATAAATACAGGGAGTTGACAATAATCTATGCATAGATTATGTAACAGTAATATACATTTTAAAAAATGTATAGTGTAAGTGTAAGACTTACACTTATATGTAGACTGTGAAATCAGGGGCGTACATTTGTACCATAGTCTATTGGACAGATGTTTGTGGAATATGAAATAAAGTCCAGTAGGTACCACTAATTTTCCCTGTGAAATTTACCCCCTCTATATTTAACACAATGAAACTAGCATAAAGGTTAATATTATCTTGAAAAGATTGTTCCATTCAAAAGAAGAAACATTAAAAAAACGCCTGATGATTTAAAATTGCATTCACAGTCTACCCACTTACACTGTAAGTGTATAAAACGTCATTTTTCATATTTCAAGATTCGAAGAAAAAAAGTAATTGAAAAATACCATTACTATCATTATTACTTCACAGTTACCATCTATATTTTAATACCCTCGTTCCTTAATCTTCCGACCGTTATCTTCTTGCAACACCCTCTGGTTAAAGATCAGACCGTCCAAATCGTCCAAGATGAAATGCAAAAATGTATATCCTGATTATCTGGTGTTGCTTATCCAATGAATTATTTCTTATGAGTGTCATCATCTCAGCAAAATAATGGACCATTCCGTTTTTTATTAGAAAGAAAGAAAGAAAGAAAGACATACTAGAGAGAGAGAGAGAGAGAGAGAGAGAGAGAGAGAGAGAGAGAGAGAGAGAGAGAGAGAGAGAGAGAGGGGGGAGCGATAAGGCTAACCTGTTTCAATCGAACAAGATGAAAAGAAGAAAAGAAAGAAAAAAGTGTGTGATGAGAATTTAACTCTCACACACTTTTTTCCGACATATGAGAATTTAACTCTATGTCGGAATTTTTTTCCCTTTTCAGAAGAATTCCGACCTTTAAAATTTAACTAACGTCGAGAAAAGAAAATAGGGAGGGAAATGAAACTACAAATGGTCTTGTTTGAAAGTAAGAAAGAATTTATTTATAAGTGTCTCCGAAAAAAAGAAAACAAAAAGAAGGAAGGTTCGACTTACTGGTAGTGTAAGGGCGTAAACAATAAAAACACAACCCTTAAAAAATCTTCTCTCACACAGGAGAGGCAAAAAACGGTTCGAATGCAATGCGAAGGCTACTAGCCTTGTGACCTGATTCAGGTTTTTGAAATTAGAAAAAGAAAGAAAGGAGAAAAAACGGAAATGTAATTCGCCGGGTGGCTTCGGCTGGAGAATCGAAACAGATGGTAGCCATGATAAGGCTGACCATATCGGAAGTAAAATCTCAAGTGGGTCAGAGAAACTCCCAGAAGCGAGAATCGGCGGCGATCGAGACAGTCCTTTGATGTGACCAGACGAGGGGCGCGGAACACAATAAACATGGTCAGCCGACTTCCCTGCTGTCTTGGGCCCTTGGAAAGAATATTTTTTATTGTTTTCCTTTTCCACTTAAGAAAAGACATAAACTCTTTGTTGAAAATCTTATAGAAACGAATTAAACCTAAATGTATTTAAGACCACACATTTTGTTGGGAAACAATTGAGAACCCCGGAAGAACTGAAGAACCTGTCGATTTGGCGGAAGTGAATTCGATTTGCTAGTTGGAACTAAAGGAGGTGGTACTTTTTCCAGAGTAGGATGTCCATAGACAGTTACTAATATCTTCATGCTGGCCGGAAATAAAAATGTTCTGATTGAAATATTATTTAACGGAGACGTTTTTGCTTGAGAATCAGATGAGGCCGAACGGGCAGATGAAGCTGTGATTGCAGAGATACAGCTGAGGAGCTAGGTGAAGCCAAACCGGGCTTGAGAGAGATGAAGCCAAACCGGGCTTGAGAGAGATGAAGTTGTGATTGCTTGAGAATCACATGAGCTGACTGGGCTAGTGGAGAAGATTAACGTAATTACTGAGAGCCAAGAGAAACTTACTTTAGCTAAGACCATTGAAAACTTAGTCAACTTTACAAACTGTTTTGCACAATACTTTGCAGAAGACCAGAAGTTATTAATTACGGGTCCATCGCTCCCACAGTCTTGAGAAATAATTGTTTGTATTCTTTTGTTATTTGAATATAAATGTAGTTGAAGAAAAAGAGTCGTTGTTTTTTCATGTGACCACTAGGCCGCCGTTAACCTTGGAAATCAGTTTCTATAGCAGATTTCTAGTCGTTTGAGATCTGAACACAACGTGGGCATTCGGCTAGACTTTCAGCAAATATAGAGACCCTGAAATCCTTGGTTGATGCAGAAAATCCGATCTTGACGGCCAATTTCGGAGATTCTGTGAGCCATTTAGCTCAGTAGCGACCGATGGGTTATAGCCTTAAAATTTTCTAAACAGAAAAATGTGAAGTCTTCCTCTCGCCAGAAAGCAAGGCATGTCTTGGCACGTGTGTCGCCACTGGTTTTTCTTCCTCACGGGCTCTCGTCAGTCCATATCGAAAGTGTAGACAATTTGCAGCTTGGTTCTTTTCTCGTCAGAAGTTAGCTTTTGCGCAACGTATAGCGACCTTTCTCGCAAAAGATATTCACTAGAACCACCGTACTTCGTTTTCAATGGATCTGGGCTGGCGTCCGAAGGCAGTAAATCACACTTCTGCAATAAAATTTATCGTAGGGACCGGCCAATGTCCTTGAATCCAGCTTCCTCACAGACTCTCGTCAGTGCATGCAGAAGGCGTAGACACTCTGCAATTGTTTCGCCAAAGCGAGGAGAAACATCTTCACCCAGGTTGAAAAAAAACAAACAAAAAAAAAACGACAGATATCCGTTTCACGTGACCGATATCCAGTTTCCGGAGCCAGCCACAGGAGCCCCCCCCTTTTTTAGTTTATTTTCGTAGCAAGATACGAAACAAGGGATATTGAAAGACAGACAAAAAAAAAAAAAAAAAAAAAAAGGGCATGCAAAATATCATACAGGTTTTTTGGAAAAAATAAAAATTTCCAATACATAATCGGGAATTTCATTAATAATAAAGATATAGTCTATGGTTAATCACTTTGCTTCATTTTTATGTACTTTTAAAGTGAGATGGTCCCCCAAAAGAAATTTAGAAATATGTGTAGTAATGAAAGGAAAGATAGAAAGGAAATGTTAATTTGATAGCACCGCCCTTGGCAGAGAGCGCACCATGTGCGTTGGCGAATGAAGCTGAAAGAAAATATTTATTGTGTTGGTCGAAAATGAAGAATTTGGCATCAGTATTGGTTGTGATGCTTTCAAATTTGTCCCAAAATGTCACGTGATCTTCTCTCCACCATGTTTACTCAGTGGGCAGTTGATAAGTCTATGAAACCCACAGTTCTATTCTTAGCCCTGATGAAAAAGGGTCATGAATAAGAATGAGATTTGACCTCGGGTGTAATAACGTTAGTGTGATATTAAAATTCTTGTCTTTGGTTACCGAACAGGTTTGCATTAATCTGAAAGTAATTTATTTCAATTTGAAAAAAGGAGGCTATTTTTATGTTGGTTGGATTTTTACTGGGCCTGTTTTACGCCTGTTACCGTCAAGGAAAAACAGCGTAAATGAGAGCAGGAATCCGGAACGACAAAATGTTTATAGACCAAAAAATGTAAATAACTGAAGCTGACGCTACTATATCAGATTTCAATATATATATATATATATATATATATATATATATATATATTCTACATTAAAACAAAATTAACATACATTTTCATAGGTGAGCTATTCTGCACAAGCCACAAAACTTCCAGTGAAATGTTTTGCGACCACATTCCTCTTAAAAAGAATGTTGTTGGTTAGTTGTTAAATAAACAAACAAACGTATAAAGACTTCTTATGTTTGTTTGTTAGGGACCATAATTTCCCACCTTTAACAATTTTAAAGTTTTTAGTAAAATTTTATGATGTATTTATAAATTATTCTTTCTTTTATTTTTTTTAATAATAAAATCTTATTAATAAAAAAACAAGCAAACATAAACCAATAGGTACCACCAAAATACGTTACATGATCAGTTTAGAAACGTAAATATTTTAAACATTTTTTTAATCTCGCAAAAAAGAAATAACGAACATAAAGAGTTGTTATAAAGAAAAACAGTTAATTTAAAGATCAAATTATTCAATTGGGTAAAAATTACTCACCGTTATCTTGAAAAATAAACAAAACAGTCGGCTTTTTACAACAGGGTTTGTTTCTTTATTGATATTTTTAGCAGAATTCTGTATTCAAGGTTCTTTTACTAAAACGTTCTCGGATTGAAACTTATAAAAATATTTTCAGGTCACTTAACTTTGCCCCCCCCCCCTGTTTTTGGGGCGCAAAATATCGGTATGGTATATATCATATATACCACAAAAAATCAATCACATATATAATATAGCCATGTTCAAAAAGGGACATAACTCATATTTTGGGTACACCGGGTTATCTCCCTTAGATCGTTTTTTCACATCCGGGTATTTCGAAGTAAAAGATAAACATGGGATTTTCTATCCAATATATTTAAAAATATTTTTATTCTTGGAAGTGTAGCCAAAAAGACATATTTATTTAGACTGGGAGAGAATTCGGCCCGTTTTGTCATCCATAGTTGAAACTGACGATTTTTAGATTTAAAAAAAAATAATCTCGGGGACCAAGTTACCTTTAAGCACCCTAGGGGCGACCTGGATTCAGAGGGATATGTTTCGATTTGCACCGTCAACATCCGGTTGTTTGTTAGGGTTAAGGTTAAGTTTAGGGTTAGGGTTAGTAGTTAGTTTTATAATAAAAAAATGCGTCTAAAAATCGTCTGGTAACAAACAACCGGATGTTGACGGTACAAAGCGAAACATGTCCCTCTGAATCCAGGTCGATCCTGGGGTAACTTGGTACAATCTCGGAAAATATGCAGCATATCATCGCATATTTTTTAACTTAGATTTTTTCAAAGATAAAATTCAGGACTATCTTTTGTTAAATTTTCAAGTTAGTCACGGATATTGACAGACATGTAAAATTGACCTTGAAATTTTTAAGGTAGTAAAAAAACTCAATTTAACTTAGATAAGTTTTTTTTTTCATGAATTTAAAAAGAAAAATATTTCTTTTTAAACTACGAAAAAAAAGTGCTACATCATTTATTTTTTGAGTTTAAAAAATTTCTAAATTTCTAATACAGTTTTCGACCAAAAAATATGGGTGATTGATACTAAAGTAAAGTAGTTATTAAAAAAATATTTTTTTAGAATCTAATGAATAAAATGAATAATGAAATTTATTGTGCACCACAACACATCAAAGTCTCATGTCTAGTACATTGAATAATCTATTAGTGTCAGGAATATGAATAGCGTACATTAATAATATACATGTATGTGTGCGCGTGTGTGCATATGTGTGTGGAGGGGGGTAAGGTATAGTGTTGGCGGATTACATAGGCCACAGTCCCAACCCGATTATCGTTGAGTTCTGTCGGATGTAAAAAGTCACCAGATAAATTGTCCTTTATTATTAAAATGATATCACCCAAAATTCCATCAAGAATTAATAAAATAAGTTTTAAGTGATTAAAATACGTATAGAACGAAAATAGCTCCGAATTCAAATTAGCCAATGAGTTTACAGATTTTATCTGGAATGTAAACATCAGCTGATGTTCTGTGTTTATGAAATAAAAAAATATTAATTTAGAATGACCCTCCACCCCCCCCATTCCTAATAATATGCTTTAGTAACTAAAGCAAACAATAATAATGCTTTAGTAACTAAAGCAAACCATTTTTTTTCTTCAGGAAAAATTTCAAAATATAATTTTCAATTAAAGAACTGGCTTTTTAGAAAATCGGGGTGAAAAAAATGAATAGTATTTCGTATACAGATATCAAAAATGCTTATTTTTATACTAGCTACTGGCAAAATGAGCCTAAAATGCGTTTGTGACAAAATGACTTTAGCCCCCCCCCCCTACAGAAAATAATTTACCAAAAATCAGGGAATTATCGGATTTTAATGAAATTTTTAGTGTTTATTTATCAATGAACGATCTTTATAGTGCATTATTTATTTTATTTCAAAACTTTCTCATTTTTTCAGGTCACTTAATTTTGACCCCCCTTATGTTGGGGTCGTAAACTGTTTTGCGAGTTGGTCATTTTCGATACTAATTACAGTATAAATAAAGAGATAAAAGACCGAACTTATGAATAGAAACAACAAAAATTTACGCGATCGAAGCACTAGATTATTTAAAGTTTAAATAATAAATATTTAGTAAATATTTATTATTTAAACTTTAAACAATTTAATTTATTATTTAAAATTAAACTTAATTTATTATTTAAACTTTAAACGAATTTAATTTACTTATTGTCACATGTATGCGAAATACTATTATTTTTTTCTTTTTTTTAAAAGCAAATTCGCTTATTACTCGTTATTTTATTTTATTTACGTGACTTGTTGTCACATGATGCAAAATACTATTATTTTTTATTTTTTCTAAAAAGCAAATTCGCTTATTACTCGTTATTATCAATTTTGTGCTTTTTGGAAGGTAAAATGCACATAAAACATTTTTCTCGCTTCTTCTTCGCTGGAGGTGGCCATTTTGTTTACTTATTTATATTTGGAATACACGATTCTCATTGGCTAATTCTGATTTCGGAGCTACTCCATTTTTATTCGTATTTTTCTACAAAGTGGCCCGTTTAAATGGTACTTTTCGCATAATATCAAGGAAGGCCACTGATTGCGAAAAGTTTTTATTAGCCTTTTTTGATTTTTAATTAATAATTACGTTAAAATTATTACCCATCATTGTTTCGCTACGTAATTCGAAAACTAAGCCTCTTTTGACGTCTGGGACTATAGCCTAACAGGAATCATAGAGACTTTGAAAGATGCAGTGCTTCGGCAGCCCACAACGGACGCAGGCAGTTTATTCCATGCCTCAACAACTCTGAGCGTGAAAAAATGTTTCCAAAAGTCATGTGAACTATGCTGTTTTCTGACTTTGTCGGCATGCCCACGTGTGTTAGAAACATGGAGATCAAAAAGTTTGTTACATTTTATTTTGTAAACACGGATTTTAAGCAGCGTTTCCGACCGGACGCGATTGAAATTGACCATGGTTTGAAGGCGTTAAAAGTAAGCCATATTTTTATTGACAAGTAAATGTAAATATTTAGCCCCCCCCCCCCCCCCGAAATATTTTAAAGAGAGAGAGGGTTAAAATATTTTCATTTACTTGTCGAAAAAAGACTAGAGGGGGTAAAATATCGCATTTACATTTTTCAGCTATCACCGCCTAGCGTTTTTTAAGGCAGGAGACCGGGACGGAACTCTGCGAATACTACCAAAAATACGCTACTTAATTCACAGTCTACCAATTCATGTTGATATATACATAGAAATATTGGAAAAATTGAAATGAAACATTCAGTTTTAACACATTTTTCGAAATGGAGAAAATTGAGAAAAGTTCCGGTTTAAGATTATCAATGGAACTAATTTCCCTTAACACCGTATTAACAATAGATTTTATTTGCTTAACGGATATTTTTACTTTCTAAGTAAGTAAATTAATTTATGAATTTCTTTAATTTGGAAAGATAGGTTTTTAAAATTTAGGGAGTTTTCATTATAGAACAATCATTTAAAAAATTAGAAACTAAATGCACATGTCCACGAACAATAACCATAAACTCTTTGCGTAGACCAGAATTTTAAAATTGTTGTATATTTTTTTCCATGGCACCTATAATTTCTATGCTCCCGTTCTTTTGTTTTGTTTTTATTTACATTTAGTTATTTGGTTTGATTACAAAACGCGAGAATTTTATTTTTTTACAAAGTATGTCACCAATGTTAATGCATAATTAACATTGGAAAACTTTTGTTTAGACATTCGCCTTTTATTTTGATTTTATTGTTTTGTACAAGTGACAATCGTTTCGCTCGTTCGTCAAATTCAAAATTGATTTTTTAAATATAATTTAACGGATGGTCATATCTTTGACATTCTTTCCACCATTTCTGTGATTGTATAAAAATATGAGCAGTTTGATGTTAAGTTTAAAATGTCATATTAGATTCTAAAAACATTTTTTTTAATAACTACTTTACTTTAAGTATCAACCACCCATGTTTTTTTGTCGAAAACTATATTTGAAATTTAGCGCCCACCCTTCAAACGGAACAAATATTGATGTATATTTTTTCTTTTATAAGATAATAGCCAGTTAAATAATTATTTTTTTATTTTCATTTTATTTTCCGATTTTCAGTACTTATTTACTGCCAGAGCAGATTCATTAAACAAATTTGTTTTCTTCTAGGTACCACCAATTTGACCCTGTGCAATTTACCCCCCTTACATTTAACACAATGAAACTTGCAGAAAAATTAATATTTTCTTGAAAAAATTTTTCCATTCGAAAGAAAAAACATTAAACAAACTCCTGATGATTTTTTAAATTTTTTATCAGCATACGAAAATAATGAAAATTATGATTGAAAAACAATGTTTTCATTTTTGCACTGTTAAATCAACTGAAATTTAATGTAGCTAAAAGAAGTTACGATAAGAGGATTTTAAAAAAATTCTATGAAAAATCAATTAATGGTCCGATTTTCACGAAAATTTCCATAAATGTTTATCATTGGATGTAAATACATCTGAAATAGTTTTTTTCTAAAATATATTAGGGGAAATATTTTTTTACGAGGTCTATCACCCCCCCCTATTTTATTTTATGAGATAAAAAAAAATGACGTGGAAAAAAAATTTGGTACTTTTTTTTCTATAAAGATAAGAGGCTGAATAACTATATCAATGAAATTGTATAACGTACAGAACTATATTTTTTTTTAGGAAAAATTAATGAAATCGGAAATAAAAAGTGCAAAAAAATGTCATAATATTATTATTTGAAAACTTTTTTTTGCTTATGTAATTGGTATGTACTATATTCTATTAAATTGTAAAAAAAAAAAAAAATTTTTTCAAGAAGTTAATTTTTACGAGATTTTCAATCTTTTGTGTGATTAAATATTTTTATTTTCTGCGTGAAATAAATTAAATATTTATTTTTTTCTGTGGAAAAAAATCGAATTTTTCACGGATATTTAAAAATATGAATTTTAGAATTCAGGTGAACTAAAAGTTGGTCTGATCCGTGCTCGATTAATATTTTTAAAAGAATTTGTAATTTTATTGTTGAATAGTAATTTTTATTGTTGAATAGTAATGTGTGATTCTTAGAATATACGGAAGAGCAAAACTGACATATGACGAGACGCTTCTCGGTAACTAAAGTTTGTTTTTCTGAGCGTAAAAAAATATTTTATTCAACTTTTACGACCAATTAGAATAAAAATAATATATTGAATGATTTTTTATCAGTTTTTCTCTTAGAAAAAATATTCAAATTTTCATTTTATTTTCGATTTTAAGAATTAATACTAAAACCGAAGACATTTTTTAACGTCAATTTCACTGCGAAATTTTAAGATTAAAGTTTTTCAAGTTTTTATTCATAGTAAATTGTAATATTAAAGTTTTTATTCATAGTAAATTGTAATATTAAAGTTTTTAAAGATTTTATTCATTTTAAATTGTAATATTAAAGTTTTTAAAGATTTTATTTATTTTAATAGACAAAATTTGGCTAAAAAAGTTTGTCCGTTATACCCATCCGTACTTAGATGCCTCACCGTAAGAGGGTAATAATATGTATTTCTTTCTCTCTAAATCGCGGCCTGAAAATTACCCTTTCGCACATAATATGGATAGGTTTGTTTATTTTTTAAGATAACGATGTAATTTTTCCCAATCGGATAATTTGATCTTTGAATTAACTATTTTTCTTTGTAACAACCCTGTACGATCTTTTTTTTAAACGAGATTTTTGATAAACAAAGTTCGGAAATATCTATTTCCGTTTTATTCAAGATGGCCTAAACGGTTTGGTGGTACCTAGTTTTCTTCTATTCACACATTCGATCTTTTGTCTTTTTATTTATGCAGAAAAAAAGTATCAATCACATATAGGGATGTGCAGAGATTGACTAGAACGCTACCCATAAAAATGATAATTCTCCTGTTTTATTTTTACGATAGGTGAAAAAAGATATGGAGGCTCAATGTTATTTAGAGTGACATAATTCTATTTCGTATGTTTCAAATACCCAGATTTGAACTTCGGTTAAACATTGTTGAATAATGAATTTTAAAAGTATTGCGTCAATTATGATAAAAAATAAAGATTCATTTTTAGTTTAAGAAAGAAGCGCTTAAGTGTTAAAAAAACAAACACGTAAAATCCTTTTTTTTTTGTTGTCGTCTGATTCTTGTAAACAATAAATATCCAGCTAACGCGATGAGAAAGTGCAAATTTAAACACGCGACTTGAAAAAAAGTTTCCATCATCGTATGTCACCCTGCCAAAAGTCAAGGAATTAACCGAATTTAATAAAATTGTTAATATATAAATTAATAAAATATATTATAATGCATTTTTTATTTCATTTAAAGACTTTTGCATTTTTCACGTAAGTTAATCACATACCTTTCAGAAACTGAAAGGTGAAAAAACGATGGTTAAATTTAGATTCTTTGAGTTCGATTTAACCCGAAAACGTTTTAACTTTTAAAAAATTTGGCCTAAATTAAAATTGTAAATTGATATTTATTTAGTATTCAAAATAAAAATTATGGTTTTAGTACCGGAAAAAAATTCCAATTACAGAATAAACGATATTAGGAAACTTTTAGAATTTCAATAGCGAATAATTTCATAAACAAAAAGAGAATTCATTTGCCAATAATTTCTGTTAACGCGAATGAAAATTTACATGAAAACAACCAAAATTTCACGCGTCTAACAAAACTTCAAGTCAAAGTTTTATTTGTTTATTCGTTCTAAAACCAAACTGTAAAGAACGTGGGAGATAATCAACTCTTTTAGGCTTCCATATTTTAAATTGACGATTTTTAAAAAATCGTTTTAATTCTTTTAAAATATGTTGCCAGGTTATGCATGGTTTTTAATTTAGATTTTTTCAAAGATAAAATTCTGGGCTATCTTTGGTTAAAATTGCTAGTTAGTCCATAATAATCCTGCACATATATAATGGACCTTGAAATTTTTAAGGTAGTGAAAAACTCAGTTTAACTTAGAATAATTTTTGTTTGCATCAATTTAAAGAAAACTACATTTTTTAATACTATGAAAAAAAAAAAAAAACTTGCTACATTATTTATTTTTTGAGTTTTAAGAAAATGAATTTTAAATTTTAAAATCACTTTTTTAGGTTATTGAATTTATTTTTTAATTTTTTTTTTAATAATATATTCTTCAGGATATGATCTTTCAAGAAATGTAAAAATTAGGGACAGGGATTTTTTTTTCTTCAAATGCTCAAAGGTCAAACCCCACTATATATTCTGAATTGATAAAAAAAGTATTTTTTCAAGTTTCTTCCATAAAATAAATTAATCCTTATAAAATTAAATCGTGGGAAAATAATTTGGTGAAAATTTCATTAAAATCAGACAATTCCCTGATTTTTGGTAATTGTTTTAAAATTAAGAAATTAAAAAAAAAAAAAATTACCTCCGTTTGCACTTCTCTGCACATCCCTACATATATATCGATATATTGCGCGCCAAAAATAAGGGGATGGGTCAAAGTTAAGTGACCTGGAAAAAAATCAAAAGTTTTGAAATAAAATAACTGATACATTATAAAATTCAATCAACACTGAAAATTTCATTAAAATCGGATAATTTTTGGTAATTTTTTTTTCAAATTTGTTTTGTAAAAACACGGATTTTTTGAGAAATTGGGTATACCTAAAACCTTTATGCAATGTTCAATATAGGGGGAGGTAAATTTCACAGGCAAATTGGATGTACCTACTACACACTAACAGAATTAAGGGATTGTTCTCCTCTTTAAAAAATATTTTTTTTATAGATTAAGTAACCTTCCCTTCTCCTTCTTAGGGAATATCATTGATAAATTAAAGTACAATAGCTACTGGCAAAATGAGCCTAAAATGCGTTTTTGACAAAATGACTTTAGCCCCCCCTACAGAAAATAATTTACCAAAATTCAGGGAATTATCGGATTTTAATGAAATTTTTAGTGTTTATTTATCAATGAACGATCTTTATAATGCATTATTTATTTTATTTCAAAACTTTCTCATTTTTTTCAGGTCACTTAATTTTGACCCCCCCTTATGTTGGGGGCGTAAAATGTTTTGCAAGTTGGTCATTTTCGATACTAATTACAGTATAAATAAAGAGATAAAAGACCGAAGTTATGAATAGAAACAAAAAAAATTTTTTTTACGGTTGTTGTTTTATGAGAAAATAAGTACCAAAAATCGAAAAATAAAATGTAAAAAAATAATAGATAATTTATTTTTTGGAGATTTCTTTTTTACTCATTTCGATAATTATTTAATTGGCTATTATTTTATAAAAGAAAAAATTATACATCGATGTTTTTTCTGCTTAAAAAGGGGAGGGGTACATTTTCAATAGAGTTTTTCTTCAAAACTTATTACTTTTTGTGCCTAAAATAAGGTTTGCATTAAGTAGATATTTATTTTTAGAATCTAAAAATATAACATTTTAAACTTAAAATCCGAATATTTTTATTTTAAATGAATTTTATATATTAATTTTTCATAGCAAAAATACTAAATTAAAGTTTTGAAATAAAATAACTGATGCATTGTTAAATCAATACTGAAAATTTCATTAAAATCAGATAATTACCTGATTTTTGGTAATTTTTTTTATACTAATGCTTCTCTATGAAGGCTGCAATGAGTCCATGATATGTTTGGATTAAGTTCAAATATTTTAGTCACCACACCACTGTTTTTACCACGCGTAGCCCGTGTGCAATTCGTACATATTCTGACACATTTATTCCAATCAAGACCCTTTGTTTTAGCATAAGTATCAACAGTCTTAAAAATTTCATCACTAGTACTTCGACTGATTGGTTCACAGAACAACATATCTTCATGAGGTTCAAAGTTCCATATATAACACACAAATACAAGTAGTTGACACAAACCTTGTATATCAGTAGATTCTCTAGTTCCAAGGAGAAAAATGTACTTTCATGAACTCTTTGAATTAGTTGGTTTTCTATCCACTGAGACATTTCATCGATCCTACGAGTGACTGTGTTATTAGAAATGGGAATTGTTTCAATTTCTTGTTTGCTCTTATCACCAAGGAAAACTTTTACTGTATAGCAGGAAGAACTAAAGTCTCTTCAATTGTATGGGGTTTACCAATTTTCACGATTCAACATGACACATACAAAGATTTTTCATTGACTTTGGTGTAACGTTTCATTGCGCTCTGTCCTGTCTTCAGCTTGCTTAGCATCCTTTCAAAAAATTTGGGGTTTGGCTTCCAACTCGGAATGCTTTTTCTCAAAATGGTGAAGCAATTTATTTAGGCACATGCACTCATTTGCAAGTTAGTTACAACAAATAATACATTGTGGTTGTGGATCTTCTTCTTCATTCCATGTAAATCGCATTTCTAAGTACTTGGAATCATACTTTCTCAACATTTTTCTTCGTTTTGATTGACTTGCTTTTTGACTTGACTGACTTTTCTTCTGTTTGATTCACTGATGGCTCAGCGTTATCAACTTGAACTGACTTCTTTAACCATTTATCCATTTTACGAAGGGTTGAGTAAATTTAAAAAATAGAATTTAAGCTAATAAAGTTTAGGGTTAAATCCTATTCAACCAACAAAAATTCCAGTGATGAATTTCTACTTGCGCATTATTTGAAAGGAAGTTGACGATTTTTATTTTTATTATGGTAGAGAAAATGGCCGCTTCTGGTTTATTTCTATAAAATAATCGAGGGAAACCACTCTGCCTAATTTTATTTAATTCAATTATTTGATTTATTTTTTAATTCATTTTTAGCCTTCCCGTTCACACTGTAAACTGCTATTTTGTTGTATATATAAATACAATTTAAGGGAATTCTGACTATGACACTATGCATTGCTGTACAATGCATCTGATGCAAGCAAGTGTGTATAGTTGGCTATATGAATAAGTAGTAAGTCCAGCCACATATAAGTATAAATATGTGTGTGTGTAGATTGGAGATAGTAGTAAGACCACCCACATATAAGTATATATATGTGTATTCAGTGTGGATGATGTGTGTGTGTATATATATATATGTGTATACATGTATAGATAAGTGTATGTGAAGGCTCGGTCATTAAGACCATTAAAACCTAAGGTAGATCAAAAGGTGTGATAGAATCATTAGCCAGACGAAAAGTCTGGCTTTTGGGGCAATTTGATGGTTACTTAGAGGTCAAAACAGCAATAAAATTTTACCAGAATTTTAGAACATAGAGAATTGAAATCCCGTGTGAAATCTCGGGGGGTGAGACTTGAATGAGAGTTGATAGCGAGAATTGTAGGAAGTGGGAAATTTGAAAAGTCAGTCAGTTGAGAGCCAGCGGTTGACAAAGACAGATCACCCATAGACTTAGATCAGAGAGGACAACCTTAGCAGAAGTCTTGACTGGGGGGAGGTCCCCCCCCCCACATCTGTATAGTACAAAGTAGAAGATTGGAAGAGATGAAGAATGAATGAAGTCCTACACCTCATCTTTGTCATTTTGTATGTTCACCTGAATTTGTCTTGTCTTTGTTCTCTCTTGATATTTGATTGTTGAACCTCTTAGACGGGGGCCCTGAAGCAGTATTACGGACACAAGTGAGGGTCAAGCAAGCAGACGATCACAAGATGACGGCCAGTAAAATTGCAAGTTGAAAAGTGCAACAAATGCAAGAAAGATGTGCAGCAAGGTGCTTGGAGATGCCTCAGCCCCTGAGGGGGGTTTAACAGACTATAGTTCCGGTTACAGACAGACAAACACACATTCTCCATTATAATAAAGATATATATATATATATTTATTATATCATTTTCGCTACAGGTATTTCGGTGCTCTTCCAATAGGTGATTTACCGATGGTTTGTGATCTACTATTCATGGCATGTGATCTACTAGGACAAAAGAAGACAGAGTTAGGGTTAGTTTAATGGGAAAATAATGGGTAGTTAATGGGTAGATTAATTAACAGATAAAATTCATTGATTATAAAATGAATTAAAAAATAAATAAATAAATAAAATTTTAAAAATTAGGCAATGAGAGTGGTTTCCCTTGCTTATTTTATAGAAAGAAACCAAAAGCAGCCATTTTCTCTACTGTAATAAAAATAAAAATTGGCAAGATTAATATTTTCAATGCAACCGCATGTTTTGACTTGAAAATAACATAAAAACTGTTTTAGTAACAGCTAACTTCATTTCAAATAATGCGCAACTACAATTTCATCGCTGGAATTTTTGTTGGTTAAATAGGATTTTACCAAGTTTAGCTAATTCTAATAAAAGTGAATGTAGTGTTACAACAGTAGACACTAATGTGTTGGTGTGGATTCAACCTAAAGGACCTATTTCATGCAATAAGATAGGCTCTACTGGAACAGTGAGCAACGTCTTGCATTGAAATTCTGCATACAGATATGGTCTTCGGTTCTAATCCTCACCAAGGCGTTTTTCATATCACCCTACATTGTTACAGTGAAGTTTTTCCCTACTATATTGCAGTTTCTCCTACATCGATATATATATTATATAGGCCAGATTTTGTTGAAATGATATTTTCGTTTATACCTTAAATATTGAATACTTTCCCACGACACACCTAATGACATCTCGCGACACACAGATTGGGAACCATTGGACTAGATGGTTTAGTAAAAAAAAAAAAAGTTTTTTTTTTGTTTTTTTTTGCTTTTTTTTTTCATTTCTCAATTCTCAACAGGATGTTAAGAGTTAACTCTTAACATCCTGTTGAGAATTTTCTAAGTCCAGAGCCCCATTCCTATAAGGATCTATCAAAAATGCTAAAAATGGCCTTTTCATTTAAAGTGACCTGTTATTTCCCTTAAAATAAAGACTTCTAAATATGTTTAATATTACATTTAAACAAAGTCTATCATTTGGGGCAGATTAGGAAAATGAATGTGACTTCTGGCCGGGTGGAATGAGGTGGTATAGGATGTTAAGAGTTAAACTTTCAATTTACAAAGCTCAAAAATTTACTTAAGATTTATCAAAGGACGGGAAACATAAAAATGATTGTTTGATTTCTAAAAAAATAAATGTAAATTAGATTTGTACACAATGTGTAGTATTTAAAAGTTGTAATTACAAAATTTATATAAAAATATGGAATTATATTGTTTTATTTCTAAATAAATATAGATAAAATAAACTTTGTTTTCTTCATAGATGAAAGAAATTTTGTTTTCATTAATAAATTTAAAAAATAATCGTAGAACCAGAAATTTACATGATTTAAAGTTGTTTTTTTTATTTAAAACTTTCAATTTTCTAAGCTAAAACATATTACATTTTAAAAAAAAATAATTGTTTTATTTCTAAATGTAAATAAACTTTTTTTTTCTCTCTATCAAATCTGTCGTACTGGTAAACATTTCTGGGCGTGTCTAAAGCTGACATTAGTTGACGTCATCTAGTTTGCCATTTCTGATCGAGTAAGCGTATGCCGTACCAAAAGTATTACCCTTAAAAATCGTTTTTTAAAGAATAAAAATAAAATAGGCGGGGGAGACCTTGTAAAAAAATATTTCCCCTAATATATTTTAGGAAAAACTTATTTTAAACATAATTTCATCAACGGGTAAATAATTATTGAAATTTTTGCAAAAATTTCACAGTTAATTTTTCATAGAATTTTTTTAAAAGCTGGTAGTCATAACTTGTTTTTGGCTATGTTAAATTTAAATTGATTTAATGGTGTGGAAATGTAAACATTGTTTTCGTTCATAATTTTCATTATTTCTGTAAGCAGAAGAAAATTTTTTAAAAATCATCAGGAGTTTTTTTTAATGGTCCAAAAATTTTCGAGATAATATTAACCTTTATGTAAGTTTCATTGTGTTAAATATAGGGGGTGGGGGTGGTAAATTTGACAGGTCAAATTGGAGGTGTCTGCTGAAAATCTGACCTATGAACTGAGGTCATGGGTCGGATTTTCAGGAGGCCAGACCGCATTTATGTGATATGCACCGAATATTCTCCAAAAAGTAAAACAAATAGAAATTATAAACGAAACTAAATAATTTTGATTTTTCAGATTGTTGTCATCTTTATTGTGCTGTACATACCACAAAAAAGATGAGGACAACAGTCCAAAAAATCAAAATTATTCACATCAAGCCTCATCTAAAAAATACAGACAAATAATCAACAAAAGTAATTTTTAAAATGTTATTCTTGCTAGTCATAATTATCACCTTACTAGCAGGACCTTTGGATATACCACAATATAATAATTCAATTAGTACATTTGATATGTTTACTTCAGAGCTATTGCCAAATAGTTCAATATATAAAAAGTATAATAATCTTGATTTAACTCTCTCTCACTCTTTTTTTCTTTCTTTCCTTCTTTCCATTATGTTCGATTAAAACAGATTAGCAGTATTGACCTTTCTCTTTATCTTTCCCCTACTCTCGTTCTTTCTTTCTTATTATATTTTTTCTGTGTAGAATGTCCTTTTTCTTCCTTTTCTTTCTTTATGATAAAAATGGAATGGTCCATTATTTAGCTGAAGTGACAACACTTTTTAAGAAATAAGAATTTGGCAGATAAGCAACACCAGATAATCAGGATTTACATTTTGCATTTCATCTTGGATTATTTGGATGGTCTCATTTTTAACCAGAGGGTGTTGCAAGATGATAATGGTCAGAAGATTAAGGAACAAAAGTATTGATATATAGATGTAGGCTTTTTTAGTCAAAACTTGAGTTTTCTATGAGCTACGCGACACTCGGATATATATGGGTTTTTTGTTTTGATTTTACCCTACCCCTCCATTGTCAAAAATTAATTCGAAGTGTGTACTGTGTGCAAATCATCAAAACCATTCGAAATTGGGATATCTAAAGTAGAATAAAGCCATAGAGAGAATGAAAGTAGGCTGTACAGGAATGAATGCAAGTGTTTATTTCTGGTTTGGTTTGTTTTGTTTTATGGCATATCAACCTCAGTGGGTCATTTAATGCCGACTAAGTTGTGAAATAAATTCATTCTTAATGCATAATACAATTTTGTTTATAAACTCATGTTTTTCTATTTAACCCATAGATGGGACTGGATGAATCGGTTGGCGAGTATACCTAACTAGTTAGAACCATGTAACAGTATGACCAGCTTTATCACCCCTCCCCTAATACAATTTCTGGATATATGCCGAGATGTGTTGTGCCCCTATGTAACCATTTTCAGATAAATAAAAATTATTTGAGGTGGGTGCAGAAGTGTACTCACATCAAATAGTGAGTTTTCTATGAGCTAAAATTCAGCCATAATTTTGACCATCACCTAATAGTAATCTAATAAGGTGTCATTATGTACTTTACAATTTATGAGAGCCCATCATCATTACAAAGTTTCAGCAAAAGTGTGTGCTTTTTGGTGAAAATTAAGATAAATGTTTATGTTGTATACCCTTTTTCCTTTCTTACTTCTATTATTCTTCTGCTCATCTTTGGTATCTTACGTTCATCTTCTAGCGTCTGGACTTTGTCTTGGTGGTCGGTCGCACTTAATTCATTTCTTCTTCTAGATCAGTCTTGTTGCCAAGACATTCATCAACCACAAAACCATATTATTTATGTAAGCTTTTATTTACTTAACTAACATCTTCATTTAACTAACATAGCACGCGTATGCAGTGAGCTCCAGCTTAGGCCTTATCTGCCTGACGTCCAAGCTGAAACTAAAGAGCCAACCAGGTCCCACGTGACTTCACGTATTTCGCGGGCTTTCTGTAATATTCCATGGAAAGTCCCGCCCGTGATATGAAAAGGGGCCATCTCTTCAGAAATACAGGGGGTTGACAATAATCTATTCATAGATTATGTAACATTTATTGTGTTAATTGAAGAAAAACTAGAATGTGATAAATAAAAACAAACAATGGGTATGACGTTAAACTGCATCTAGTGGTGAAGTTCCAATTCTGGAGTTCTGGGAAATGTGAAATACCCCTTCATCACCATTACTCCCAGGTCCACTCTGACCCGGTGTGGTAGTACCTGTTAACCTATGGGTTAAATAAATAAAAAATTGGGGTTAAAGAAAAAATTTGAATACCCAACAAGAATGAATAAGACAAAATGTCATAAAATAACCCAACAAGTGTTGACATGCTGTAAAGTCCAACCAACCAACCAACCAACCAACCAACCAACCAACCAAGATATTTATTAAACTGAATAATTTTTTAGTGATTTATGTTTTTGAACTGCACCACATTCCTAAATTTCCATCTCCACATAAATTCCAAGAGATACAAGTCTACCATGCATGAGTCCTGCAATCTTGATTTCCTTTTTGACCTTAGGCAACATTTGTACTCTTTCATTATTTCTCCTTTCAGCCATGACAGGGTCCACAAAATTCTTTGGGCAATTGACAGTGGTCATGTATCGATAACCTTTGTAATGTACAAACATAAAACATGCTAGTAGTGAGGTTGTCTCCCTTTGACCGCAGAGAACCAACCATAAGTGATACGCTGGGACTAGTCACAAGACACTAACTATATGGTCTCTGGCATTCTACAATTAAAACAGTTCCAAATCTTTGATATTTGAAAACAGATAAGAATCATGTCTGCTAGTAAATCTGTTATAGAAACTCATCGATTTATGTAAATAATTTATTTTTAATCAGTATTTAACATTTTCACTTACATCAATTCAAGATACGATTGTCACTTAGAACTGTATTAACTCAAACCTTATATCCATGGGGCCATGTGTCCAACTGGAAGGTCGAAGGGCACATTGGCCAAAACATTGTGTAAATAACAATAAAGATGAGGACAATAGTCTGAATAATCCAAATAATCATGCCTCATCTAAAAAAATTCAGAGAAATTGACTAATTACTTAACATTAATTGTGCAAAGCAAATCATTTTAAAACAATGTTGGTGGGATTTAAGATTATAATCTAAAACATAATTATCTTTTTCTATTGTGATATAAAAATGTCTATTTTAATGAATTTTATTTTTTCAATTTCAGGTCTCAAATTCCCGTGTGACAGATGGAGGGCCATCCACGATTTCCTACTTATAATGATATTTACTCTATGTTTAAGACACCTTACATCATGAAACTGGATAAAAAGAGAAGAATGATAAAATTACTACAAAATCTTTTGGAAGTTTATCCTGACTTAAAGAAATTTGTTGCTGAGAATTCTTTAGATAATTCACAAGTACATAAATTACTGAAAGGACTTATTTCTAAAATGATCGATATGAAGAAAAATCCTCCTTCAAGTAGTACAGAAGAATTTTTTCATATTACTTTTGTCCCTGGTCTATTTCCTGAAGTTCCAATCAAAGACGGCCCACCAATTTTAACCCAACAGCAATCATATCATGAACCAAATGTAAGTACATATCTTATATCTTACTATTTGTCTGAATTTTTGAGATTTGGCTTAATGATTTGTATTATTTCGATTTTTTTCGGACTATTGTCCTCATCTTTATTGTTATATGCACAACGTTTTGTCTAATGTTTCCTCCGGCCTTCTTCAGGTGCTTCTTGTTGATAAAGGGAATGTTGATCAGATTCCAGAAGTTCTAAACCAAGATGATCTGCCAATTTTGACAAATCATGAATTATGTCAAGAACGAAATGTAAGTGTTATTCCTTCTGGCATGGATTCCTCTATCTAAGTGTCAACTCTCATGGTCTCCCAAACACCGAACTTAAATAGACAGCTCTCTCTAAATACCTTCCTCAAGGTGGCTGTTGATTGGTCAATGCAAATTATCAACTAGTATCACAGTTGATCTTCTCCAAATGGGCAATTTATTAAGGGTAGATAACTCAGTCATCTTAACAATCTCTCCCTCTTTAGTCTTTTAATGTGTTAACCTATTCCAAAGCTTCCACGAGGGAATCTGGGAATACACCTCTCTTAGGCAATACATTAGCCAGCTGGTGGGCTGACTGGACCCAGGATATTGCATGGATCTCCTTTTGTTCGATCATCTCCTTGAGAACAGATATATCGATCCTGAGCCTTATATCTTGAATTGGTCTTGTCGAGTACCCAGACTCAACAAGGGATTTACTATCAATATGGCATTTCACAATTGGCAAGTCTCAGCCGGTGCATTCTCAGGGGTCATAGAAGCTTTGTCTAGAAAGTAATGAATGACTTCTTTTTTCATTTATTTATTTATTTATTTTTTGTGAAATAGATTACTAATTAGGACTGAGCTTATTCTAGTAGTTCCCTTATTTTTGAATTTGTGTATTATCTTTCATAGAATTATTCAAACAATTAAATTCCTTGTCTTTGTTATTCACATGATGTTTCAGCCAGTGCATTCTTAGGCCTTCTCAGGGGTCATAGAAGCTTTGTCTAGAACAGGGGTTGGGAACCCCCGGCACACAGGCTACATCCGGCCCTCGCGTCATTTTCATCCAGCCAACCAATTTAACACATGGACTCTAATTATCCAATGAACGCATTATTTGGAAGTATATATGCTTGGGAACAATTGTTTCTGAGAATGAAATATATGAAAAGTCATTTAACTCTTTGCCTACCAAATTACCTCCACAGCTGTACCAAATTTTTTTTTTCCCAAATTTTTTTACCTGTACGATGGGATATTTCAAAGTTCATTATCTATTCACCTCACAACTCTATTTGAATAATGTCATGGCTCTCCTTTGAAACTTTGCAAAGCAGTTTGGCCCTCTCTCTCCAAAACATTGCTGATCCCTGGTCTAGAAAGTAATGACTGACCTTTTTTAAAAATACCATTTCTAACCCCTCACCTTAAAATAAGCCCTAGTTGAGAGCGGTAGACATTATTCAATCACATCATGCAACGCAAGCACTCAACATTCCCTGAAAATAAGCCCTAGTGTTATATTTCAGAGTAAAAATTAATATATGGCCTGTCTTATTTTCGGGGAAACTTCTGTATAAATTTATAGTGTGAAACTAGAACAAAATATTAAATCCTGCCCAAATTTTGTCTTTTCCTATAAGTAAAACTAAAGCTGACTTTCATTTTTTTAGGAATTGAAGATTAAATTGTTCATGTTTGTTCATAGTTTGCTGAGGGCAAAAATAATCCTGTTCAAATTTATTGTTTTAAATTCTATATAAATTTAAAACAAAAAAACAAAAAAAAAAAAAAACAGGTTTAGATTTAAAGTGAAGTTATTTTATTTTTGTTGGATGTTGGATTTTGGTGGTATATGTTTCATGCATGAAACGCACTTCTACCGGAGATTAGGATAGTAGCAGGAAATGATAATGACAAGCAGGCAAAAGAGGAGAAAAGACCATAACACGTGTTGATGGGTTTACAACTTTTATTCAACTCCCCATGACCCCAATTCACGTCTAGGAAACAAGGGGCATAACCCTTTATTTCGTTCTTATCAGTAATTGCTTACGGATATAACAGTATATATATATATAGCACTAATACCATTGAGAAAGGTATGAATTCAACAATTCTCCCTCTCACTATGGATAAATGGGCAGGCTGGTGCCTTTAGCCTTGTTTAGACACCCAGTCTAAGAATGGAAAACTCTTAATTCAAACCTTTTAAACTCTGCTTAAGAAATTGATCTTGTGTCACATCTTGTTTGTGGGGAGGGTTTTGGTATATATATATATATATATATATATATATATATATATATATATATACACACACACCAAAAAAAATACTCAAGTGTTTCGGCTTCCTATTCACACACACACACACACATATATATATTTACCAACCCCTCCGCACGAGCAGGATGCGACACAAGGTCAATTTATTAAGCGGAGTTCAACAGGTTTGAATTCAGAGTTTTCCTTCTCCTTTATCAATATTCTTGAAATTTTACACTTAAATAGGAGACTCTTTTAACTACAAGCAGAAACAAGTGAAACCACAATAGACCAAAGTTGAAAGCAATTTCTTTAAAAAATATAAGAGAAGCAAAAGAAAAGCACTATATGCCTAATAGGAGACAGTCTCAGAATTATTTTCATATATAATGTGTGAAATAAAAACGATTGTATACTGTCAGGGATTTGCTTTGAAACTTTGAATTTTGAAAAAGAACCCTCAAATTTACTTGTCTTCCGAACGTAAACAACTCTCAACTAGGCACCGTTTATTCAGACCTTATTTTAAATAGTAATTTATTGCTTATTTCTGGTCCAATTTTAAAAAATATTTATAAGGTTGGAAAGAAAATAATATAATCTTTCTAAATATGTAAGTTTTATGTGTTTTTAACCATTGAATTATTTTTTATGGCGAGTTAAAACAGTATTATTTTTTATGGCGAGTTAAAACGGTGTTATTTTTAAACAAAGCTGTACATGCTACATGCAGGCAGGCTTTGTTAAATAAAATTATATAGAGTTATTATAGTCCGTGATTTGACATAAATTTTTAACAAAATCATGTCCACTTTTGTACCCCCAATTTCGAGGCTTTAAATTCTCATAACATTTGAACCACTGGGGATATTTGCATAATTCAAACAGTTCTGAACTCTATTTACAAAGCTCTATATAACTAATGTGATCAAATAAAAAATACCTCAAATAAAAAAATTAACTGGGAATGCTACATACTTGCATATATATATATAAACAAAATCCTTTTTATATCTAATTTAATAATCTTTTCTAAAGTTATAATAGTATATACCTAATTGTTAATATTTTTCTTTTTTTTTTCAGCCCAGAACATTTTGTGTGGCCAATGCTTGGTCAGGTTTTCCAACTTTTGGCTCAATTTATTCAACATCCAAACTTGAACGTATCCAACAACAAAAATATAATGCCAAAGAATTTATCCTAGCCATATTTGAAATTCTCATGCAAAAATATCCCAGACTAAGAAACATCTTCTATGAGTTAGACAATTCCCATTCTGTCAGTACAACACTTTTATATATTTTAAACCAAGCTGATAAACTTGAAGAAAGTTCTTGCAAACAAGAAAAGAAACGTTTTTTCAGCACTGTTTATAACTTGGAAAATATCTCAATTATATCAGAATACATCAAAGAAAAAAAAAATGGCAAATCTGACAGTTACAATAATATTGAGAATGTCCCAGGTGTTTCGGATACAAACCAAAATGATATTGAAAATGTCCCAGTTGTTTCAGATACAAACCAAAATGATATTGAAAATGTTCCAGTTGCTTTGGATATGAATCAAGAGAATATTGAGATTGTCGGAATTGTTTCGAATATGAACCAAAATGACAATGATATTGAGAATGTCCCACTTGTTTTGGATACAAACCAAAATGATATTGAGAATGTCCCAGTTGCTTTGGATATTAACCAAAAGAATATTGAGATTGTCGGAATTGTTTCGAAAATAAACCAAAATGACAATGATATTGAGAATGTCCCACTTGTTTTGGATACAAACCAAAATGATATTGAGAATGTCCCAGTTGCTTTGGATATGGACCAAAATGACATGATGGAATTGTCTGAAAACATTTCAATCAATGAGAATTCATCATCGGTGTGTGTTGATAAAAAGGCTAACAGCATTGATTTTAATTTTGACCCTGAATCAACTGAATCTGATGTTCCACACAACAAATCAAAAAATAACAAGGAAATTAAAACTTATCTTTCTGAATATTTAGAAACATTAAAATGTAAATATGCCTGGACACAAAGTGAATTAGCTAAAAAAAGAAACCTAGAAATAGACTTGGAAAAAAAATTGAAGAATCTACTTATGAAAGAAACAGAATATAAATGTAAGATTAAGAGGTGCCGAAAAGAAATGAGTGAAATTGACACTTTTAAGCCAAATTGTAGAAAGCAAACACGATCACAAAATAAATGAAAAAATTTGAATCTTTAATTATTTTTTTATTTTATTTTTTTTTATAATTGCTTTGTTGACAACCCAGTGATATCATCTGTGAATCCATCTGTTGCATACTGATCTTTTCACAGTACCAAATCTGTATATATTGTTATATACCTTTCTTTACTTCTAGTCATCTTCTCTTTTGGACGGCTTTAGTTCTATCTTCTAACATCTTGGTATGGTCTCTTCTAGGTTTGGTCTTCCACTGAGAACTTCGGGTCTGGTTTCTGTTGGGATTTCTCGTTATCAGAAGCCCTGTGTTATTGTTAGTTTTTAGGTAATAAACACAAGACTTCGATTTACGTTGATGTTACTTTATTTATAAATCTCCAAACCAGATGTCTGCGCAGATCCTTACATCTTGCTAGCTCGGCTTCTAACTTCTAACTGACTTAAACTTACTATATCCTTAAACCGGAAGAGGGCCTTCTATGGGGGTTCCGGTTCTCACGATTTATCCTCTGAAAGCAAGGTGAGAGTGAGGTCAAGCACTGTCACTCACTCTCAAGGCCATCAGCTGCACTAATCGCCATTATGATTCTACACTACCTTAAAAAACTATTAGGGATCCAATAATTATGTAACACATCGACCTAGCATCACCTCAGGGATGGAAGAAACATCAAGGGGGTCAACTGAAAACCTGGCTCAAAATAATCAAGATACCAAACTGATCCTAGGGCCCTGGCTTTATCTTTGCTTAGTAAACTGTTTCCCTATCCTTACTACTCTTGTTTCTTCGTATTATTACTCTGTTAACTCTGATACTCAGGGATGGAAGAAACATCAAGGGGGTCAACTGAAAACCTGGCTCAAAATAAGCAAGATACCAAGCTGATCCTAGAGCCCTGGCTTTATCTTTGCTTAGTAAACTGTTTCCCTATCCTTACTACTCTTGTTTCTTCGTATTATTTCTCTGTTAACTCTGATACTTAGGGATGGAAGAAACGCCAAGGGGTCAACTAAAAACCTGGCTCAAAACAGTCAAGCAAGATGCTGAGCTGATCCTGGGCCCAGGCCTTTATAGAGTTCGTTGATGGAACCGCTAATGGCTGATACTCATAACTTCAATTGTGTTGGATTGCTGTACATGGTCTGCATTCATTCAGGATATGGTGAATTTGTTGGGAGGAGCCGGCTCAACTTACCCAGGGTGAATGCTGTTATAGAATTGCTTGATTGTCGATGACTCCAAATATTCCGATTGATAGATGTTGTAACTCATTTGACGGTGTTTTTTTATTTTTTAAGCAAAATTTCCAAAACCTCAAAAGTCTTTATCTCTTGTTACTTACTTGAGTAGTTGAGTAGCTGACTGGTACTTTAGTCTGTCTCTTGTGTGGCTGGGACATTTCTAAAGATGCTGGTCTGACTTTATTTCTTCTTCTTAAAGATGCGGATCTGCAGAATCTGGTTTGCCATTATTTCACAAAGATGACACAAGGCTTATCTTTTTTGAGTGATCACATCTTTTTATTTTCAATCAGACTTCTCAACCACGACCGGAGTGAAGCAGAAAACTGCTTACTGACTAACTAAACTTAATTTTCATTCTCACATTTTCACAGTGGCGGAAGCCGGGGACCAACTACAGGTTACTGTTGTCATAATTTGTAGGCCACCCACGAATTATGTAACACCAAGTCCTTGTGCACAATCTTCAGATTTCCTGCGATTCTAGATTTAGCTTTTTAAATTTTAGTATTTAAAGTAATATAGATAAATATGAACAAATTAAGATAGATAGATAGATATGAAGATGGATTGTTTTGAATAGACTGAGCTGTGTCGTTATTTTAATAGTCACCGGTAGCAATTTTTGAGGCAGGAGACCGGGACGCACTTCCACATGAATTACCGCATTATTTAATTTCTCATACATTTTTAAAGTCTTTATCTCTTGTTACTTACTTGAGTAGTTGAGTAGCTGACTGGTACTTTAGTCTGTCTCTTGTGTGGCTGGGACATTTCTAAAGATGCTGGTCTGACTTTATTTCTTCTTCTTAAAGATGCGGATCTGCAGAATCTGGTTTGCCATTATTTCACAAAGATGACACAAGGCTTATCTTTTTTGAGTGATCACATCTTTTTATTTTCAATCAGACTTCTCAACCACAGCTGGAGTGAAGTGAAAAGACGATGCCTACATCATGGTGTCTTCCGCTAAAACTGCTTACTGACTAACTATACTTTCGTTCTCAACTACAGATCATTACCTATCAATAATCTAACCCCCCCCCCAATTTTGAATTTCAACAAATTTTAATTCAAAATCTAACTACACTACAGTCATAATTCATAGGCAGCCCACGGATTATATAACAAAACATTAAACTAACCCTAAACTTCCCCAGTTAAAATTAAGTTTTATTACAAAATTTGTGGGTTCTGTTTTTTCTGGGTCATGGGATTTTGATGAGAATTTGCAAGTTTAGCCAACTATCCGTAGGGACACATGGAAATTAAATAAACATGTCTTTCATTTTAAGTTTTATTTAATAAAAAAAAAAAACAATATTAGTTTATCTTTAGTGTAAAATTATTTTTTTCACATAGGCTTTGTTGTTAGCCACTTATTTCCATGTAAACTTGTTTTTTGTTTTGTGTTCTTTCGTTTAATTAACAACAACATTAAATATAAAAACGTGTTCTTTCATTTAATTAACAACAACAAAAACGTAAAAAAGTAAAAAGAAAAAGTGTATTTGCTACTAAAAAAATGTCCCATAAAACTGTTAACTATTCCCGTGTAAACTTGTAAAAATCGCCTGTTAACCCCCCCCCCCCGGATGTTGACAGTGTAAATGAAAAAAATGACCTAATGAAATCGAAAAGGGTAATATGGTCCCAAAAGTGGACAGACTCCCTCTCTGACAGGGTGATACTGACAATAGGCCAATCTGCCAACAACATGTCGGATGGGTTTGTGTGGTACAAAAACCTTTGTGACCATTGAGAGAATGTTGAATGATGTACATGTTTATGCTTGTTGACATCTAGCCAGAAGGGAGATAAATTTGAACAAATTTAAAAATTACTCTTTTACTAGCAAGAGATGTGCCCTCCAAGTACAAGTATTTAAGTTTTAATATAATTGAATATTATATCAAATTAGAAAGAGTAATGTAATTAAATAAGAACAACACAAAAATAGATTACACTTATTTTTACTTTATTCTAATTGATTTCAATATAAAATTATACATAGGATTGCTTTTAATACATTTGAGAATAAAACAATATTATTAGAAATCAATTACACCAAGTAATTATTTATTAAACACAGGTTTATTAAAACCGATATGCAAATTATTCACACCATATACTATTTAACATTTATTTCTTAATGATATATAAAACACATCACAGGATTTTGAACACATCAATAACCCGCTCTTTGGGGTAGGGGTCCGGTGGCTTCGGCCACTGGACGTGTGATGTATATTGATGGCGAGATCCCAGGGGGCTATCCCCCCAGGCAATACCTGACCCCTTGATTTAAAGGGGCAGTACTGGGTTTATTGCCCAGTGCCTGAGGCGACCCCCTTGAGGCGTAATGCTGACGGGATCAACACATTTTTTGCACCTACCATCCCATGAGCTTTGGTTCATCCCATATTAAAAAAGCCTTGTGTCACACCCGCATACATAGGATGCGAGGTAAATAACCACATTAATAACCTGCTCTTTGGGGCAGGGACCAGCAGCTTCGGCCACTGGACCTGTGTTGTTAATTAATGGCATGATACCAGGGGGCTATCCCCCCAAGCAACACCTGCCCCCTTGATTTAAAGGGGTAGGGTGGGTTTATTGCCCAGGGCCTAAGGCACCCCTTTGAAAGGGAATGCCGATGGGATCTACACAATTTTTGCACCCACCATCCCATGAGCTTCAGCTCGTGAGTGGTCCCACATTAAAAGAACTTGTGTCATACCCACATATGTGGAATGCGAGGTAAATGCCTTAATAATATGGGCTTTTCAGGGCCTGTGGGTCCTGTGGCTTCAACCAGTGGACTGTTAATGAAATTAACGGCACGATTCCAGGGGGCTTTCCCTCCAGGCAACACCTACCCCCATGATTTAAAGGGGCAGGGCTTGGTTTATTGCCTAGTGCCTGAGGCACCCTCTTTGAGCGGGAATGCCGATGGGATCAATGCATTTTTTTGCAGGTAGGATTGAGTCACTTCACGAGAGGCAAGCCTACCTGGAAGCCACAACACTTGCACCCAAGCGCCAAGTTGTGTTGGGGATTTATGTGAGTAGTAAGTACCCCAATCCTACTACTATTGATTGATGTGGATGGCTGTTGGCTTCCCAGGAGCTTATCCGTCCTTTGACAGCTCTTGCCATTTATATACTCAATACAAAAGGGGTATATAATTCAAATGTATTTTGTAGCAAGAGGTAAAGTGATTTACCCTCGTGAGGCTACAGAGATTGAACTCACAACCTCCAGGTTGTAAGTGGTGACTTTTGGTAAGGCTTTTGTCACCCCTGTTGGTTTGGTGGTGGTGGAGGAGTTACTGTTCTTAGCTGGGAGAACCGTTTGTCTGTGGTGGTCTTACCGATGATGCTTGTGTGAGAATAGAAGATCGAACAATAATTTGTCTGGTCTTCTGTTCTCACACAAGCATTGTCTGTAAGACTGCCACAGACAACCAGTTTTCCCAGCTAAGAACAGTAATATCCCCCCCCCCACCAAACTGTCAGAACAATTATTAAAACATCTAGAACATTTAAAAAAAATTAGATTGAAAAAAAACAAAAAAAAAAAAAAAAAAAACTTTTTTCTTTTTTAATTTCTTTTTTTCTAATACATCTTGAATTTTCAGTTATTACCTTCTTTTTATAGTAATTATTTCTGCAAATATTTAAAATATAATTAAAAGAAAAAATCTAAAATAATGTGAAAATTCAAAACTTAATTTTCATGAAAAATTAATAACTACTATTGTAATAAAATATGCTTCCACTATCAGAGAAAAAAAATGTGATTCTCGTCTAATTCTCAACAATTCATGCATTTTTACATTTATTCTATACTAGCAGGACCTGTGGATATACCACAGGATGATAATTTAATTATTACGTTGATATATGTATTTTCTTTCCTTCTTTTAATCTTTTTATTATGTTCAATTGAAACAGATTAGCATTATTAATTCCACGTGCTCACCATCTTTCCTCCACTCTTTCTTATTATATTTTTTCTATGTAGCATATTTTTATTATAAAGAAAGAAAGGGAGGACAAATTCTTCCCTTCTTTCTAAAAAATAACGGAATGGTCCATTATTTAGCTGAGGTGATGATACACATAAGAAATAAGAATTTGGCGGTTAAGTAACACCAGATAACCAGTATTTACATCTGATCTTGGGTGATTTGGACAGTCTCATTTTTAACCAGAGGATGTTGCAAGATGATAACTGTTGTAAAATTAAGGAACATGAGTATTAATATATAGGTTGATTTAATATAATGTAACAGCTAAAGTTTTAAAAAACTAAAACACTTTTTCCTCTTCTAAGTGTGTTTAATGATCCACAAACTTGAAATTAATTTCTTTCTTGAAAATTATCTAAAAGTTATTTATTTCATTTCCTAGTAACAATGATGTCAAGTTTTCTTTAAATTATAATTACAAATAAAGAAGTACTTTATAATTAATATTTAATAGTAACCTTCATTGAGAAATTATAGTGATTGAGGGGAGCATGAACATATACTCTACACTATTATTACTCAGTTGCAAATTGATTTTTTTTTTTAAGTTAAAGCATTATATAGCTTGTATTTTAAGCATTTAGAACTTAGAAAAAAAAAACCTTAGCCCTTATATATCCATTAAAAACACGTGTACAAATACCTTCAAACTTTACACCAGGGCACAGATATGTTTATTTAAAGCTATTCCATTAAAAGAAAGGCTTTGAATGGTCTCTTAAACCATTTATTTATAATACCTGATGTAATCTTCCTCAGTCTGATGTATCAGTAAAGTAGCACTCAGCTTGAAATCTCAATATAATAATACTGTTAAATCAAGATTATTTTACTTTTTACATATTAAAATATTTTGCAATAGCTCTGAAGTAAACATCAAATGTAATAATTCAATTATCATACTGTGGTATATCCACAGGTCCTGCTAGTATTAAAGTTTCAAAGGACTAAATTAGTTTAGAACATTGTAATAAGTAATTGAGAGTTACTTCCCCTGTTTTATTATTACCTCCCCTTTGTGTAAATCTTTGACGTTTCTGAGAGTATATAAACCCCCAAGAAACTGCAACAGTATTCTAAGTAGAATAAAGCTTTCTCAAGCCTAACCGTGTGTGTTCATTTATTATTACAAACATTTAGTTTCTATAATGGATATCAAGCAGAAAAAAAAGTTCTATTGTAAAGAAAATAATTTTAATACAGTAAAAATATTATCCATTATACAACAGAAGATTTTAAAGTTTTTATATTTGGAACCTTTTGTGAGAAGAAAACAAAAAAAAAACAAAAAAAAAAAACGTAAATAAAGTGAAATAAAATAATTAAAAATTGAATGCAGAGTTTTGGTGTTTTTTTTTCCAAAATGGTCACCACCAACAATAATGACTTGTTTTACAAGTCCAACAGTGCAAGTTTGGATAATCCAAGGATACAATAGAGTTTTTATCTTTTTTTTTTTAAATTTTAAATTTTATTTTGAAGCATTTATTTATTAAATAGTAAGCATGAAGAATCTCTGTTGATCAATAGAATGACTGCAAATAGAAAAATGAAAAATATTTCATTCATAAATCCTTCAAAGCAGCAAGTTGTCGTTCGATTTCATCATCAGTAACTTTAGACTTTGATGCATGGCCTAAAGGATCCTTGTGTGCAGAAGGGGCATCGACCAACTACAAAAAGAAAGAGAAAAAAAAAGAAAAAGAAAAAAGTCTTTATTTTTATTCTTTATTGAAAACAACAATATTTTTATTTATCAGTGGATAATGGATTTTAAAATCTATCATATTTTATGAAAATATTTATAATTTGAAAAAAAAAAAAAAAAAAAAAAAAAACAAAAAAAAAAAAAACAACTTTTATTGTAAAATAACAGTTTAATGACTGTGATAATTGTGGAGGGCGTTATTTTTATTTTTTTATTAAACAATAATATTTTATATATCAGTGGATAATGGATTTTAAAATGAATGATATAAAAAAAAAAAAGAAAAAGAAAATCTAACCTTTCCTGAAATTTCAATTCCAATTTCATCCAAAACTTGACTAACAATTGCGTCTTCTTCTTCTTCATCACCAGATTCAGTAAGAAGGTCATCAAGTGTATCACTGACTGGAAATTTAAAAAATATATATATTTAAGAAAACTAAAAACAAACAAAACAAAAAACAAAAGCATCAAATAAATCATTTGTCTGTATTTTTGAGATGAGGTAAGATGTGAATAATTTTGAGGTTTCAGACTATTGTCCTCATCTTTATTGTGGTATGTATAAAGACATTTCAGCCGCTATATCCTCCGGCTTTCCTCTGGTGTTCCCTGTGTATCTGAGCATAGTAATGATCCAACCTGGGAAATCATTTTTAATCATTTGACAGTTGATCAAACAGGCATCAAAGAACTTTTGAAGATCTTATTAAAAAAAAATGATGTGATTGTTTTTGTATGCCTATCATCCTGACATGTATCACAAGAAGAATCATATTCATTTAGAAAATAAAGAAAAAAAAAAAAAAAAAAAAAAAATTTTCTAAATTCTTCTTGTGACACATGCAAAAAGTTATAAAATACATACAAAAAAAAAGTTATAAAATATACAAAAAAAAACCCCCAGCAAAAACACAATCTCAGTTAGTAGAGCACCCTAGGAATTGTAAGGTTCCTGGTTAAATACTGGTCCCTGCCAAATCAGCACATGAGTAGCACAAATTGGGTAATGTTATCTGTGCAGTAAAGTAGGGAATTGATGGTAGGTTTGGCACTCCAACCTTAGCAAAAAACAATTTCCATGGTCTAGCACTAGCGAAAAGGGGATAGACTCCCTCGCTGTGCAGCTGATACTGACAATAGGCCACCCTGCCAACTTTACTTATTTATCAGAGCTTCAAATTAGGGATTAAATGTTTTAATTACATTAGAATATAAAATGTTTTTCTTGTTACATATTGTTTTATAGTTGATGATAGAAAATGTAAAAATAACATTTTTTAACATTATAAATATCTAGGATAAGAATTTTATACATTTTCAGTTTAATACAATTCTTATTATAATGGAGATTTGGTGTCTGTCTGTCTGTAACCGAAACTATGTCACTATACCCTCAGGAATTGTGTAATTTTATCAATGAGTATTTAATTTATAGTCAAAATATTTAATACATCTTATTTATTAATAATATCTTTATGAAAATCCGAGTTAGATTTGCCTCAAAATACCCCATGTTATTAGTACGTTTAAAATCCTACAATGTGTCTTTTATATCCCTAAGAAATAAAGGTTTACATAGTATATGGTGTGGTTAATTTTCATACTGGTTTTAACAAAACTGGGTTTAATAAATAATTACTTTGAAGTATCTCACACTTTTCTTTAAAAAGCAGTTCAGCAATTTGTAAGAATGAAAGGAAAATGTTTTTGAAAAGCTGTATATATATATATATATATATATAATATATATATATATATATATATATATGGTACAGCCACACTTGGAATTTGCATCACCAGTCTGGAACCCCTACCTTGCTCAGAACATCAACCTTCTGAAAACTGTACAGACACAAGCAATCAAATGAATACCCTCCATCAGGTATCTACCATATTCTGAACGTCTTGCTGCACTGGGCATGAATATATTCAAACTCTGGTGTCTAGCAACTGACTTGGTAAACACTCATGAGGTCATTAACTATCTTACCAACAGCAACTTTGGCACCTTTTTGATTTCCATGTTTCTAACACAGGTGGGCATGCCTACAAAGTCAGAAAACAGCATAGCTCACAGGACTTTTGGAAACATTTTTTCACGCTCAAAGTTGCTGAGGCATGGAATAAACTGCCTGTATCCGTTGTTGGCTGCCGAAACACTGCATCTTTCAAAACCTCTATGCTTCCTGTAACTTGACAGCATTATACCTGATATCTCCTCCTTCATACACATACACACACACACACGTAATATGACTGTACGCTATTCATTTTCCTGATATCAGTACATTATTCTATGTACTATACATGAGCCTTTGAGGAGTTGTGGTGTACCTGAGCACTGTACACAATAATTTAATTATTACTATTATAAGATTTCAAAAGTTTTTCCTTTCATTTTTTCCTTTACATAAAAAATAACTAAAAAAAAAACTCAACAAATTCCTTACTCATTTCTTCAGACATTTCCATTTTTGTAGATTCTCGTTGGAAGTCTTGCATCATCTTCATGGTTTTCTTAGGATCCATAACTTTATTCATTTGTGTCATTGTCTGAAATAATAAAATATTTCATTTTGACATCCATTTTGATGTAAAAGGAAAAACAAAACAAAATATATTAAACTGTATTTTCATAACTACTTGAATGAATCCTTAGAACAGAATTTGATAAAAATATATAAAATCTAAATAATTCATTTAATCAATATAAACAACAAAAAAAATATTGGGTTGGTACATAATTATTGTGCTTTTTTTTCAACAAATCTTATTCAACAATAACAATTGGCAGTCTGTTTAATTTGTTTCATAAAAATAATCCTCTCTTTTCAAGAATGCGTATCAAAAGTTTTCACATTCATCATATTATGCTCTACTACTTTGAGAAAGATTGGAATGCAGTCATTTCACGATCTCAAGGAACTTTTTGATGAAGAAACAATCAGCAAAAGCCAAGTTGAAAGAAGGTTTAGGAACTTCAAATTGGGCGATACAAACCTCACAGATGAAGAAAGAAGAGGCCGATCATCAAATTTTGACGGCTGGGAACTTTTGGCAGCCATTAAAGAGGACGAAAGCCACCATCTTGTAGTCATAGAATGAGATCTCAGCAGCAAATAAACCATATGGTGGACTTTGAGGTGGTTTGTGCTAAGAAGCACCAGTAGAACCTCCAATTAAATGTGACTCCGAACAATCCCTCTTCCATAAGAAAGGAGGAATCCAAGCAAATGGTTTCCACCCTCCTCTAGAGAAATTGAAAGCCCAGAGACGCACTTTGATGCTCAGAATGGATTAATTCACAGGCGAGTTTAACTAGTCTTTTAAAAACCATTGCATCCCAAATGTTTAACCCCCCCCCCCAAAAAAAAAACAATAAATAAATGAAATAAAATAACCTCTTTAGGTATATATAAATAGAAAATGAGTAAATTTACTTTTGTAGTTGTTCCCATCGCATCAGCCATTTTCATATTTGAGTGCATCATCTGAAACAAAAAGAAAAAAAATTATATTTACATAAATATACAAAATCCTGAGAAAAAGTTTAAATGAATTCAAAGGAGACAAATCATTGATAAAGAAATAAAAACTATAGTGAAAAACAGATATCTTAAAATTTAAAAAAAATCTTTGTTCTCAATGCAGAAATTTCAAAATACAGTAATATCTCACCCAACATTGTTAATTCTTTACTCAACAATAACACTGGTTTGTGATGTTTTCAAGGTCGAATATATAATAGCTAATTTTAAGGCAGTTTTTTTATGCTGGATCCAAAAGTCATACTCATTTTTTCTAATCAGATCAAATTTTTAAGATACAAGCTCTTACTCAAAATGTATAGAACAGTATTATAACTGTGACAAGTAAAGTCCACAGGCTTTCGAATAAATGTTATATACAACTTATTCAAGGAAATCTTAAAAACCAGACCTGACTAAACACAATAAATGGTATTTTTGAATTCAGCATAAAATGGCAATCATATTGTTGGCATCCTTCCATCTACTAAAGGCAATGGTGCAGTGTCCAATTTTTTTTTATCTGCATCTGTGCAAGGCCAATTTTTGAATGGCAGTCTCTGGTACACTGACTGCACACAAACAGTGATACATGCTGGGGCTGCTGTTGTCTCTCCTCCCTTCTGGCTTTCTTAGCTGTGGCAGCTACTTTCCTCTCTGTTACAGTCTTTTTTGTGCCTTGTTTGACAAAGAGGTGACAGGCTGCTTGGTTTTCTGCACCCA
Source organism: Doryteuthis pealeii (assembly GCA_023376005.1). Lineage (NCBI taxonomy): Eukaryota > Metazoa > Mollusca > Cephalopoda > Myopsida > Loliginidae > Doryteuthis > Doryteuthis pealeii. Next base: position 20,984,277 of record CM042140.1, on the reverse strand, counting down.
CCTTCCCATGTGTATATCACTTGATAAAGCTTTGAAATTTGGGAACATTTTTTTTTAAAGACTTACCTTTTGTTGACTTCCAATAGCTTGGACTCGAGATCCTACCATGAAACTCTTGTTTTTCTGTTTGCGTAAAGCCACAAGCTGCTTTGCAAGAACAGAGGCCGCCTATAATGTTAAGAAACAAGTAAATAATAAAAAAAAAAAGATTACATTAGAAACATGTTAATATTTTATCAAGAACCGACTTATTTTTCTCTAAGGTTAAAATTGATACATTAAATAAAAATCTAAATTAAAAATTTTGATTTGACTAAAAATGTTACAATATTAATTATTACTACTAGCAAATATATGCACCCTCCGGGTGCAAGTATTTAAGTTTTAATGAAATAAAATATTATGTTAACTTAGAAAGGGTAATGGAACTAAATAAGATGCCGATAAAAAGATTTGAAACAGAGGGGAAACAACTAAAACTTGCTTTTTCTTTCATTGCTAAATTTTCATAATTTAACTATTTAGTTAAATTAGGAAGTAAAGAATAGAATTGCTGTTAATATTGTTAATGGATTTATCGGAGAGATTTTTGCTCATATTCAATAAGATAAAACCAAACAATTAGAAATCAATAATACTGAGCACATATTTATTAAAATCAAATGTTTAATATCAATATGCAAATTAGCCTTCCCATTCATACTGCAAACCACTATATTTTGTATATATAAATACAATCGCATGTTAATAATATGTAGATATGGTCAACAGTATTAATAATGTCAAACAATTTTATTAATAATTGAGGTTAGAATAAAAATAAAATCATGGAGAATGTGATGTAAATAACTATGGGAATTGTGACTCGATTAGTAATTTAGTTTCGGTTACAGACAGAAAAACACACAATCTCCATTATAATAAGATTACTAATTTCTTTCTCAATGGTAGACGTCCTTGCCGAACAATCATTTTAGAAATAGAAAATATCTTATTATAATGGAGATTCTGTGTCTGTAATCGAAACTATTTTACTGCTTACCTCACAATACCCCCAGGAATTGTGTAAGTTTATCAATGAGTATCAAATTTATAGTCAAAATCATCAATATAAAATAAATTTTTTTTATCAACGATTTGCATCAAAACTGCCCATGTTATTAGGGTATTTGCCTCTCACCCCACTTATGAGGGCATGACACAAGGACATTTTTATGTGGGCCCACCCACAAGCCGAAGCTCATGGGTGGTAGACACAAAAAATGCGTCGATCCCACCGGCATTCCCCCTCGAGGGAAGGGGGCCTGGCGCTGGGCAATAAACCCAGCCCTGCCTCTTTAAATCGAGGGGGCAGGTGTTGCCTGGGGGGATAGCCCCCTGGGATCGACGCTGTGAATTTACATTAACAAAAACGAAAGGCCCGTGTTGTTAGTGCATTTAAAATCTTGCAATTTGTCTTATATATCACTAAGAAATAAAAGTTTACATAATACATGGTGTTGTTAATTTGCATACTGGTTGTAACAAAATCGGGTTTAATAAATAATTACTTGGTATTATTGATCTCTAATATTATTGTTTTATTCTCCAATGTATTAAAATCAATCCTATGAAGGATTTTATATATAAACCCATTAAAATATAATAAAAAGAAGTGTAATCTTTTAATGTGTATTCTTATTTCATTAATCTTTCTAATATATTTTATTACATTAAGACTTAAATACTTATGCCCAGAGGATGCATATTCTTCCTAGTAATAATAATAATAATAATAATAAAAGAAACACTTACTTGTTTATTACCTTGTTTTGCAGCTTTTTTAATATCTTCTTCCTATTATAAAATAAATTATATAAAACAATTCAGTGGAATGAAATAAAAATTGAGAACTTTAGTATAAATACAAAAAAAAAAATTTTTTTAATCTATTTTTTTAAAGGAAAAAAAAAAATGAATCAAATTCATATTCAACATGTATATGACACAAAATATTTATCAATGGAAAGATTGCAAAGAATATTTAACATGAAACAGCTTAACTCTTTGTCTACTTTAAACCGCTCACAGTGGCTCTCCCACCACTGTGATCTTACCATAAACAAAGTACAAAAACTGATGGTTAGTTCATTATAATTGAGCAGAAGGACTCAGATTGCAGTAATAACTGCACTTTATTTGAATAGAATGAGTTCTAAGGTAAATAGATAATGAACTTTGAAATATCTCATCATACAGGTAGAAAAATACCAAGAAAGTTTTGGTAGGGGGAAATTTTATAAGCAAAGAGTTAAATAAAAAAAATAAAAAATACAACTATAAAAGATTAATTTTACTATTACTTATGCAATATGTGCAAAGAACTGGATAAAATGTTATTTGGTTATTTCCTATAAGTCTAACATGATCAAAGGGGAACCACTCTTGACTGATAAATTATTTATTTATTTATTGATCTACTAGAAAAAAAGAAGACGGGGTTAGGGTTAGCTTAATGGGAAAATAAATAAATAATTTATCAGTCAAGAGTGGTTCCCCTTTGATCATATTAGACTTATTGTAAATAACCTTAAACTAACCCTAACCCGTCTTCTTTTTTCCTAGTAGATCAATAAATAAATAATTCATCAGTCAAGAGTGGTTCCCCTTTGTTTATATTAGTCTTGTAGGAAATAACCGGATAAAAAATATAGAACTTACAGAATAAATAGATTGGTTTGAGCAAATCTTTTGATCATAATAGTATCTTTTTAGCTTGATATATTAGATCGTCTGAGACCTCTATATTTAAAACATTTATCTTATTTCCACTGAATATTTATATTCTTTCCACAATTCATCCAACCTTGCTTTAAAAGAGTTCAAAGATGGAGCAATCACTACTGATGATGATAGTTTATTCCATGAATCTACGACCCTATTACAAAAATAATTTTGTCTTACATTTGTTTTGCAAGTCTTAATTTATGAGACCTGGTATTGATTTTTTGAGCAATGTTCAATAGATTAAAATTTGTTGAATAAAATCCATGAGTATATTTATAGACTTTAATCATATCTTCTGTGGTTTGTCGAAAAGTCAAACTTGGTAAGTCAACACACGTGGGCATGCCTACAAAGTCAGAAAACAGCATAGCTCACATGACTTTCGGAAACATTTTTTTCATGCTCAGAGTTGCCGAGGCATGGCATAAACTGCCTGCATCTGTTGTAGGCTGCTGAAACACTGCATCTTTAAAAACCTTCATGCTTCCTGTAATTCGACAAAACTATACCTGATACCCTTTCACACACATGCATGTATACACACATGAATATTACTACTGTAGGCTATTCATGTACCTGACATTAGTACATTATTCTATGTACTATATATGAGCCTTTGATGAGTTGTTGTGCACCTGAGCACTGTATGCAATACATTTCATTATTAATCTTCATATGAAAGGTTTTTTTTTTTTTTTAAATCATTTATTACCTTAGTAGCACTCCTGGTTATGTAATCTTAAAAACATCAATCAATATTTAGAATAGTTGAATATTATCCATGAAAATTTAAAACAGAAAAAAACATTGTCCTGTCAGATTTTTAATAAAGAATTAATACATAAATAAATTTTATTATGTATAATTTTGGTTGACACATGAATTGCAATAAGTAAAAACATTAATAAAAGTCAATATCATTAGTGAAGACATTTTCCTTTGAAATATATATATATTGGGGATAACCAAAAATTCGGCTGCTTTTCATTTTAAAAACGAATTAAAATGAATTAAATTGATTATTTAAGGTCAAATTTTTGTCTAATTGGAAAAGTAGTAACATAATCAGCATCAGTAAAAAAAAGCAAAATAATATTACACATGTAATTTATTTTTAATACATTTAAAACAATTTTTTTGGTCAATTTTGATTGCGTATGGCCTGAAACACTGTTTAAAGATGGTGTAAAATCCGTGTTTGAAAATTTTTTTACCAAAAATCAGGGAATTATTCAATTTTAATGAAATTTTCAGTATTGATTTATCAATGAATGAATTTTATAATGCATCATTTATTTTATTTCAAAACATTAATTAGGTATTTCTGCTATGATAAATATATAAAATTATTTTAAAATATAACCAGCATGATGTTAAGTTTAAAATGTCATATTATTAGATTCTAAAAAAATATTTTTTTAACAACTACTTTACTTTAGTATCAATCACCCTTATTTTTTTGGTTGAAAAATGTATGGGAAATTTACCCCCCCCTAAACGGAACAAATATTGATGTATATTTTTTTCTTTTTTAAGATAATAGCCAATTAAATAATTATCAAAATAAGTATATATATATATATCATCATCATCATACATAATGTTTTATGTGAGTGTGTTTGAAGAAGAGGGATTCTACTGGTTTTGTAAAAAGAGAAATTAAAGGGAAAAACATTTTTTTCTCCATTCTAGTTTATTATCTTGGTTATTATGAAATGGCTGTCAGATAAACTGGGGTCGTTTATTAAGTTACTAGTTGAAATACATTTATAATAGCCAAATGACAGTTGGTTAATTTTTTCTTTCTTATTCAAAGTGTAAACACAGCTCTGTATATAATTAACTTATTAATTATCTTACATTGATCTCTCTTAGGGAAGAGAAATAATCCTTGTATAAATCTATAAGTGTGCATCAGCATGAGCATGCATTGTGGATGTACAGAGGATATAGATGATCCCAAATAGTCAATAGGATACGTTTACCTATATATATATATAAGTAAAGAAATAACAAAAGACTTAGAGATTTAGCATTATAGTCTATTTCAGGGAGCTAGACTATAATACTAAATCTCTAAGTCTTTTGTTATTTCTTTACTTATATATTTGCTCTGTGACTCTAACATTAAGAGCACACATTGAGCTCTCAAACTGCGACAGGTTTTTTTAAAAAAAATAAAACTCTTGTGCCGTAAGGAAGTTTTTTTCTCTGGACTTTTGGATTATATATATATATATATATATATATATATATATATATATACATACACACACACACTTAAAAACATTGCTAATGCCTTAGATATTTATTTATTTTTTTTACCCTGACCATATTTTTATCATTTTACAATGTTGACAATTAAAGTTAATTTAACTTGTACTTGTCAGGTAGAGGAGACATTGAAAATGCTTATATTTTTTTATTTACATACTGATACTGAATGAAATTATGACATTTTAACATGGGGGGGGGGGCATAGTAAAAAAAATATGGAAATAAAAGTTTACTTCTTTTTCTAAAAAAAAAAAAAAAAAAAAAAAAAAAAAAAAAGTTCAAAAAGAATTTAACGACACTAAAATATCTAATCAAGATTTTTTAGAAGTACTAAAAAAAAAAAAAAAAAAAAAAAAAAAAAAAATTGAATCTAGTACATTTAGTTCAGGTGAAAATAAGGGATGGGTTACAAAAAATAAATAAACACACCCATGAAGTTCTCTAGTTGATCGTAGATATAGTTGAATTTCTAGTTTTCTGACGAGCCAAAGATAAAGAAAAATAAACAGAAAATAATAATAAAAAAGTAGAAATAATAAATAATACAAACCAACTGTTTTTCTTGTCGTTCCAGTGCATTTCGATCTCTTGTTAAGTCTCTTTGTGTTTTCTTTAGTATTCTTTCATTTTGTCGTAATTGTTCTAAAAGTAATGAAACAATAAAAAGGTGACCATTTAAATGACATCACCATTAAATTCAGCACTTAAAAAAATAACCCATTTTTTTAAAAAATAGAGTTATTTAACTTTGAAGTAAATCATAAAATTTAACTCTGTACTCAATTCGCATTTTTTTTAAGACCAGGGAGAAAATTCTAACTTGAAATCAAATTATTACAGTTTTAAGTTTATCAACTAAAATATTAAGAATGTATCTAAGATTCCGACTAATTCAAATTTATTTTACTTTCTACGTACAATTTATCAGTACATTTACAAACAACCTAAAGTGAGTTTTAGTAGAAAAACCCACAAAAATAACTAAAATTTAAAACAAGTGATCAAAAAATGTAAACAAAAAACAACTTACGTTGGACGGTTGGCTTTTTCGAAAACAATCCCGACATGTTGGATTGTATATTGCTGTATATTTATAAAAAGTAAATGTAATAAGTAGAAAAGGCAGAAAATCAAATATAAACACTTCTCTGATGATAAAATGAAGAGCAGATAAAACTCGTTCAGGTGACAATTATACAGGAAGTGATGTTACCATGTTTAAAAGTACTAGAGTTATTTCCCATATTTCAAGTGAATCAGCCAAGATGGGTGCGTTTTTATGAGTTAAGAATGTCGTAGTAAGATTTATTTCAGTCTTATTATTCATAGAAAGTGATTTAAAAATTGTTCACTTAAAACGAATGAAGATAAAAATAGAAAAGCGCCACATGGTCTCGATAACACAAATAAAAATTGAAAACAAATTATCTGCAGCAATAACGAATGGAAATTTATTATTCATGGGGAGATGGATAAAATATTTAGACTGGAAAGAAAAGTTTTTTTTGTGCGTATTTATTAAATTCTCACACAAAAAACATTAAATGCTATTTTATGTTTTTTTTATTATTGATTTCTAAGAAGAAAGTGTTATGAGTTTTTTTAAAATTTTAATTTTTAATAATGTGTTTTGTTAACTTCACTTACAACGTCAGATTTCGTAATTTTTAGGGATAATTTAATGTTTTAAATGTATTAAAAATTAATTACATATGTAATATTATTTTGCCTTTTGAAAAAAAACAAAATTTTTGGTACTCTATGAGGAAGTTTCGTCCCGGTCCCTGCCTCCAAATTTGCTGTTCGGTGATGTATCAAATTTCAACCCCAACTATAACCGCTAGACCGGTGTTACTTGAAAGAAAACAACCAACTCAAATAACAATCCCAACTATCGTATCGACGCCTATTTGGGGGGGGGGGGGGGGGCTTTTGTCTTAATTCTAATTTTTTTTTCGTAATTCTTATTAAAACATTAAACCGTTTTTTGTCAATTCTAATTTTTCTTTTTTGTCTAATTCTTATAATCGTAATTTGTCGTAATTTGTCGTAATTCTAATATCGATATTTTCGACAGATAGATAGATAAACACAGATAAACACAACGATATAGATAGATAGATAGATAGATAAACACAACGATATAGATAGATAGATAGATAGATAGATAACACAACGATATTAGATAGATAGATAGATAGATAGATAGATAGATAGATAGATAAACACAACGATATAGATAGATAAACACAACGATATAGATAGATAGATAAACACAACGATATAGATAGATAGATAAACACAACGATATAGATAGATAGATAGATAAACACAACGATATAGATAATAGATAGATAGATAAACACAACGATATAGATAGATAGATAGATAGATAAACACAACGATATAATAGATAGATAGATAGATAGATAGACAACAACGATATAGATAGATAATAGATAGATAACACAACGATATAGATAGATAGATAGATAGATAAACCAACGATATAATAGATAGATAGATATCTATCTATCTATATCTGTGTTATCTATCTATATCTATCTGTTGTTTGTATCTATCTATCTATCTATCTATCTATCGTAGTCTATCTATCATCTATCTATCTATCTATCTATATAGTTGGTTTATCTATCTATCTATCTATCTATCTATCTATCTAATCTATATAGTTGTTGTTTATCTATCTATCTATATATTGTTTTATCTATCTATTCTATAGTTGTGTTTATCTATCTATCTATCTACTATCTAATAGTCTGATGTCTATTCTATCTATCTATCTATCTATCTATATAAGTTGTGTTTATCTATCTATCTATCTATCTATCTCTATCTATCTATATCTAGTTGTGTTTATCTATCTATCTATCTATCTATCTATATAGTTGGTTATCTATCTATCTATCTATATATCTATCTATCTATATAATAGTTGTGTTTATCTATCTATCTATCTATCTAATATCTATCTTATTAGTCTTTATCTATCTATCTATCTATCTATATAGTTGTGTTTATCTATCTATCTATCTATCTATATAGTTGTGTTTATCTATCTATCTATCTATATCGTTGTGTTATCTATCTATCTATCTATATCGTTGTGTTTTATCTATCTATCTATCTATCTATCTATCTATCTATCTATCTATCTAGTTGTGTTTATCTATCTATCTATCTATCTATCTATCTATTATATATAGTTGTGTTTATCTATCTATCTATCTATCTATCTATCTATATCGTTGTGTTTATCTATCTATCTATCTATCTATCTATATCGTTGTCTATCTATCTATCTATCTATCTCGTTGTGTCTATCTATATATCTATCTAATCTATCTATATCGTGTTTATCATCTATCTATCTATCTATCTATATCGTTGTGTTTATCTATCTACTATCTATCTATATCGTTGTTATCTATCTATCTATCTATCTATATCGTTGTGTTTATCTATCTATCTATCTCATATCATCTATCTATCATCTATCTATATCGTTGTGTTTATCTATCTATCTATCTATCTATCTATCTATATCGTTGTGTTTATCTATCTATCTATCTATATCGTTTTTGTTTATCTATCTATCTATCTATCTATCTATCTATCTATCTATCTGTGTCGTTGTGTTATCGTGTTTATCTATCTATCTGTCGAAAATATCGATATTAGAATTACGACAAATTACGATAATAAAATTACGACAAAAACGTTTAATGTTTTAATAAGAATTACGACAAAAAAAAAAATTACAATTAAGACAAAAAAGCCCCCCCCCCAAATAGCTGTCGATACGATAGTTGGGATTGTATTTTGAGTTGGTTGTTTTCTTTCAAGTAACACCGCTCTAGCGGTTATAGTTGGGTTGAAATTTGATACATCACCGAACAGCAAATTTGGAGGCAGGGGACCGGGACGAACTTCCTCATAGAGTACCAAATTTTTTTTGATGCTCATTATGTGACAATTTTTCGACTAAAACTAAAATTCAATTATGAATTTTGAGGCATTAATTTTTAGTTTGGCCTCAAAGCTGCCAAATTTGCATAATCATTTACATTATTTGGGAAGTAGAAAGAAACAAAATTATATCTGATTGTATTGTCTACGAGTGGTTAAATGTTTTAAGAGTGGTAATTTATTCCTTGAATCACCCTCTCTGTTGGAGCAGTAGAATATGCTGACTGCATCTCTGCAGAGGAGTAAAATCCCCCCCCAATGGAGCCACCTGTTGACTGTGGAAGGTGATCTGTGTTGCTTAGGGATGGAATCCTGGTGGCTGAGCAAGTCCATGACATACAACACTCCACTTTGGACCTTACTTGGGCAGTCGGGGAGTCTGGTCATGTCAAGCCCTAGTACTTATATGTTTGTTCTGACCTTATTGCTCTTATGGCAAACCCCTAACCCTTTTTATCATATATGCGCAAGAAGGCAGTGGCTGAGGGTCTTAGTGTCCTGAGTATGATGCTAAACTGCATCTAGTGGTGAGGTTCCAATTTTATTACTCCAACCAACTAACTAACCAACCTAATTTTAAAGTCTCTTCATGGATTACAGCTTTTTGATGTTTTCAAGTTTTTTTTAGTTTTTTTTACTTGGTGGTTGGTTTCACACTTATATTTCCTGTATTAATTGTAAGTAATGTTGTATACTCAATTCTTGATCAGTCGTAGAGGTTTCATTATTTTTTTCTGTTATGTTTCTGTGATGGCATTCGCCCTGGATCGGTTGAGCTGGCTCCCTCCAACAAATTCACCTATGGTGAATTCATAGAAGAAGTAACAAGGGAATAGGAAATTCACAAATATTCACCAAACCCTGCATGCATATCCAATCAGGGGAAGGAGATGCCCTTGTTTTCCACAGATGCAGTGACAAGTATGCCAAAAGCCACTGATTCCTGACAATGATGGGATGCACTTTGGATTTTTGCCAGAGCCCCTTTGGCCGGCAATATCACTGGGTGCCTGCCCTACTGTGATGAGGAGAGGTTTGACTTTAGAAATAATGTTCTAGATGGCTGTTGAGCAAAGAGCAACCCCTACTCTTTTACTGGTCTTGTTTTTCATTTTGCAGGGTGTTTAGTCACCCTCCTCACCAGACAAAATCTGTGGGGTTACCAGTTTGGTTGCCGATGATCCAACTATGAAACAGGTAGTACTGGGTTACATAATACCAGTAGTACATTGAGCAAAGTGAGGGACCTGGATAAAGTGGATCCACTTTGGAATTCTGTTCAAAACTTCATTTTCTAAAGAACCTATCTGAATAAATGAATAAGGTCATTTCATGTTGGAGGTTAATGAATAATGTTATTTTATGTTGGAGGTTAAGGAATAAGGTCATTTTATGATGGAGGTTAACGAATAAAGTCATTTTATGATGGAGGTTAATGAATAATTTTTATGATGGAGGTTAATGGATAAGGTCATTTTATGATGCATTTTATGATGGAGGTTAATGAATAAGGTCATTTTATGATGGAGGTTAATGGATAAAGTCATTTTATGATGGAGGTTAACTAATAAAGTCATTTTATGATGGGGGTTAATGAATAATTTTATTTTATGATGGAGGTTAATGGATAAGGTCATTTTATGATGCATTTTATGATGGAGGTTAATGATAAGGTCATTTTATGATGAGGTTAATGATAAGGTCATTTTATGATGGAGGTTAATGGATAAGGTCATTTTATGATGGAGGTTAACGAATAAGGTCATTTATGATGAAATGGCATTTTATGATGAGGTTAATGAATAAGGTCATTTATGATGGAGTTAATTTTTATGATGGAGGTTAATAAGGTCATTTTATGATTT